>OW026523.1:8574269-9174269 GCA_932274085.1 Protocalliphora azurea
AACATGAAATTTTTTTTCTAAAATTTACCATTTTCGACCAATGCTGGATGTAGGGTACAAATCTAAAACAATTAAAATTTCTTTACTAGCCATTCATGAAGCTTTGTTTTTTGACATATGTAAAGAGAAAAAATGTTTTTACTAACAATACCTAGAGAAAAAATGAAAGAACTGTATTATATTTTTGTTCAAAAATTTCATTTTTCATACTAATATTAGAGTGCTAACTTTGAATATTTTTACGGCTAATCGAATTGAAACAATCCTATTTTTTTAGTTTTTTTAATATTTTGGAATGCATTGGAAATTACAGAATATTTTTAGAACAATTTTCCTTCATATACCTCGGGACTAATTCCCGAAAAACTAAATTAAGTCTAAGGAAAAATTCAAAAACTTAGAGATAACTTAGGGGAGTAAGGAAGTTTTTTTCTTTATCTCGCCCTTCAAGCACTTCACAAAAATATATAAATCGGATTTGATTCATACAAGTTACAGTTTTTTTGTTCTTTTTTTTTAAACTTTAACATGGTCAATTTTGAGACTCTGTTGCTTATCTCGTATTATCAAAGGGTGACTACAGCCTCTATAAAATTTTCCTACATTTTAAGCACTTTAAAGAAATATAAAAATCTTTGAAATCGGACTTTATTTATAGAAGTTATGATTTTTTTAAACTTTTACATACTTAAGTTGGTCAACTTTGACATCCTGTAGCTCATCTCGTATGTGCACTGTAGTTTTTTCTGAAAGCTTAAGTCTTCCTCCATAACTTTTCCCTATACTTTAATTTTAAGTTAAGCAGATATAGATTTATTACTAAAAATTTTGCGATTGGCTCTACTGTGGGTGCATTTAGGAGGCCTTATATTCAAAAAACGAAGCCCAATTTCAGGAATAGTCTGATTTAAGTCTACGATTGTATTTAGTTTTACTTATATGCAGCTATATTTTTTGTTTTTCTGCCTTCATTTCTTTTTAATTTGTGCTATTTCTTTCATCTAAAAACTTTACTTTAATATCTTGTTTATTTTTTCTCCTTTTCATTTAAAGTATGCTTTAATTTTTTTCTTTTATTTTGTTTATATTTTATCACAGCCTACACGTATACTTTTTGTTTTACTTATAATCTTATTTTAATCTCCATAAATCTTTTTATTATTTAACGTAAACACGTAAAAATTTGCACTTATACAATATTTTTTTTATATAAAAATATAAAACAAAATTCTTATAAACACACACGCTTTGCTTGGCAGCACTCTCAGGCTTATTTGTAACTCATAAACATAAAAATTTTACGGCGTTAGTAAAGAAAGTAAAAAAATATAAGTTAAACAAAATTTGCATAAATATTTGGATTTTTTTTTTTTTTTGGCTTAAAATTCACATGTCTCAAGCCTGCATTTTTAAGATGCCAATAAAGTTATTTTTTCAGCCTTATAAATAAATTTATATTATTTATGATTTAATTTGTTAAGAAAGTTCAGAGCAAAACTTTTAGGAAGCAAAAGGCTAAATAAAAGAGTAATAAAGAAGCAAGAATGTAAAGCATACTTTAAGGGTTTAATTAAAAAATAATTTAAAATATTAATAGCTAAAATAAATCCTTTTGATTTTCTTTAATTTATAGTGAAAAAAAAAAAAATATTTTTATACTTTATTTAAATTTTTTTTAATTTGTTTTCATTTGATTATTTTTTAATTTCCTTATCTTTTCTCTGACATGCTTTTGGGCACTTCCAGTTTTTCATATTTTTGTAGTTTTTCTTGCCTAAGCCTAAGCCTATAAATATTATTGTAATTTCTTTTTGCCAGCCATTAGATTAATATCGATATCATTTGTTTTTTAAAGATTTTCAGCAAACGTAAAAAAAAGTAAAAAAACTTATTGTAGCATACTTTTAGTTGTGTGTTTTAATAAAATTTCAAAGCATTTTTTTAAGGCGTTACTATATAGTTTTATTACTTATTTTTATTCTATTTTCTAAATCCTTTAGTTCTTTTTTCGATATTCTCTAACAAATCTTTAGAATTGCTTTTTGTTTTTGAAAACATTATTTTATTTAACTTTGTTCTTTTTTTTTTTTTTGTTTCTGTTTTTTAGTTTAACATACATTTGACGTCAGCACTTTATTGTTTTTGTTCCTAATGTTGTCTATATTAAACTAGTTTCTCTATAACATTTTTTTTTACTATAAAAGCTAAAGGGGCTAAGGGTAGACAATAAAATTGTACTCTTTTTTTTATGGCAACAAACAGCACATTGCAGCAGTAGCACCAACAGTAGCAACAGCAGCAGCAAAAACCATAAAAATAAATTGCACAAACACATGACTGCACTTATAGTCTATACTATAGCTAGCTACACATACATTACATATTTATATGCAGATACACACTCAAAGAAAAAAAATTGCTGTTACAGAAAAAACCCAACGACCTGTTTTTCTCCTAACTCTAAATGAAGAGGTTTATTTCTTTAGTTTCACCAAAAATTTATCTAAGTGTTTTTTATTTCTTTTTATGTTATAAGCACAAACAAATTTATTACCTTTTGCTCAACAAAAATAGAAAGAAAAAAAAACACAGAGATATAATAAACAGCAAAATATTCCCATTTTGATAGTTTTAATTTGTCCCATATGTCTGAAACGCTAAAAACTAAAGTAATATAATTTAAGCTCAAAGGTTTTACATAAAAATTCTAACTAAATAAATCTCCAAGTCCTGGTGTTGCTCATAGAAACAGGTGATGTAAAAGGGAGGATTATGTCAGAAATTAAATATGCAAAACTGCAAAAAAGTATAGGGACTAAGGATAACTACAGTTGCAAAAACAAAAACAGAAAAAAATACACTTAAGTTTTAACTTAATTCTAATACAGTTCAAGAACACTACTAGTTCAGTATCAAATTAGTTTGAGTTGAGATCTAAATCAGTTCTTCATCATTTTTCAATTCTACCTCAATTGAAGTTCAGTTTTAAGTCAGTTTTATTTGGGAACTTAATCAGTTCTTGATCAGTTCTATTTCATTTCTAATTCAGTTCTACTTCAGTTCTATTCCTGCTTAGTTTTCAATTAGTCTTAGTTGAGTTTTAAATTAGTTCAATTTTAAATTAAGTTTAGTTCAATTCTAAATCAGTCTTAGTTGAAGACTAAATCAATGCTTGTTCATTTTTAAATCAGTTTTAGCTTAGTTTTAAGTCAGTTTTAGTTGAGTTTTAAATCAGTACTATTTCACTTTTCTAATTTAGTTCCAGTTCAGTTCTAAACCGGTTCCAACTCAGTTTGTAATCAACTCGAAATCAGTTTTAGTTCAGTTTTAAAATAGTTTTAAATCTTTTCTATTTCTGCTGGAATTCAGTTCTACTTTAGTTCTAGTTCAGTTCCAAATCAGTTCTTCTCCACCCCAAGTTTAATTCTAGTTCTAAAATTTATATTTGTACTAAATTTTAAATTTACTAAAAATTAAATTCTAAATCAGTCAATTCAATCAATTCTAAATCTGTTTCATATTAGTTCCAGTTAAGTTCTAGTTCAATTTTTATTCTAGTTTAGCTCTAGCTCAGTTCGAGTTCAGTTTAGTTCAGTTCTAAAACAGTTTCAAGTCAATTCTAAATCACTTTCAAATAAATAAATCAGTCCTAGTTATGTTCAATTCTAGTTCAGATCTTTCTCAGTCACATTTTAGATTAAGTTCAATTCTATTTCAGTTCCGCTTCAGTTCAGTTTAAGTTCAGTTCCAGTTCAGTTCTAGTTCAGTTCCAGTTCAGTTCTAATTCAGTTCTAAATCAGTTCTAAATCAGTTTTAAATTAGTTCTAATTCAATTGCAAATTAGTTCAGTACAAGTTCAAGTAAAATTCTAGTTCAGTTCTAAATCAGTTTCTAATTAGTTCTAGTTCAATTATAGTTCAAGTTAAATTCTAGTTTAGTTCTAGTTCAATTTTAGTTCAGTTCAGTTTTACTTCAGTTATAGTTCAGTGCTAAATCAGTTTCAAATCAATTCTAAATCAGTTCTAAACCAGTTTCAAATCAGTTCTAGTTTGTTCAATTCTAGTTCAGTTCTTTTTACTTTCATTTCAGTTTAAGTTCAATTATAGTTCAGTTCTAGTTCAGTTGTAAATCAGTTTCAAATCAATTCTAAAGCAGTTTTAGTTCAGTTCCAATTTTGAATTTTAATTTTGTACTAAAATTAAAAATTTGAAATAATAATTTCAATTTTATTTTAAAATTTTAATTTTGTACTAAAACTTTAATATAGTACTAAAATTTCAATTTAGTACTTAAGTTTTTATTTTGTACTAAAATTTCAATTTTGTACTAAAATTTTAATTTTGTACTAGAATTTTAATTTTGTTCTAAAATTTTAATTTTGTTCTAAAATTTGAATTTTATACCAAAATTAAAAATTTTTACTAAAAATTAAATTTTTTACTATTTTTTTTTTTAATTTTAATTTTGTACTGTAATTTAAATTTTGTACTAAAATTTTAGTTTTGTGCCAAAATTTTAATTTTGTGCTATAATTTGAATTTTGTACTAAAATTTTAATTTTGTACTCAAATTTAAATTTTGAACTAAAATTTTAATTTTGTACTAAAATTTTAATTTTGTAATAAAATTTTGAATTGGTACTAAAATTTAAATTTTGTGTTAAAATTTTAGTTTTGTACTAAAATTTAGACTTTGTGCTAAGATTCAAATTTTGTTTTAAAATTCTAATTTTGTTCTAAAATTTTAATATTGTTCTAAAATTTTAATTTTTTTCATTAAATTTTAATTTTGTTCTAAAATTATAATTTTGTACTAAAATTTAGACTTTGTGCTAAGATTTAAATTTTGTTTTAAAATTCTAATTTTGTGCTAAAATTTTAATTTTTTTCATTAAATTTTAATTTTGTTCTAAAATTTTAATTTTGTTCTAACAAATTAATTTTGTTGTAAAATTTAAAATTTATACAAATTTTTCAATTTTAAGCTAAAATATAAACATTTATATTTTGTACTAAAATTTACGTTTAGTAATAAAATTTAAATTTTGTACTAAAATTTTATTCTTGTACCAAAATTAAATTTTATACTTTAGACCTTAAAGAGGATTCTTACAATATTTAACCAACTTTTGCCAGTTCCTAAATTTAAAATTTAATTTCTATTTACTTTTCTAGGCAACTTTGTTTTAAAATGAATGAATTTTCAACATTGAAAGGTAAAGCAAGCATTAGTTAAAGGTTTACAGAGGTTTGAGGAAATAAAGGGTCCACAGTTTAGCCTACCAAATATAAGAAATTTATGTTTTCTTTTATGTATGTAATTTTTCTTTTTTTACTCATCATAGCATATTTAACTTAAATAAATATTTAAAAATGATCCTTGTTTCCAACTTACTGTTTTTCTTATATAATAAAATTTCAAATTGGTCCTGTTGTTGATTTTCCAAGGTGTATTCCAAACGGGCCACCGTTTCTTTATCCGTCAGCTCGCCATACATGAAACCACATCTGTAATGGAAAATTGTACAGAAATAAAAAAAGGAAATAAGTTTAATATTGGAGAAAAAAAAAATAAACAAGGACATAAAAATACAATTACAAATATAATTAACATTTTTAATTTTAATTTGTTTATTTAACACGACCAAACAAAAACACACTGTTCAACTGTTTTAAATGGTTTAAAAAATGAACTGTCAATAGGCTAATATGATTTTTTGGATAAAATGAAATTAGCTGAAGAGTGAAATTAACTAAAAGACAAATTTTTTTAAAGATAAAAAAGGTTCTAAATATCTATAAAAATTATTAATTTTTTAAATAGAACAGAGCTTTTTTCTTTATTAAAGGAAATTTTAATTTTACATTTAAAATTTTGTATTTAGTCGGTTTTACTTTTAACCATACTTTATTTAATACCTTTTTTATTTTTTTAAGCAAATAGCAATTAATATTAAAACATGAATATCGTTAAATTTATTTTCCTGTTGTACTCTTATTTGTTTTTTCCTCTCAATTACTTTTTATTGTATTTGTAGTTATCAAAATGAATGGTTAACTTATAATTAAAATTGAATGAATAATAAATGAACAATAAAAAAAATGAATATTGATAATAAAAAACACACTCACTCACACTCACACACAAAATTAAAAAACAGAAGTTTTTTACACTTACAAAACAAAATTGAAATTTTAATACAAAATTGAACTTAAAAAAACTGAAATTTTAGTACAAAAATAAAATTTTTGTAATAAATTAAAATTTAAGTACATAATTTATAATTTCGTTAAAAATTGTAATTTTAGTACAATATTGTAATTTCAATTTTGGTGCAAAATTAAAATTTTATTATTAAATTAAAATTAAAATTTTAGTACAAAATTGAAATTTTTCTACAGAATTTCAACTTGAAAATAAAATTGAAATTTTAACTTTACGACTTAATACTGAGTATAAGATTTCAATAAGATTATAAGAATTAATCTGGGTATAAGACTTTGGTCTGCAAAAAAGACTTTAGTATCAAGCATGAGTTGAATTATAGAACTTTAGTTTGAATATAAGATTTTAGTCTGAATACAAGCCTTAGGCTTGAGTATAAGACTTTAACTTGAGTATAAGACTTTAGTTTGAGTATAAGACTTTAGTTTGAATATAAGACTTTAGTTTGAATATAAGACTTTAATTTGAGTATAAGACTTTAGTCTTAGTATGAGACCTTAGTCATATTATAAAACTTCAATCTAACTTGCAGACTTTAGTCAGTATATTAGCAATTATTCTGAGTGTAAGTCCTAATTTTGACTAGTTTTAAGTTTAGTCTAGTAGACTTAAGTCGAGAATGACACTATAATGTCGTTAGAAGATTTTAAACTGAATATAAAATTTTAATATTTCTATGAGATTTATTTCGAGTATAAGACATATTTATAAGACTTTAATTGTAGTATTATATTTTCGTTTGTATGTTAAATAAAATTAAACTGAACTTTTGTACTTGAAATTGTAATTCAGCTATTTAGAATTGTAATTCAGTCACATAAAAGTCAACTTTTGGAAATTGTAATTCAGATACTTAATTTAGAAATTCTACTTAATCTAGAAATTCAGATATATAAAATTGTAATTCAGCTACTAAGTATTCAATTCAGCTACTGAATTTTTAAAAATTGTAATTCAGCTACTTAAAATTGCTATTCAGCTAATTTAAATTGTGATTTAGCTACTGAAATTATAATTTAGCTACTTCAATTACAATTCAGCTACTAAGAATTGTAAAATATTGTAATTCAGCTATTTAAAATTGATGCTCAGCAAATAGAATTGTAATTCAGCAAATTTAATATAAAACTCAGTTGCTAAAATTACAATTTAGATACATTAATTGAATTAAGCTAACAAACATTGTAATTCAGCTGCTTAAAAATGTTACTCGGTAACTAAAAATATAATTCAGCAACTTCAATTTGAAACATAGCTGCTGAAATTGTAATTTAGCTATGCAAATTGGAATTCAGCTACTGAAAAATTTAACTCAAGTTTCAAAATTGTAATTCAGCTACTTAAAATTTATATTCACCAACTAAAATTTTAAAGAAATACCTTTATTTGAAATTCAGCTACCGAAATTGTAATTTAGCTATAAATATTGCAATTCAGCAATTAGAAATTTTAATTCAGCTACTAAATTGTAATTCAGTTACATAAAAATGTTACTCAGAAGTTAAACACATAATTCATGTATTTCAATTTGTAACTCAGCTGCAAAGCTTTTATTTGAAATTTAGCTGCTGAAATTGTAATTTAGTCATGAAAATTTCAATTCAGCTACTAAAAATTTTAATTCAGCTACTAAAAATTTTAATTCAGCTACATAAAAATATTACTCAGCAGCTAAAAATATAATTCAGATACTTCAATTTGTAATTCAGCTACAATAATTTAAATTCAGCTGCTTAAAATTGTAATTCAGCTAAAAAAAACTGTAAATCAACCACCTAAAATTCTTTCTCAGAAACTGAAAGTATAACTCGGCTGCTAAAATTGTAATAAAGCTACTAGAAATTGCAATTCAACTACTAAAAATTGCAATTCAGCTATCAAAATTGTAATTCAGCTGTCAAAATTGTAATTCATCTACTAAAAATTATAATTTAGCTACTTCAATTAGAAATTCATCTAAATTGTAATTAAATTGTAATTCAACTACTTAAAATTGTTGTTCAGTCACTAAAATTATAACAAAATCTACCTTAATTTAAAATTCAGCTGCTGGAATTACAATTCAGTTATATCAATTGAAAATGAATACTAAAAATGGTAATTTAGCTAACTAAAATCAAAGCTCTGCTACTGAAATTGTAATTCAGCTATATGAAATTTATAATTTAGCTACTCGAAATTATTATTCAGCAATTAAAATAATGATCAAACTATTTTGTATTAAAATTTAGCTGCTGAAATTGTAATTAAGCTATAAAAGTTACAATTCAGCTACCTAAAGTTCAAGCTCAGCTACTGAAATTGTAATTTAGCTACAAAGAAAAAAAAGTAAGAAAAACAAAAAAAAAAAACAAGTCGGTCAAGCCCGACCATATTATACCCCACATCATTTTCCATCAAAATTCGTCTAGAATTGTAAACCGATACATTTACTAAGTGTAAAATAAAATGTACGAATAATACATTACGTTAATACCAACATTTATATGAATTTATGCACTTTAGGGTGACTCCCGAAAGTGGGCTTATATGAGAACTATAGTAAATTATGGAGCGATCCTCATAAAATTTATCACTATGATTTCTACTTATATAAAACTTATTTGTGTCGAATGTAAACTTGATACTAAAATGTATATGTGATTTATGCACGCTAAAGTGATTTTCGGAACAGGGTTTTATATGGGAGCTATGGTCAATTATGGATCGATCTTCATGAAATTTGGCACAAATACTTATATAAAACTTCCTTACACCGAATTTAATTAAAATATTGCTATAGTTAGGCATTTATGATCGCTACACCAATATACCGGGAGGACATTTGTATAATGAAATAATGGACCGATCATAACCAATTTCAATAGGCTTCGTCCTTGCATCATGAAAGTCCTACATGCCAAATTGCATTGAATTACGAGTATCTTCAAAATTGCGACCTTGTACTTTGTGCACAGCCAGCTAGACTGACGGGCGGACATCGTTAGATCGACTCAGAAAGTGATTCTGAGTCGATTGGTATACTTTAAGCAAACTCGAAATTGTAGTTGAGCTAATGAAAATTGTAATTCAGTTCTAGTTGAGCTCAGTTTTAATTCAATTCTAATTAAGTTCTAGTTCAGTTCTAATTCATTTCTAGTTCAGTTATAGCACAGTTCCAGCTCAATTTTAATTCAGTTCTAATTCAGTTCTAGCCCAGTTTTAAACTCAGTTCTAATTCAGTTCTAGTTCAATTATGGCACAGTTCTGGCACAGTTTTAATTTAGTTTTAATTCAGTTCTAGTTTTATTTTAGTTCTAATTTATTTCTATACTTCTAGCTCAAATTTGATTCTAATTCATTTATAGTTCAGTTGTGGCACAGTTCTAGCTCAATTTTAATTTAGTTCCAATTCAGTTCCAGTTTAGTTATTTAGATATAATTCAGTTCTAATAAAGTTTTAGTTCAGTTCTAGTTCAGTTTTAAACTCAGTTCTAATTCAGTTCTAGTTCAAATATAGCACAGTTCTAGCTCAGTTTTAATTAGTTCTAATTCAGTTATAGTTTAGTTTTACTTCTAATTCATTTCTATGGTTATAGCTCAAATTTAATTCTAATTCATTTATACTTTAGTTGTGGCACAGTTCTAGCTCAATTTTAATTTAGTTCCACTTTAGTTCTAGCTTAATTATTTTAGTTATAATTCAGTTCTAGTTCAGTGGTGGCACAGTTTTAGCTAAATTTTAATTTAATTCTAATTCAGTTTTAAACTCAGTTCTGATTCAGTTCTAGTTCAAATATAGCACAGTTCTAGCTCAGTTTTAATTAGTTCTAATTCAGTTCTAGTTTAGTTTTAGTTCCAATTCATTTCTATAGTTATAGCTCAAATTTAATTCTAATTCATTTATAGTTCAGTTGTGGCACAGTTTTAGCTCAATTTTAATTTAGTTCCAATACAGCTCTAGTTCAGTTACTTTAGTTCTAATTCAGTTGTGGCACAGTTTTAGCTAAATTTTAATTCAGTTTTAGTTCAGTGCTAATTCAGTTGTAGTTCAGTTCTTGCTCAGCTTCATTTCTACTTTTTATATAGAATTGAAGTAAAATTAAACTACTTGGTACGGAATAGAACTAAACAAGAATAGATTTATAATTGATTTGAAACTTAGTAAAATGAGTTAAAGAAATAATTTTGAACTTGAATAGATTTGGAGCTAAAGCAAAGCTGAACTAAAATTGAACTGGAACTGAACTAGAAATATTTTATTTAAAACTGAAGTAAAAACTTGAACTGATTTCAACCTCATATCGAACTTAATTAATAAGTATGAAATTTGAGAAGATCTATAACTGATCTACTACGAATTTTCAATTATTATTATTATTATTTTTTTAATTTTTAAGATATTAAATGCTCAATCCTATGTATGATTAATATTTTTAATTTATTATTACGTACTCGTATAAGTTTAGATGTTTTAATTTTATTTTTCAGTTTTTAACTTTTTTTTAAAATTAGTGATTATGATATATGTGTTGATTATTGTCCTTAAACCATCTTTTGAAAGGAATTTAAGGAAAAATCAATACTAAAATAAACAAACATATTGGCCCCAAAAATATTTTGTAAATACATAAATAGAATAAAAAATAAATAAAAAAGAAATAAAACAAATATTTGGTAAAAAAAATCATGAAATTTAAATGGTAAAACAAGATGCTTAAACATTGTTTTTTCTTCTTTTTTTTGATATTTTGAGCAGCAAAGATATTTTGACAGAACGACAGACAATAGCTGGGTCTTAAATTCCACAAATATCAATAAAACACGCGATTTGAGTTTTTCAAAATTACATACTTAAATATATAGTATATTTAGTGTGTAATACCCTTCATATATAAAGGGATATATAAGTTTGACATTCCGTTTGTAACTTCTGTATCTTTATAAGAAATGATGTCGATAGGACAAAGTCCGTCTGTACGTCATTGGAAATATAACCGGTTTTTCAAACCGCTTTACGATTTTATGAAGCCCCTATATAAGCTAGGGACTTCGTTTCTGCAAAACAAAATCGGAAAATTTTTCTTAATTTTTCTGCTAAAGAAATGAACTTAGTCGGTCTATTAGTTACAGAGATATCGACCAAAACGTATTTTTGACCGATATCCAAGTCCTAAATAAGCCATGGACTTGGTTCTTTTATAGATCGATTACAAATATTTTTCTTGAATTTCGTTTTTTCAATCAATCAAATCAAATTATAGGCAAATCTTTTTTCTTATTTTATCTATTTTATCTAATGTCTACTCCCTTGTAGTTATTGTTTCATAGGTACTGAAAAACAACAACAACAATAAACTAAGCCATATTTGGGTTTTTAACTTTCTGAAGCACCTATGTAAACCACAGATTTCGTTCTTTCACAGAAAAATCAGAAATTTCTTTAAGAGTTTTTGTATTAAAAAAAATGAATTAACATCCAGTATTAACCGAGTTATAGGCCAATATGCTTTATTAGAATTTTTGAAGCTCCTATATAAAAATATATCACAAATATTTTTTTTTTAGAATTTCGATTTTTTTTAAATCAGTTAAATCGGTTGATAAATTTTCCACCATAACTTTTTAATTTAATATTTTCTTACATTTATAAAACTTTTGTTCTGCACCGAAGTGATTATATCTTTCTTCAATATGAGACAAATTTTGTAAAATTCCAAAGTATTAAATTTATTATTTAATAATTTTTATCGGTGCGATAACTAATATATACTTTATATGGGAGCTATTACTCCCCCTTGGATATATTCACTCTATACGAAATTTGGTATAAAAATTACTTTTAAATTTTCTTAAGACTCAGTGTATTAGTCGCTTAGATGGAAAAATTTATATTTTCTTTATATGGGGGCTGAATCCCCCTTTGGATCTAGCAGTACTATTTTTATTTCATTAATGTGGTATGATAGGAAAGGTTTCCATAAAATTTGAGGGCTCTCACTGTTACGGCATATCCTTAGATATGCATAATGAATATTTGCTTTACTATATGTGGGGGCTCCGATTTTAAGTTAATCATTTCATCCATTTGAGAGTTTTAAAAAGGTGGACTGCTTTATTTTACGTCCTAGTTCCTTCAAGACTTAAAACTATCATCGGATAATTAATTAAGAAGACATGGGTAGGGGGAGCTTTTACCCGTTTTGCCCTATTTTACGCAATAAATGTTGGAATTTCCAAAAAATGTATATATTTAAGTTTCTTTCAAATGTTACAGTGTCTGTATGCCAAATTTAGAGAAAACCGGTTGATTAGTTAAGAAGATATATTGAGAAGGAGCTTTTACCCCTCTTGTCCTATTTCCCGTCCTAAATAATATAAAAATTATAGGCTATAGTTCCTTCCAGATGTTAAAATATTTGCCTGACAAATTTCAAGAAAATCGGTTTATTAGGTAAGAAGCTATAGGGAGGGAGAGAGAGCTTTTACCCCTTGTGTCCTATTTTACGCGCTCTAACTACATGAAATATACTAAAAAATCGGTGAAACCGTGACACGAGTATGAGAATTATATATATATATATATATATATATATATATATATATATTTATATATATACATATCTATATTTATATTTATAAAGCGATATTATGATGGAAGATTCCACCTACATCGAAATCTTTCATAGGATTCTGCGTAGTTCAGTGCTATTCATAACAGGAGCGTTTCATACAATTCCATCGAAAGTACTATTTGTTCTAGTGAACTGGGTACCGGTGGGTCTTATGGCCAAATAAATTGCTATTATGTCGGCGACCAGGCTTAGAACTACAGGTGCATGGAATAAAAGTGGATTGGGCCATGCGACTGTTATAGGATTCCTTAGTAGCAATCCACGCAATATTTATTATTGTATTCCTACATCCTTCCTTGGGAGAGGCTTCTCAGTATCAATCTCAACTGCTCCGGAATTAAGAGACAGGTTCAAATCTGCTGAAGAGGGGGGTTTCTATACTCCCATTTATAGGAAAAACATCTCCTTTAAATTGCCAGATCACTGCAGCATTCTTCAGGAAAAGATCTCGGTGATAAAGAGGGCGATGAACTGGTTAATGTACTCTGGGGTATTCGGGGTAGATACCCAAATCTGTACACATAGTCAAGCCGCGATTCAAACGCTCTAGACTGTCTTTTCGACATCCCGGTTGGTACATGAATGCCGGATATCTCTGAAAAAGATGGGGAGACATTCAAACTTGGAGCTGGTCTAGTTTAGGGGTCATTCAAACACCCTGGTAATCTTATTGCGTATGAACTAGCCAAAAATAGCTACCTTCTTTGATATGAAGATAAACAAGTTTGCAATCGTAAATTGACTTGTTATCTCTGTTTGGCAATACCAAAGCAGAGTTTATGGACTGTATACAGACACCAGCAGAATGGAATATGTATTTTCACCTGTATCGCTACACACTTCATCAGCATTCGTTGTGTGTTATCCATTTTGGTTTCACTGAAACCTAAACAGAAGTTATGGAAAAACTGGTTGGAGTACCACTTTCGTCCTGCAGATCAATAATATTGCGGAACTTTTCGAGGATTGCAAAAGATAGATGGACAAATGAATGCACCTGCTCAAAATAGAAGCAAATTTGGTCCCATTGTGATGAATTTTGATTTAAGTTCATCATGGTTACGAATTCTGATAGCCGTTGTCACAGGGCACTGGATTTCTGGTACGTATGCTAGGAGACTAGGGCTCCCTTTTAACGATTTTTATAGAAATTTTCACGATGAGGAAGAGAAGTAAACGGTGGAGCAACTTTTATGCCACTGTCCCACTCTCACTGAGATTAGAACTGCTAATTATGGCAGTCCGTTTTTGCATGTATTATCAGATCTGTCTGATATTGATATCAGATTGATAAATTCTTTCATATATGTTGGTTCGATTCGAACACTGTAAGGAACACATGATTTAATAATACATGATCCCTCAGGGTTTCACATCAAGACCAAATGGACCCAAGTGGGCTGTCTCCTATTGATTAGACAGCTGTCCACTGAAACTAACCTAGTGTTCACATAGATATAGTATTAGGCATATATATTTGTAATTATATCTAATACAACGTATTTCATTTCCATATAGCACATCTCAACACGGATGAAGGGTATATAAGATATAGCACTCTAACTTGTTTTACTTATAAAAGATTTTTACGAAAATCCCAAAAATATTTCTTTGACATAGATACAGGTACCTTAAACTATGTTCACACTAGTCAAATATTTGACGAAAAAACGTAATACTAAATAAAATAACTCTTAATTTGTTCTTTCAATTTGGAAAATGCTTTTTAATTATCACACAGTCACAGATTATGTTTTACTGAATTCTGTTTGACACTTTTTTCTCTAACAAAACATTTCCAAGATCAAACAATGACAAACAATTTTTATGTAAAACTATTGGGCAATTTTGATCAAATATTTGCCAAATGTGAACATAGCTTTAACTATAACCAGTGAATTTTGTATTTTTTTTTTTTTTTTTTTTTTTTTGTTTGTGGTATTTTGGAAGTGTATGAGTTCTTTTTCTTGTTGGGTTTTGTTGATATTCTTGTATTTGTATTATGTGTGATATGTTTTCCATTTTAAGGCTGTTTATAAGTTCACCTTTTTTTCTGTTTTATTTTTATTTGAATTTCATATCGTTGTTTTATTTCTTTCCTTTTGTTTGCTATATCATTTATATGTATTTCCTTCTTTTCCGTAACACATAAGGAAGCTAAATGGGAGGTTTATATACTTATGCATAAAGGTCTGATCATTGTTAATAGGAATGTTATACATGACACTCTATGTCATTAAAATTGTCGTATTTCATTCCCTCGTCCCAAAAAAAAAAAAAAAGAAAATCATTTATTTGCATGTTATAATGACAAATGCTATCACTAGAAATATTTATATATTAGAAACCACAAAACAACACAAATAACTAAATAAATAAAAATCATTTTTATTTATTTAACTGCATTCAAGTCTCTACCAACTTCCCTTTTGCCTTTTAACTTTGCTAAATTATTGACAATCAATTATTTAAAGTTGTGACATTGCATTTATAAATATTTTTTATGTATGTTGATTTTTTATTTTGTTTCTAATAAAAGAAATGTGGGTCATTGTATGAAATATTAAACTTTGAAACCATTTAAGAAAAACTTCCAATAGTTTTTTTGTTCATATAAAAAAGGAAATGAAAATTTTAAGGAACTAATACTAAAAATATTTGCTATAAATTTAGTATGAATACAAAGCAAATGCGTAATATTGATTCAATAATAAATTATAAATGATTTTGTTAAAGATAAAACCAAATGATTACTATGTATTAGAAAAGTAGGGCGTATACTTAAAATTTGTTATAATAAAACTGTTCATACGCCCTACACACGAAATTTTAAACAAAAATAATTAATTTAAAACTAAAATTGGAACTGAAAGAACTAGAGCTGAACTAAAATTTGACTAGAACTGAACTACAACTGAACTGGAACTTTTTTTTTTTTTTTTTTTTTGACATTATTTGTGTCTCTTTTTTTTTTTTTTTTTTTTATTAATTATTAATTTATTTATTTACAGTTATTGTTTACAATTCAATAGATTAACATTTTATATTAATATTTTAAAAAATTTAAAAGAAAAATATAAGTTGGGTTGTCCTCGGCTTATGTTGAAGTTACTTCATTGCTGGAAAATTTCATTTATAATTCGTGTTCCCATACACATCTCCAGGTGCTGAGGTTTTAATATTCGGTCTTTCATGTATTTTATTTTCATTTATATGGTTTATTTTAATTTTAATTTTATTTATTTAATTTATTTATTATTATATTTTTAATTTTATCTGTTTTAAATCTTGTCTATTTTAGAGAATTTTATAATATTATCCCGCAAAGCTCATAAGCTTGTCTGCAGGAAATTTTATTAATAATTCACTATATATTTAATTCAACGAGTGTTCATTGCAAATTTATTAAGTAGTTTTTGATGTCTTTGTTTTTTTTGTATTTATTTTTAGTATTTAGTATATTTATGGGTATTTTATTTAGAACAGTGGGCAATACGACGGGCAGTGTGTTTCGGCCATACTCATTTGTAAAACGTTGGACTTTATATCTTCCTTGTGATTTTATTCTTGTGTTATGTGTGTGATCAATTGTTTGCAAAAATCTACTGTCGTCATCAAATTCTTTGATAAGTGTTGTGTGGTATATGTTTTTGACATTCATAATGTTTAGGTGTTTTGCCAAGCTGTTTGTTTCAGGAACATTGGTGGAATCGGTAGTGGTGTTGGGATTGTTCCGATAGTTATGGTGATGTTTTTTCCATAAGATTCTAAGCAGGCTGTCTTGTGTTTTCTGTAGTGTGCTATTATATCTGACATTTCCCCATGCTGTTATTCCGTGTCTGATATATGATTCGGCTAGTGAGAAGTACGCTTGGCGGAGTACACTGTAAGGAGCGCAGTTGCTTAAATGGTAAAGTATATATGAGGCCTTTCTGAGTTTTTTTTGTAAGTTTTAAATATGTGCTTTCCATTTAAATGTGTTATCAATGATTACTCCTAAATATTTATAGGAATTGGTTTTTTCTATAATGGGACAAGAAGTGTTATTAGCCTGTGTGGTATTGCAGATATTTCTGTGTAAGCAGTCTGTGTTGTGAAATTTTATTTCTATATTTGAATCTGCAATGTGTGGTGGTTTAATATGCATTATTTTTGTTTTATTCGCATTGATGATAAGACCATTATCATGGCTCCATCTGGTTGCTATATCCAGTTGTTGTTGCATTATGTTTTTTGCGTTTGCTATATTGTTATCAGCTACAATTATGGCGGTATCATCGGCATATGCGAAGGTTGTTCCTTCTTTTAAACATTTGAGCATGTCATTTGCATATATTATATACAATATGGGTCCAAGTTTTGAACCTTGCGGTACCCCACAATCATATGACATTTTGTTGCTTAATTTATTATTGATTTTTACGTAGAAGTTTCTGCAATCTAAATAGCTTTCAAATCATTGTAGTAAATTTCCTCTTATACCATTTCTCTCTAGTATCGCTAATAATTTCTTATGCGAAAGAGTATCAAATGCTTTACTGAAATCAATAAATAAAGCTAATATATGCATATGTTTACTTAGGCATTCATTGATATAAGTTGAAAAATTTCCTAAAAGTTTGTTGATATTTTTACCTTTTTGGAATCCAAACTGATTTTTATTGATGATTTTATATTTTTGCAAAAAGTTTGTTAGTCTTCTGACTATTATTTCCTCAAGGATTTTTTCCACGACAGACAAAATAGCTATTGGCCTATAATTATTAACATCCAATTTATCGCCATTTTTATATATTGGTCTAACTATTGATGTTTTAAGCAGACTTGGCACAATTGCCTGTTCTAAACTAGAATTTATTAATGTTGTAAAAATTGGTGTTAAAAAAGTAGCATTTATTTTAAGGTCTTTCGGTCGTATTCCGTCAGCTCCGGCCCCTTTTCTAATGTTTATATTTTTTAAAATATTGTAAATTTCTTCTTCGTATGTATATTCAACATAAATAGTATTAGTCATTGGAATATTTGAAGTTTGTATTGTTTGTATGTTGCAGCAGTGTATAATTTTTTTGATATTTGCATTGAAATTTAAAGAGAAGTTATTTGTTATATTAGTTAGGTCTTCATTTTTAAAATTTTTCATTATAAAATCATCAATATTTGTATATTTTTTACCAATTAATTCATTTATTAGTTGCCACGTTATTCGCATATCGTGTCGATTTTCAATAAATTTATTTTTATAATATTTATTTTTTTCAAAAATAATTGTTTTATTTAATTGATTTCTAAAATTTTTATATTCACTTTCATATATTTTGTTTTTTCGATTATTGCGCCATTTTTTAAAAAGTTTATCCCGAAAATCACAAGCTTTCACAATATCTTCACTTATCCAGGGATTTAATGACCTTTTTTTTATATTTTTTTCTTTCCTAATTGATTTGTTATATATTTCATTAAATCTTTCTTGTATATTATTAAACAAATTATTTGGATTGGATGTTTGTTGTATAAACGCATTCCAATTTGTATCTCGAATTTGTTTATTTATTTTATAATTGTAAAATTGTGGTCCCTGCTTTAAAAGGTTTTCCTTGCCCTGATTGTTTACTTCTTCATCAACACAACAAAATAACGAATAATGGTCCGATATTGTTGTTGTTATTATTGCAGTATATGTCTTTGTTTTCGATGTTGTTTTATTATTTTTTATGAATAGATGATCGATGCACGTGCTTGTATTTCATGTATCTGAATTACAATTTTAAGTAGCTTAATTGGAATTTAAAGCAACTGAATTGCAATTTCATGTAGCTGAATTCCAATTTTAAGTAGCTGAATTGTAATTTAAAGCAACAGAATTGCAATTTCATGTATCTGAATTATAGTTTCAGTGTCTAAATTGCAATTTCATATAGCTGAATTATAATTTAAGTAGCTGAATTACAATTTTAAATAGCTGAATTAAAACTTTTGCTACTTTTATTGGTTTTACAAATAAAATTTCTTAGAAAAGTATGTTGTTGAATTGCTTTTTTAGTAGCTGAATAAAGATTTTTCTTTTGAATACATATAAAATTCTTTGAATTTCTTAAAAATTCGAACATTTAGTGTTGCTGAATTAAATTTCCAGCAGCTGAATGGCAGTTTTTATTAGTTTCTTTGTAATAAAATCCTACTGAATGATAATTTTAAAAGATGAATTGTATTTTGGAGTAATAAAATGTATTGAATTTTTTCAAAATCGAACAAAAGTTCTTTTTAAATTAAGTTTTTAGCAGCTGAATTAGGATTTTTCTTTCAATTTGTAAAAAATTTGCAGAATTTCTTGTTTTTTTATCAGCTAAATAACAAATTTTATTACTTTTTTATAATTAATTTTCTTTGAATTACAATTTGGCAAGATGATTTGTTTTTCAACGTAATAATTTATATAAAACTTATAATATATTTAAAGAATTTCGGAGTTAAAGTTAGCTGAATTGCATTTTTTATTAGCTGAATAAAGATTTTTATTTCGAATTCATATAAAATTCTTAGAATTTCTTAGAAAATTGTATAATAAGTGTTGCTGAATTAGATTTTTAGTACCTGAATAACGAATTTTGTTAATTTTTTATTATTAACTCCAGCTATATAACAAGCTGAGCAGCCAAGTTTTACTATTGCATAACAATTTTTATATAATTTGCAATATATTTAAATAATTTTTGATTTAAAGTTAGCTGAATTAC
Source organism: Protocalliphora azurea (assembly GCA_932274085.1). Taxonomy (NCBI): domain Eukaryota; kingdom Metazoa; phylum Arthropoda; class Insecta; order Diptera; family Calliphoridae; genus Protocalliphora; species Protocalliphora azurea. The sequence continues at coordinate 8,593,843 of OW026523.1, forward strand.
TTTCAATGTAGCTGAATTATATTTTTTAATATTTAATGCAAAACTTGTAAAGTGTTTAAAAAATTTTAGCATAAATATTAGCTGAATTACATTTTTTAGCAGCTGAATTACAATAAAGTGTAGCTGAATAGTATTTCCTAAAGCTAATTTCAAAATTTAGCCAGAAATTCTTTTAAAATTTGGAATTTTTAAAAAGAATTTATGTTTTGAATATTGCTAAATTATTTAGAAATAAATAAATTTGTTTAATTGTCTGTGATTAAGTGCAGCTAAATTGAAATTTCATAAGCTGAATTAAAATTTTTCATAATAAACTAAATAAAATTATTAATAATATAACAAAATTTTAGCTGAATTGAATTTTTAGTAGCGTAATTTTACACTTCATTTGCTCAGCCTTTTCTATTCTTATATTATTTTTCTTATACTTCTAAAATTATTTAGTTAAACACCTTTTTTCATTTTTAAATTTTCCCAAAATCGTTAACATTACCAATTTATTTTATTTTTTCTTTTCTTTTGTAAAGGTCAAAGTTCATTAAGGCTTAAAATTTATAAACTTTTATTCTTTGCACATTTTAACACATCGTCTATACAATTTTCATTTATTATACTTCTTGTATTTAATACACATGACTTTTATATTTATTTGAAACGTTTTTGTTCCATAAAATAAAAAAAGTAATTTTAGTGCTTTAGATTTTTTATAGCAAATGCAACTAGGTCAGTTGATTTAGTTTTATGTGCAAAGAATGGTGAATTACGTTTAAAATAAAATAAGTCTTTTAGATATTAGGAGTAAATACACGGGACATGACTTATTATATTTTCAAACTTTTTTATAAAGAGAAAATTCTCCAATCAGCTAAATGATTTATTAAAAATTGTTATTAGGAGAATATATAACAATATTCTCCTTAAACTTCGATACAAAGTGGCAACTGTAAGCCTATTTTACTACTGTTCTTTCCTTCTATTATTTGTTACCACTAACCCCATATTGGTAGGGCTAAAAGTATTTTCCCCAGTTTATGTTCAGTTTTTTTCCATTTCTATTATTTCCATTATTTAGAAACCGTAAGATAAAGAGGAAAAGTTAGTTGCATGCATATCGAAAAAAAAAGAGAAATTGTGCAAAATAAAACCAAAGTAAAAGTACATAAAAGCCTGAGGATGTAACTGGTTTCATCACACGGTTTGTTGAACTTTTTGTACTTTTAATACAACCAAAAGCAACAGCAATAAAAGAAGCATAAGGGAAAATAGAGAACACGAAAAACGGCCAAAAAGATAAAAATGAATCATTTCTAATTCATTTCGATTCAGCTTTAGTTTTTGTTTTATTTTAAATTCTAGTTCTAGTTCAGTTTTAGTTCAGTTATACATAGTTCAGTTCTGGCTCAGTTCTAGTACAATTCTAGTTCAGTTCTGGTTCAGTTCTGGTTCAATTCTGGTTCAGTTCTGGTTCAGTTTTGGTTCAGTTCTAGTTCAGTTCTGGTTCAGTTTTGGTTCAGTTCTAGCTTAGTTCTAGTTCCAGTTCTATTTTAGTTTAATTTCACCTCAGCTAAAAATCTACTTTAATTCTAGTTTTATCAAGACCAGACTATGGTAATCTTGACTATAGTATATTTTATAGCATCGACTATATAGTCCACAGTCTTAACCACAGACTTGAGTATAGATAGCTGAATTTCAATTTTAGTAGTTGATTTATTTTTTATAGTAGCTGTATTTTAGTTTCAGTGGCTTAAATAAAATTTTAAATAGCTGAATTACAATCTTAGTATCTTAGCTTCAAACTAAGGAAGCTAAGTTATGATATTAGTTGCTTAGTAACATCTTTAAGTAGCTGAATTGCAAGTTTTAGCAACTGAATTATAACTTTTAGAAGCTGAATTTCAATTGATGTATCTAAGCTACAATTTCAGCAGCAGAATTTTAAATCAAAGCAGCTGAATTATATCTTACTTACTAAGTAGCAATTAATAGTTCAGCTACTTTTAAACTCAGCTATTGTAACATTGTAAATCACTTAATAAAATTTTAATTATGATCTAACTACATTAATTTGAAACTTAGCTGCCGGAATTGTAATTCAGCTACGAAAATTGCAATTCAGCTACTAAAAAATGTAAATCAATTATCAAAATTTTAATTTAGCTACTTAAACTATAATTCAGCTACTTTAATTTAAGGTACAAGAGTATAGACTAGACTATAGTCAATACTATGGACTAGAATAGACTATAGTCAAGACTATAGACTAGACTATAGTCAAGGCTATAGGCTAAACTATTATCAAGATCATAGACTTGACTGTATTCAAGACAATAGACCAGACTAAATTCAAGACTATAGACTAGACTAGCCAGGGCTATAGAATAGACTATAGACTATACTTTATTCAAAACTAAAGACTAGACTATAGTCTGGTCTTGACTGAACTAAAATTAAACTAGATTTGAACTGGAAGTGAAATCAAAGTGAGATAGAACTAAAACTAGAACTGAACTAGAACTGAGCTAGAATTTGAGTAGCTAAATTATAGTTTCAGGTTGCTGAATTTATATTTCAGTAGCAGCATTACATTTTTATGTAGTTGACTACCAACTTTAATAGCAGAAATATTTTTTATGCAGCGGAATTGAAATTTTAAGGTCTGAATTACAATTTCGAATGGCTGAAAACAAATTTAAAAGATATTTATATATATATATATATAATCTAGACTATAGGCTAAAGTCTTGAATATATTCCAGTCTTGACTATAGCCTAGTCTATAGCTTTGATAATATTCTAGACAAAAGTTTTGACTATAATATAGTCTATAGTTTTGACTTTATTCTAGACTATTGTCATGACTACAGACTAGTCCATAGTTTTTCCTATATTACATTCTATAGTCTTGACTATATTTCAGTCTAGATAGTCTTGACTGTATTCTAGTTTATAGTCTTGACTATATTGTAGTATAGAATCTTGACTGTAGTCTCGTCTATAGTTTTGTCTATAGTCTTATCTATAGTTTTGATTATATTCAAGTCTATATTCTTGACTATAGTCTATAGTCTTGATTATAGTCTAGTCTATGGTTTTGACTATAGTCTAGAATCTTGAATATATTATATTCTATAGTCTATATAGACTATAGTCTTGACTATGATGTTATCCATAATCATGACTATAGTCAAGTCAATAGTGTTGACTAAAAATTATTCTAGTCTAGAGTTTTGAATATATTCTATTATATAGTCTTGACTATAGTCTAGAGTCAAGATTATAGACTATGGTATAGTCGAGATTGCAGACTATTGTGTAGTCATTACTATAGAGTATTCCTTAATTTTTTCTATTGTGACCATAGTCAAGACAACAAACTATACACTAAACTATAATCACACCTATGTATGTGGTTAAGCCGATTTTTTAGTCTCTGGTGTTATCTCTTTATATTTCTGTCTCTAATGTGAATTTTTGTATTTTCCATTCATTTCGGTTAGTTTGTGTTTTGTTTTTCACTATTCGAGCTTATTTTCCGCAAACATGAGAACAGAAAAAATACATTCTACTACATGTCGTAAATATGCAGAGTTTAATTATGATATTTTTGTGTAAATTTTGTGAGGTATGTTTTTTTTTAGCAAATTCACAACAAACATAATTTAACCTCGGGAACATTTTTTGCTGGCGTATATTGTTCATGCTGATGCTGCTGTTAATGTAGGTAGTTTGGTGTTGTTTTGAGATATTATAACTTATGCTTAAAATATTAAGCCTTTTAAACTACTAAAAATGCAAACTTAGTTGTTGCTGGCAGTTAGTAGGTTAATTTAACATTTTATTTAGAATTATACAATTTATGTTATTTTTTAAGGCTTTAGATTTTCATTTAGTTTTGTGTGTGTTTGTGTGAAGAGTAAAATCTAGGTGTAGGTATGTAACTAAGTAGTTTTTTTTTTTGGTTTGTTTTATTTGTTAACTTACCTGCAAGATTTTTGCATAACCTCGGCCCGATTATAACCACTAATCTTGCAAAAGGATTCATTGCAATACACAATGGGAAAGTCGACAATTTGGGCATTGGCTAGAAGGAATGAACTATCAGCTGGAATTAGAAATAAAAGAAAACGAAATAATTAGTTAAATAAACTAGAATATAAGTTAAACAAAATAAAGCTAGTAATATTTTATGCTACTAATAAGCATTTTAAAATTAGTCATTTTAGTATAATTTTTTTTTTTTTTTAACTAATTTCCCAGACCAGCCTAGGACTCATAAAATTCTTTCGAATTATTGCTTATTATACTTTTATTTTTAATTTTCTTTCTATTTCTACTCGAAACCCAAAAGCTATTTTTAGCTTTTTTTAATTAATTTTTGACGTTTTTATAATTAACAAAAAACTCTAAAACATTATTTAAACATTTGGTTTTTCTGTTTTATTTTTAAACAAAAAGTCAAGGGTTATGTTATATATATATATATATATATATATATATATATATATATATATATATATACGTACTATATACAGAAAATAATACATATGTACACATATATGCATAAAATTATCATAAAAGATGTTGACACTTAATTATGCAAATTTTAATATTACGCCCCCTTTCATTATTGTTATTATTAGTAAACGGGCATGTAAATATAATTACATCTATGTATGTGTAAATATTTATAACAATATTTTTTCTTTGTATTTGTTGTTAATATTATTATAATTTTATATATACTATTACTAATGAAGGCTACACACAATATACAACAACAAGTAGTAGCAAATTCATTTAGATTTTAAATGTAAAAACAAAACAGGGATCTAAAATAATAAATACAGAAATAATTAATAATAGTATAGAAATTATAGTCAATTAAAATTGTTTATCAATTTTTTTTTTTTTTTTTAATCTTAACTCTATAGTTTACACTATAGTCTAATCTATAGTATACACTCAAGTATAGTCTGTAGTTTACACTACAGTATAGTCTGTTGCTTAAACTATAGTTTAGTGGATAGTTAACAATATAGTTTACTCAATAGTTTATATTATTTTCTAGTCTATAATTTACATTATGGTCTAGACTATAACTTTTCTATAGTCTAGTCTTTAGTTTACACTGTAGTCTAGTCTATAGTTTACACTGTAGTCTGGTCTATAGTTTTTTCTATAGTCTAGTTTTAGTTTACACTGTAATCTAGTATATAGTTTACACTATAGTCTATTCTATATTCTACACTATAGTCTATTCTATATTATATACTACAGTCTACTCTATAGTTTACATTATAATGTATAGTTTAATCAATAGTATACCACGTAGCATAATATATAGCTTCTACTGTAGTCTAGTCTATTGTTTACACTATAGTCTAGACTATAGTTTACTCTATAATTTTGACTGTAGTTTTCACTATAGTCCTGACTGTAGTTTTCACTATAATAAGGTCTGTACTGCAGTCTATTTCTATCTATATTCTATCTAGTGTGTAGTCTATTATTTGGTTTAATCTTGTAGAATCTATAGTTTTATTTCTCTGCTTTTTTATTGATACTTACGCACATACATGTTTGCATGTACTTAAATATACAATTTATATTAAAGTACACATATTTTTTTAATGTTTACATGTGCGCATTTTTAATTTCATTTGTTCATCTTTATTTGCTTTGTTTTTTTCTTTAAATTTTTTATATTAAAAGCAAAAACATGAAAGAACGGAAAAGAATGCAAAATGAAATAAAAGAAACTGTAAGTAACAAAATACTTAAAAAAAAAAAATTATATGGCGCCCCAAGGAATTTTATTTAGTAGCATATAAATAGTAATAATAAAAAAAGTAATGTTAAGAGAGAGAGAGAGAGAGAGGAGATTTAACAAAAGAGTGAGGGAGAGTAGGAGTAAGTTTAAATGAAATAAAATTTATATATTTTTAAATTATTTAAGTTAATAAAAATGGGGGAATGAAAAAAAATTATAATTAAATAATGCGTATGTGTGAGGGCATAAGCCAAGTAAATGGGTAAAAGTGGAAGCATACTTTTAGGATGAGTTGAATTTTAAGGTTTTGTGAATAAAAGTGGTGTTTTTGAATGATTTTTTTTTTTAATTGAAGGTATTAAAATTTTAAATTGAATTTATTAAATATTAATAGCTAGTTAGTAGGGCTTTTTAATGATAAAAGAAAATTGTAGCATTTTGCTTTAAATTTTATTATTTTATTATCAGGAGGATTTTTGAATTTAAAAACAAAAAATAAACAAAGTTTGAAGACATTTTTTAAAATTTAGTTTTAACTTTTTTATTAAATTTTTAAATTTTATAATAGCCTGAAGTAATGGCTTCTATGTGGTAAAAATTCTTATATATATATATATATATATATATATATATATATATATAAGATAAAGATATTAAAGTATCTTTCATAATAAAGAATAATATTTTATTTTCTTGATTGTTACATAAACTTGGAGATTAATAAAATAAAAACTAGCAATATTATACTAACAAGAAAAATATTTATTAAACAGAAATATTAATAAATACTTATAATAAACATGTTACTAACTTTGGCCTTAAGTACTGCAAAAGCCTCCAGCCTGGCCCCCAAAAAATCTTCATCATCAATCACTAAAACTTTATTTGATAAAATACTAACATTATGGGGCCACAGCAAAAAACAACACCACTACAAAACTAATAACTGTCCCTTGATGTGTTTGAGTACGTTTAGGCTAAACTTTTGCATCCCCCCTAAACTTTAGCATCATCAATTTAATACTAAAACAAATGACAGGTTTTGAAAAATTAAAACACTTTTGGACATTTACTTTAACAATGTTTATTAAATTTATATAAAACTTCCATAATCCTACAAACTATAGGATTTATAATGATTAATAAAGACAAATATATATATATATATATATATATATATATATATATATATATATATATTTCATTATTCTTTCCTTTTTTATTAATGCTTTCTAACAATTAATATTAAACGACTATAAAATTTTCTTAAGAGAGTCATAAAATTTGTTATATTTTGCTTAAGAGAAATGTAAAAGGTATTATGGGATTTATATCATTGATTAGTTAAGCTAATCAATTAAGAAAAATGATAATAATGTTAATGATTATATAAGAATGTTAAAACAATAATAAATGTAATCAAATTAGGAAAACGCATGATAAAACGCAAATTAAATAAAAGGTTTTATAGACGAAAAATGAAATTGGAAAATTGCAGCTAATAAAAATTATATAGTAAATCATTAAAATACTCAAATTAATATAGAGATAAAGTTGAAGAAAAATGTTTTTTTGTAATAAAAATATTTCAATATTTTTAACTACCTAGGAATGAAACTCCATTATTATTATTTTTTTTTTTTGAAACCTAAAAACCTTAGAAAATAAATTTAAACTAAATTTTAAACTAAAATTTAATTTAATATTTCTAAAGAAACAAAGAAACCTTAAAGTACAAAAATTAAATTTGAGCTTAGGTTGAAAAAATTCTTTATAATAAATATTTAGCAAAAAAATTAACTATCAATGGTAGCTTTTGAAACGAGAATTCCAGCCACATATTTTTTTTTTAACAAAACAACAAAATGCAGTAATTAAATTTAATGTTAATTAAAAAAAATCTATTATTAATATTTAATTTCTATAAATACAATGAATTAAACGCCATTAACATTTTCTAATAAAATTAAAAAATACAATTATAAATTTTTAAGTCAGATTTATAATAAAAATTTAGCAAATATTTTAACTATCAAGGGGTACTCAATCCGCTTTAAAATCTTTCAATAAAACCTAAAAATTAATTTTGAGTTTAGGGCGAATTTTTTTTCATAATTAAAATTTTTGTAAAATTCAAAACTATGAATTATTGCCTTCGATAAGAAATTCATTCCATATTAAAAATTTATAACAAAACCAAAAACTACAAAAATTAAATTTGGGGTTATGTTGAACAATTTTTTTTTTTTTTAGAATTAGGATTTTTGAAACATTTTCTGTGGATTTAAGTAATAAAATTTCATTTAGTTTTCATTAAAAAACCTTAAATTACAAAAAATTAAATTTGAGGTTAGTTTGAAAAAAAATCGTTAATAAACAAAAATCTATAAAAATTGGAACATAAAAATGTTTCTAAAATTATAAAGTAACGCATCCGATTCATTTTTTTTATGAAAAGTCTTGAAAAACAAAAATTTAAATTTAAGGTTAGGTTGAATAAAATGTTTAATTATTAAGATTTTTGAAAAATTAAAAAAATTTTTAATAAAACCTAAAAGCAAAACAATTAGATTTGAGGTTAGGTTGAAATAAGAATATGTCTAAAGAAACAAAGAATCCAACGCCTTGAAATTTTGATTAAAAAATCTTAAAATAAAAAATAATTAAATTTGAGGTTAGGTTGAAAAAAATTGTTATCAAAATTTTACAAACATATTAACTGCACTGGTAGCTTCTGAAAAAATCTTTAACTGTAGATTTTAAACAAATTTAATCTAATAATTATTTCTATAAATATGAGAATTAAGACGTCCGTCATTGAAATTTTTTTTAATAAAACCTTAAATTACAAATTTGAAATTTGAGGTTAGGGTGAAAAAAATCTGTTAGGAAGCAAATTAAATATAAAAAAATGTAAACTGTTTCATATTTCTAAAGAAGCAAAGCACAAATAAGAATTTCTTGCAATTTTTATTAAAAATTCTTAAATTACAAAACAGATCTTTAGCTGTCAATGGTAGTTTTTAAAAAGGGAATTCGATCTGCATACACATTTTTTAAAAAACAAAAATTTAATTTTGAGGTTAAGTTGAAAAAATCTTTAAATATTATGATTTTTGAAAATTTTAAACTAACAATTATGAGGAGTAAAACGGACGTAAATTCTTTATAAAGCCTTAACTTACAAAATTTAATTTTTAGGTTAGGTTAAATGAAGTTTTTTATAATTATTATTTTTTTTTTTAATTTTAGCTATAAATTGTTGCTTTTGAAACGAGAATTCGATCCGTTTAAACATTTTTTAATAAAACTGAAAAATACAAAAATTTAATTTTGAGGTTAGGTTGAAAAAAATCTTTAAATATTAAGATTTTTGAAAAAGATCGTAAACTTTTTTATAAAGCTTTAAAATAAAAAATTTAATTTTGAGATTAGGTTAAAAGAAGTTTTTTATGATTAAATTTTTTTTTTTTTGTAAATTTTAACTATAAATTATTGCTTTTGAAACGAGAATTCGATCCACATAACAACTTTTTAATCAGAAAAATACAAAAATTTAATTTTGAGGTTAGGTTGAAAAAAATCTTTAAATATTAAGATTTTTGAAAAATTTAAACTAGCAATTATTTCTATAAATATGAGGAATAAAACGGACGTAAATTTTTTTGAAAACCTAAAATTAAAAAATGTAATTTTGGAATTAGGTTGAAAAAATTTTTTTAAATCAGATTTAAAAAATACAAGGAGTAAAATGTCATTATTTTTTTTTAATAAAACCGAAAATTAAAAAAAAATAATAATAATAATTTTGAGGTTAGGTTAAAAGAAATTAGGAGTAAAATTTTACAAAAATGTTAAATGTTTCAAAATGTTAAATGTTTACAAAATTAAATTTTAAGTTTAGATTAAAAAAAAAAATTAAATATTAAGACTGGAAAATTTTCAACTAATAATTATTTCTATAAATATTAGGAGTAAAATGGTTTTATAATTTTTTATTAAAACCCAAAATAAAAAAATTAAATTTTGAGGTTAGGTTAAAAAAAAATATAAAACAAAATATTAAGTGTTAATGGTAGCTATTGGAGAGAGAATTCGATTCGCATTAAAATTTTTGTAATAAAACCTAAAACAAAAATTATCTTTTAAGGTTAGTTTGAAATTTTTTTAAATATTAAGATTTTTGAAAAATTTAAACTAACAATTACTTCTACAAATACAAGGAGTAGAGCGCCATTAAAACTTTCTTAATAAAACCTTTGATTAAAAAAATAATTGAATTGAAACTTATATAAATATTTATAAAGACCTAAAACTTAATTGAAGGGCATTTTTATTATTTTTTTTTAATTTTCTTTATCTTTTTATTTATTTCTATTTATTTCCTTTAACCCTTTTTCTTTTTATCCTTTAAATTGCCAAAAAGGAAATGTTAATTTTTATAAAAAATCTTAGTTTTTTCATATTTTTCGGTTTATTATTTTTCTTTGCCATAAAAATAAAACGATAATATAAATTCTAAAGATTTAAGAACAATAAGAGAAAAAAATAAAGGAAAAAATAAATAAAACAACAAATTTATTTTAACATAAAAATATTTAGCGTGTAATTTTGCAATCTGTTAAAGTGGAAAATGAAAAAAAAAACTAGCAAAAAAGAAAAGGAGACAGGAAATAGCAAAAAAAAAAGGAAAGAAAAACTAAACAAAAAAACAATTTGAGCTCATAATTAAAAATAATGGTAACTTAACACGCCTAAACTTAGGCTAGAGAGAGTAAAAGAAAATTTTAAAATCGTTGAGAGAAAGAGAGAGAGGAAAAAATTTTATTAAAATAAAATAAATTTTTTTTTGTTTTAGTTTAGGAAGAAATTGGATTTATTATTTCGAGCTTTTGTTTTTTTGTTAAAGACATTTATTTGCTTTTTGTATAACATACTTTAAGGAGCTTATGGCATGTGTTCATTTTTCATTTCCGTGTTTAGCATTTATTCATATTTTTAACGCATTTTAAGTACTATTAAAATGTTATAAAATAAAAAGATTACACTGAAAGGAAAATATTAAGAATTTTCTTTAAAAAAAATAAAACAAAAGTATTAAATCCTTTAGAAAGTCTTCCAAACTTTTGGTTATTTGTCTATTATTTTATTTCCTTTTAGGGATTTTCCCCAATATTTTAAATATTTTCTTTTCAATTTAAAATATTAAAACTTATAGAAAATTTCTCTGAGTATATATTTTTTTAATTTATATATATATATATATATATATATATATATATATATATATATATATATATATATCCCTTATCATAAATGATGGCAACACTCTAACACTCAAACTTATTAAACTTTCTATATGGTTTAAGTTTAATTTTATATGCACGCAAAAGAATTTCAATGTCCTTGACAAATATTTAGACGAAGTTTCTTATTGCAAAATGAAACAAGAAAATTACTCTCAAGGAGAAAGACAAACTTCTTTAAAACAATAAGAACAACTATGAAAAAAAACCCTAAAGAAAGTCAAATAAAACAAACAAAAGCTACAATAGTATTTTGGCTTGGAATAGCTAAAAGCATGACTAATAAATTTCAGATTGAATTTAATATTTTCCTTCTAAAGAAAAAGAAGTAGAAAAAAAAGTCACAGAAAAAAATTTATACTAAAACAATAATATAAAAAAAAAATACAAAAGAATTCCACTACTTCCATTTAGCAACATTTTTAATTTTAATATAAATATTAAATTTAAATTCAGTGAAAAGAAATTAAATTTAATCTTAAACCAAAAATAAAGCTATGATTTTTCCAACTGAAAATATAGAAAAATAAATACATGAAAATAAATAATAATAAATGCTTAAAATGTCAAGAAAAAAATTTAGGTTAAGTTGAAATAAATCTTTTACCAACGAAATTTTGTAGAAATTAAAACTGTCAATTATTGCAAAAAAGCAAACAATGCAACGTTGTTAATTTTTTCTTAAAAGACCATAAAATAAAAATTTAGAATTGAGGTTAGATTGAAAAAAATTAGCCATAAACAAAATTAAACCAAAATGTCTACTATCTATAATTGCTTTTAAAACGAGAAGTTGATCTGCATAAAAATTTAACAATAAATTGTAAAAATATAAGAATTAAATTTTGAGGTTAGGTTGAAAAAAATCTTAATTAAATAAAATTTTAGAAAAATAAAAAGTGACAAATATTTCTAATAGAGTGAAGAATGCAATGTTATTAAGTTTTTCTTAAAAACCCTTTTAACTGTTTGTTGTTGAATTTAAAACAAGATTTTGATCTGCTTAAAATTTTTGCAATAAAATGTAAAAATACAAAAGTTAAATTTTGAGTTTAGGTTGAAAAAATTCTTTATTAAATAAAATTTTAGAAAAATAAAAAATTTTAAATAATTCTAATGAAGTAAGGAATGCAATGTCCTTAAGTTTTTCTTAAAAAAAGATTTCAGGAAATTTCTAATTAAATAATATTTATATTGCTTTGGGGAACCAAACGCCATTAAATATTTATAGAAAAACTGAAAAATATAAAAATTAATTTTGAGGTTAGGTTGAAAAACATCTTAAATAATTAAGATTTCTAGAAAATTTGAACGTGGAATTACTTCCTCGAACACAATGTCATTAAAATTTTTTAATAAAACTTAAAAATAAAATTAATTTTGAGGTTAGGTTGAAAATTTTTACTAAAAAATATTTCTTTGGACATAAGGAACAAAACGCAATTAAAATTTTCCTTAAAATACAAAATTTATTTTGAGGTTATGTTGAAAAATATCTTTAATAATTAAGATTTCAGGAAATTTTTAATTAAATAATATTTATATCGCTTTGGGGAACCAAACGCCATTCAAGTTTTAATAGAAAAACTGAAAATATAAAAAATAATTTTTAGGTTAGGTTGAAAAACATCTTTAATAATTAAGATTTCTAGAAAATTTTAACAAGGAATTACTTTTTCGAACATAAGGAACAAAACGTCATTGTAATTTTTTAATAAAACTTATAAATAAACAAAATTAATTTTGAGGTTAGGTTGAAAAAAGTATTTATTAATTAAGATTTTAGGAAAATTTTTACAATAAAATATTTCCTTGGACATAAGAAACAAAACGCCATTCAAATTTTTCTTAAAATATAAAATTTATTTTGAGGTTAGGTTGAAAAATATCTTTAATAATTAAGATTTCTGAAAATTTTTAACTAAACAATATTTCTATTGCAATGGTGAACAAAACCCTATTAAATTTTTAATAGAAAAACTGAAAAATATAAAAACTAATTTTGAGGTTAGATTGAAAAACATCTTAAATAATTAAGATTTCTAGAAATTTTAACAAGGAATTACTTCTTCGAACATAAGGAACAAAACGTCATTGTAATTTTTTAATAAAACTTATAAATAAATAAAATTTAATTTTGAGGTTAAGTTGAAAAAAATATTTATTAATTAAGATTTCAGGAAAATTTTTACTATAATATATTTCCTTGGACATAAGAAACAAAACGCCATTAAAATTTTCCTTAAAATATAAAATTTATTTTGAGATTACGTTGAAAAATATCTTTAATAATTAAGATTTCTGAAAATTTTTAACTAAACAATATTTCTATTGCAATGGGAAACAAAATTAATATTTCAGGAAATTTTTATCTAAACAATATTTTTATTGCACTGGGAAACCAAAAATTGAAAAACATAAAAATTAATTTGGAGGTTAGGTAGAAAAAAATCTTAAATAATTAAGATTTATAGAAAGTTTTAACGAGGAATTACTTCCTCGAATACAACAAAAAAAAAATAAAATAAAATTTAATTTTGAGGTTAGGATGAAAAAAATATTTAATAATTAGGATTACAGGAAAATTTTTACTAAAGAATATTTCTTTGGACTTAAGAAACAAAGCGCCATTAAGATTTTCCTTAAACTACAAAATTTATTTTGAGGTTAGGTTGAAAAAAAATCTTTAATAATAAGAATTGTTGGAAAATGTTAACTAAAAGATATTTTTATTGCTTTGGGGAACCAAATGCCATTAAAAGTTTTTAAATAGAACTTAAAAAAAAAAATTAAATTTGAGGTTAAGTGGAAAAATTCTTTAAATATTAAGATTTTGGGAAAATTTTTACTAAAGAAAATCCCTAATGATATAGGGAATAAAACGCCAATAAATTTTTCTAGTAATACTTTAAGAAATTATGCATTTTTAATGAAATCAAATAAAATTTATTATACATTTTCAAAATTTAATGAAAAATGTCTACAAATTATTAAAATTAAATAATTATGAAATGGTTTCTATAGAGTATTTCTATAGAGTTTCAGAGTTTAATTTTAATTCTCTTTCATTCTCTCTCCCTTAAGTAATTTAATTGCCAATAATACTTAAAACTATATTTCAATATTGATTTAACATTTAACTTTTAAGTCTCAATTGTGCATATTGGTTACTTCGACAAAAATTACAGAAACAACAACTGCAGCAGCATTAATAACAATTATATAGTTTATAGGAAATTGTTTGTAATCTGACTACAAAATTAGTACAGTGTGAAAAAAATAAAACTCTAGTTTGAAAATAAAATCAATAATTGATTGTTTTGTTAACAAATGCATTCATGCAATTTGACCTGCATTTTAAGTAATAAATTCTAAAAAAAGAGAAAAAAAACATGGCAAAGAACAGAAATAAAATGTTAGAAGTTTCTTGATTTGTTAGGGAGAATATTTATAGAAAAACTAAAGCAAAAATAAAAAAATAAATAGAGTAAACTAGAACAATAGTAAAACTAAAATAAACATTTTATTATTCTTTACAAAATTTCTAATCTTAATATTATATTGAATTTACAAAAAAAAAATTCTTTTAGTGTATGTCCCTTTTAGAATAGATATATTTTTTAATAAATTTCCAGGAATTTATCCTAAAAGCATTTTGAGTGTAAAAATCTACACGGAGAAAAAAGATTCAAATTTTTTGCCAATCGAATTTGTTCGATTACACTTATGTACAATCATTCATAGCTACTGATAATTTCTTTTATTAACACCATATATTTTAGGACAATAATTGACTTTTAGTAACCGTAAAGTTGTGGCAGCCAATATTATTAGCAGTGTTGCCAGTTTAGCCTTTTTAAGGCTACATCTAGGCTTTTTATTTTGCTGAAAGCCTTAAAACTTTCATTTCAGTTTTTAGTCTTTTTTGATTCTTAAAATTGCTTTCAGCATGTGTAGTACCGTTGGAATAGCAATTGTCGTCTTCGATATCCAGTGACTTTGACATTAGGCTCCAAATTGTTGCCTTCTTTCAAAAGCTGGGCAAGTTTTTCTGCTTCACGTTGAGAAAGGTTTAATTCTGCAACAATCTTGTCCATTCTTGCTTGTGATATTGGAATTATTTTGTTCGATGGGCCGTCTTGTGGTGTTGGTTTATAGGTGAAATCCGATTGATCCATTGTTTCAATAGAAAGAGAAGTTTCTCTGTCAGGACTTGGATGCGGTGGAATTGGTAGAGGTATTTGTGCACTTTTAACAGATATGTAAACTCTTCGTTTAAGGCCTTTACGATTTACTCCACATATTTTGTTTGCGCAAGCGTAACAGTTGTTGGAATTGTGCTCTCCTGGATCAGTCCAAATCATTGGTACACCAAAACGAAGTGAATTGCGTTTCCCTTGGATCCACATGTTAAGACCATTGTAGCACGTGTTACAAATTTTGTCTGGGACCCACGAAACGCTGCGAATTATTTCTCAATCAAAATAAAGTTTAAAAGCGTGCTCCACATTCTCAGTGAGTAATGCAGCATTTGTTGAAAAAGCTCTTTTGCCACAAACGTAACAAAATAAATTGATATTTTCTGGACAATTTGCACTCATTTCGGATTTACACTTTTATTACTTTTTCGTCACTTTAAAAAAACCGTACTTTACGCGTTCGGAGACACTTTTTGAATAACAAAAATCGATCAGTGAACACCTACAAATACTACGTAAGTTTCAATATTTTACTGAGAGGTACTTCGCGCATCTTTTAAGGGTGGCTATAAACCTGATTCGTGTGCGTTTTAAATTTTTCTAAACGTTCTAAAACATGACCACTCATAAATGTGGGTGCAATTTTGTGTAAAAAAAATCATGCAAAAAACCCAAATAATTAAAAAAGTGCACTTTCCTTTTTTCCTTTTAATTGTCCACGCACATTTATGACCGTTTTTTAGTTTGTTACCGCTACCATAAAAATCAAATAACCTTTTGTTTATTACTTTTTTTTTAATTCTGACAATCATAAAAAAAAAGTCATCAATGTTTTTTCCAAGGAATTTTGAGCATATCTCGAGCAAATTTTTGAAATTCATACCTTCACTTAATTGTGAATAAAAGCGAAACGCGTCCATCGATTTTCATGATCTATGTCTCATTTTGTTTAAAGGTTATGAGACTTTACGTGAAAGTAATAGGACTTGACACTTTTTTTACCGTTTTGTATTTTTTATGAATTAAAAATAAAAAAATTCAATTTTTTAGGCAAAAAATAGTTTTTTTCTTCATACATTTATTTATAACTGCGAAACTGTTGCTTATGGAGTGAAACGTTGTATGAACAGATTAAAGGAATTGTAATTCGAGAACTGGTGGTTCTGGAGTTATATAAAAAAAAAAAAAGACCACCAACGGTCACAATTTCCCCTATATGATAGTTACTAACTTCAAATCGTTATATCTCGATTCCTAGACGTGACCCAGCGAAACGCCGGGACACGTATAGCTTCTTTTTTTACCGATATAACTTTCCCCGGTAGTTTGAACCCTTCCCGATCACTGACCCCTACCATTTGTCGCACAGTGAAACCGATTCACATAAACGTTAAAAATTAAAAAATAATAATAATAATTAACAACAACTGTTTTAATCAAATGAAAAATATTGTTATGCATATATTTTTTTAATAAAAAATATTTGGTTTATATAAAAATTAAAAAAAAAATCCATTAACTGATAAAAAATAACATTAGAGAAATCAATTTTACATGATATTGTCAACATGTCTTTCTACTCAGTGAATAGGTTTGATACGAGGACGGATCAATAAGTCCCTGACTTTTCGAACTTTTCTCGTAGTTATATGAAATGCAACACTATTATCATCAAGTACCATCTGTTAATAGGCTACTGTCAAATTTTGAGCCAGTATCGTCATTTACTTTGCGTTTAACAAAAAAAAAAAAAAAAAAATGGGAAAAAGTGAATTTCGAGTGCTCATTAAACATTATTTTTTGCGAAAAAAAAACCGTCAATCAAACCAAGGAAAAGCTCGATAAATACTATGAGGACCCTGCACCATCGATTTCAATGGTAAAAAAGTGGTTTACTGACTTTCTTTGTGGTCGCACAAGTACAGATGACGCTGAACGTTCTGGACGGCCAATTGAGGTCAGTACACCCGCAAATGTCGAAAATATCCACGATAAGGTGCTGGCCCACCAAAGAGTATAAGTGTGTGAGATTGTTGATGCCATATGCATTTCATATAGCAGTGTGTTTTCGATTTTAAATAATCAGCTGGGTTTAAGAAAATTGTCTGCAAGATGGGTGCTACGTTTGCTCTCAATTGACCATAAACGTAAACGTGTGACAATTTCAAAGGATTGTTTGCAATTGTTTAACCGCAATCCGAATAAATTTTTGCGACATTTTGTAACTGTGGATGAAACATGAATCCATTACTGTACTTTGGAGACCAAGCAGCAGTCTAAACAATGGGTTTCTTCGGGTGAACCTGCTCCGAAGAAGAATCCAAGGTAAGTTTGTCGGCCAATAAGGTGATGGCAACAATTTTTTGGGATGCAGGCGGGATAATCCACATCGATTACCTACAAAAGGGAAAAACAATAAACGGCCAACTTCTTAGACCAATTTAATGAGGATTTAAAAAGAAAACGACCCCATATGGCCAAGAAAAAAGTACTTTTTCATCAGGATAATGCAAGGGTGCACAATGGCAAAACTCTATGAATTGGTCTATGAATTGGTACCTCATCCGCCATATTCTCCGGATTAAGCCCTTAGTGACTACTTCCTATTTCCAAACTTAAAGAAATGGCTCGGTTGAAAGAGATTCAGCTCCAACAATGAAATTATTGACCAAACAAATGCCTATTTTAAGGAACTCGAAAAATTCTATTTCTTACGCAAAGTAAATGACGACATTTGCTCAAAATTTGACAGTTTGAATTTGAATTTTCTTGAACTTAAATTTTGGTTAGTTTAGCAGAGTGTTGACCCAGCTAAAACTTTGCTTTCCTGGTAAGCTAGCAGGTATAATTGGAAACAAAAATATACTAATTATTTGTTGGCCTGAATAACTAGTTTTTTTTTTTTTTGAGTTGTCCACAAATTCATGTAGTTATTTTTAGATTCTAGGAATACTCAAAAATATGTTCAAAAAAAATAAATAAATATAAAAATTTTGCTGTCAGTGAGATTTGAACTTGGACACAAACTAACCATTCGTGTTTAATGGCATCTCGCACTTAATTTTCTAAGTAACTAAAACTTTTTTATAAAAAACTAACAGCATTAGAAGGGGGTTGAACCAACAAACCTCTTGGTTGCTAATCCAGCGCTCTAGCCAACTCATCTACGTGATTGCAATATTATTGTGCTATTATACTATTGAGTAATTATTTATATAATACAGAATAGACAAATAATAATGACCCCTCATTACCGAGAAACTACTGTAATAAGTAGTTGACATTACCGAAAACCAATAAGTTTTTGCTGGGAATGTTCTATTTAGTTACGTAAACTAACAAAATTAATATAAGAAGCATATTTTCATTATAATTATGAAAATATTAAACAATATTTCAATTCATTATTTTTTAATAGTCTGAATAGTATATTGCTTAAAATTTGCTTATAATTTTGTTATTATAAGAGTTTTCCAAACAATTTTTTTTCTATGTGTATGTATGTTGTAAATATTTTATTTTAAATATGATTTACTTTATATTTTTCAAATGAAAATTTTTGTTTAATATTAAGTCTCAGTATTCTGTAATAAAATAATTTCATGCATTGAATACCTGCTTCTGCATGCTTGAGTTTAATTTGTATTGAAAAATTTCAAAAAAAAAGAAAAAAAACTAAACCATAAATTACACAATTTAAAAATATTACAAAAAATATTTTCTTTCTAAAATTACGATAATAAATTAGTAAAATTGAATGCTTATGAATGGTTATAAATTATAATTGACCTAATGAAGTTTTAGGGGTAATTAAAAACTAAATTGTTATGGATGATTGTGCAATTAGAGTAAAGTAATATGGATTTTTAAAACCATAAAGTATTGTATTAATAAGAGAAATATTAGATGAGTCATCTGAGAAAAATAAGAAAAAACGCAAATGTTAGTTATGTATAACAGTTTTTAACATTTTATATTATTTAGTCTTTCTAATGTTTCTTTAGAAAATATTTTATATTTTATAGAATTCTATAGAAAATGTTTAATTTGTTTAAGTTACTATAAGATGTATAATTTTTTTTTCACTCACTTTCATATAGATGGATTTGGTTTTATTTTAAACAAATTTATTAAATTTTCAAGAATTTTTCTACTTAACCTCAATTTTAATTATTTTATTTTAAACTTTTATTATAACATTTTTATGCACATCTAATTCATTTTTCAAAAGCAATAATTTGCAGTTTAAATTTTCTCTAAATCTTGGTTTTAAAAAATTTTTTTCAACATAACCTCAAATTTAACTTTTTTTATTTTAAGGGTTTTGAACAAAATCATCAGGCTTTTAGATTCCTTATATTTTTCGAAATATTTTACAGTTTGAATTTATTGTAAATTTATTTTATAAAATATTTTTTTCAACCTAACCTCAAATTTAAATTTGATATTTTTAGGTTTAAATTAAAGTAATAACATTTTATTTCTTATATATATTAATAGAAATATTTATTGGTTAAAATTTTTTAAAAATGTTAATTATAACAAAACTTTTTCAACTTAAGCTCAAATATACTTTTTTTTAATGCCGCTTGGTTTCTTATTCTCATGCAAATATTTATTGGTTAAAATTTTTTAAAATATTAATTATAACAAAATTTTTTCAACCTAACCTCAAATTTAAATTCTATATTTTGAGGGTTTTGAACAATACTTTTAAGTTTTTTTTTTAAGTTTCTTATTTCCTTAAAAATAAATTAGCACTTTTAATTTTTACAAAATATTCTATATAATAAATTTTTTCAATCTAACCTTAAATTTAACTTTTTTTATTTTAACCATTTCTACCAAAACTTTATTTAACAGTTTGAATTTTAATATTTTAGAGTTTAATTTAAAATCTTTAATGGTATTTTATTTCTTATACTTATAAAAATCATTGTTAGTTAAATTTTAATTATTAAAATTTTTTTTCGACCTAATTTTAAAGTTTTTCAACGAAAGTTTCAGTGTATCAGACTCCTCATAACTTTAGAGACATTTCATAGTTTGAATTTTTCCGAAATTTTGTTTATTAAATAATTTTTTCACCCTAACCTCAAAATTTTATTTCGGTATTTTAGAGTTTAATTTAAAATCTTTAATGGTATTTTATTTTTAATATACAGAAAAATCGTTGGTAGTTAAAAGTTTTTACAAATTTCAATTATTGAAGATATTTTTCAACCTAACCTCAAATGTAATTTTTGTGATTTATTGGTTTTTAACAAGATTTTCATGCCGTTACACTATAATTCTTTAGAAATAACTGTCTGATTTCATCTTAGTAAAATTTAGTTTAAAAAAGATTTTTTCATTCTAACCTCAAATTTAATTTTAGTATTTTAAGGTTTTATTAGAAAATTTTTAGTATCTTTTTATTTTAAATTTTGATAGAAATATTTTTTACTTAAAACTGCAGAAATTTTAATTATTAAAAAATATTTACATTCTAACCTCAAATTTAATTTTTGTATTTTAAGTCCTTTTAACAAAATTTTCATGCCGTTAGAATGTATAATTTATTAAAAATAATTGGCGGTTAAAATTTTTACAAAATCTTAATTTCTAAAGATTTTTCTCAACCTAACCTCAAAATTAATTTTTGAAATTTAAGAGTTTTTAACGAAAATTTCAAGGCGATGCACTCTATAAAGCTTTATAAATAATAGGCAATTTTAGTTTTGACAATAGTTTATTTATTAAAGTTTTTTTTTCACCCTAACCTCAAATTTAATTTTTGTATTTTAAGGTTTTATTCGAAAATTTTTACGAAATTTTTCTCTTTTTTTTAAAATAATTGTTAATTAAATTTTTTTCAAAAATCCTAATTATTTATAAATTTTTTCAATCTAACCTTAAATGTAATTTTTTTATTTTAAGTGATTTTAACAAAATTATCACGCCTTTAGAATGTATAATTTATTGAAAATAGTGGTGGTGAAAATTTTACAAAATCTTAATTTCTAAAGATTTTTTTCAACCTAACCTCAAAATTAATTTTTGAAATTTAAGAGCTTTTAACAAAAATTTCAAGGCGTTGCACTCTATAAAGCTTTAGAAATAATAGACAATTTAAATTTTGACACAAACTTATTTATTAAAGATTTTTTGCAACCTAACCTTAAAATTAACTTTTGTATTTTAAGGTTTTATTAGAAAATTTTTACGAAATTTTTCTCTTTATTTCTTTTAAAATAATTGTTAATAAAAGTTTTTTCAAAAATCTTAATTATTTAGAAATTTTTTCAACCTAACCTGAAATTTATTTTTTTATATTTTAGGTCCTTTTAACAAAATGTTCATAACGTTACACTTTATAATTCTTTCGAAATAATTAATAGTTTTAAATTTGACAAAATTTTATTTATTACACAAAATAAATTTTTGTATTTTAGGGTTTTATTAAAAGAATTTAATGAAATTTTACTGTTTGTTTCTTTAAAATAAATTGTTAGTTTAATTTTTTCAAAAATATTAATTATTAAAAACTTTTTGCAACTTAACCTTAAATTTAATTTTTGAAATTTTAGGGCTTTTTAACATAAGTTTCAAGTTTCAAGTTACATAATTTAATGAATTTGAATTTTGACAAAAGCTTATTTATTAAAGATATTTTCACCTTAACCTAAAATTAAATTTTTGCATTTTAAGATTTTATTAGAAAATTTTATTGAAGTTTTAAATTTTATTTCGAATTTTTTTTTTTATTTCGAAATTTAGCGAAAATTTTAATTATTAAACATTTTTTTCAATTTAACTTTTTGTTTTATTTTTTTCAGCAAAAATTTCAAGGCGCTACACTCTTTAATGCTTTAGAAATAATTTTAATTTTAATTTTAAAAAAATCTTATTTATTAATGATTTTTTTCACCCTAACCTTAAATTTGATTTTTGCATTTTAAGTTTTTATTAGAAAATTTTAATGAAGTTTTACTTTATATTTTTTGCTCGATAATTGTTAGTTAAAATTTGTTTATAAATTTTAATTATTAAAGATTTTTCAAATTAATCTCAAATTTATTTTTTGTAAATTTAGGTCTTACTAAAAAAATTTTTTAAAGACATTTTATTAGAAAATTGTTATGGCGGGTTTTTCTCTGATACGTAGAAATGATTATTAGTGAAATTATTGTTACAAATTTGGATTAACAATAACTTTTTCACCCTAACCTCAAATTTAACTTTTTTGTTTGAGGAGTTTTAATAAAAAATTGAATACTTTAGGTTATCTATGTACCTAGAAACATTGGTGTGAAATAATTTTTATAAAATTTTATATATGAAAGATTTTTTTCAATTTAAACTTAAATTTAATTTCCATTTCTACAGATTTTGCTGAAAAATATTTCTTGAGATTTTCTCTTACATTATAAGTTTTCTAATTCTCTTATAACTTTCAATTCTTAGCATTTACTTAAAAGACAAAAATTATTACGAGTTGCTATTATTACTTTTTTTCTCAGCCTTCACTAGATTATAAAAACTTTAAATGAGTTGAAAATTATTTTTACAATCTTTCAGCTAAATTGTGAAATACAATAATAAAAAAAAAAAAAAAAGTTTTTAAATATTTTTGTTTAAAATTCTAATAAAATAAAATAAAACAAAAGAAATAATAAGAGTTTGAAGAAATGTTTTAAAGATATATTTTAAGAAAAAAAAATCAAACAAGAAATTTAAATATAATTTTTTCATAAGATACTTTCTCTTTAGAGAAGTGCTCAATAAAAAAAAGTGAAGCATACTTTTAGATGCTAAGCAAAGAACAATTATTACTTTTTTTAGTTTTATTTCTCCTTTTTTTCTATTATTTTAATTTTTGCTATATTTTTTTCTGTTTTTTTTTTTTTTTTTGTAACAATTTAATCCTTCGTGGTTGCTTTCGGTTTTACTTCTATTATTGTGCAGCATGCAAAAAAGGAAAATGGATCCTTAGTTTTTTATTTTTATTTTTTTAATTTTCTTCTATTGTCTTAAAAGCATAATTTAATATGATTACGATATCATGTGCATTGGTGGCTTTATTCAGCACAATGTTTTTAAAATAAATGTAACATAATAATTGTTTTATGGTACTCAAATTAATGAATATGATGAGGAAGGCTTAAATGTGTAATACAATTCTTTCAAAAGAGGGAAATATCCCATGATTCCTCAAGGGAAAGGCAAAGGGACAGAAAAAGTTTTTTTGTTTCCTTTCTTAAATATCAAATAAGAATTCAAGTAAATTTTATAGAATTGAAAAAATTAAATTTAACCGAAATTTAATAAAAAAAACTAACTGTCAATTAAATAAAAATTTTGTTATAAAATCTTGAAATACAGAAATCTACTGAAGTTAGAATGAACAAATCTTTTCTGAACAAAATTCGGAAAAAAAAATAAAAATATTCTTTTATTTATAAGGACATGAGTAATCGAATTTTGTAATAAAACCTTAAATTTTAAAAATTAAATTTAAGGTTAGGTGGAAAAAATTTTTTTTTTACATGAAATTTTAAAAAGATAAAAACTAAAAAATTATTTATAAAAAAAATAAAAAAATGAAAAACATCAAAATTTTTTAATAAAATCTTAAATTAAAAAAATTAAATTTCAGGTTAATTTGAAAAAAAAATTTTTTTTAAATGAAATTTTGAAAAGATAAGAACTAAAATTTATTAAAAAAAAATAATAATAATAATAAAATTAAAACCATCAATATTTTGTAATTTACAACAATTAAATTTGAGGTTAGGTTGAAAAAAATCTATCTCAATCGAAATTTTGGAAATATTAAAACTACATTTATTTCTAAAGAAATGGCAAATATTAAAATTTTTTAAAAAAACTTTTAAATACAAAAATTAATTTTGAAGTTAGGTTAAGAATAAAATTTTGAAAATATTAAAACTAGAGTTTAATTCTAAAATAATAACAAATCGAATATCATTAAAATTTTGTAATAAAACCTTAAATTACAGAAATTAAATTTGAGATTAGGTTGAAAAAAATGTGTTTTGATCATAATTTAAGAAATATTAAAACTATATTTTATTTCTAAAGAAATGGCAAATAAAAAGGCATTAAAATTTTGTAATAAAACTTTTGAATACAAAAATTAATTTTGAGGTTAGGCGGACAAATTTTTGTTCTTAACAAAATTTTGAAAGTACTAAAAAACTGTAGTTTAATTCTAAAATAAATTTTGTAATTTAATTGTAAATTTAAAAAATTAATTTTCTGTTTGGCCACAATATACCGTGGTAGCGTTCAATTTGGTTTACTCCAAACCTTTTGTGTATTATTTGTGTATTAAAATTTGAAATTTGATGTAACACGTAAAATATTATCTATTTAGTTTTTCAATTATTGAAAAATTTCTATTTATATTTGCTAATTTCTACAACAGTGCTTGTCATCTACTTTTTCCTAATCCAGTAATTTAAAAAGTATTTAATTTGAGGTTAGTTGGAAAAATCCTTTATAAACAAAATTTAATGAAACTAAAAACATTAATTTATTTTTAAATAAATAAAAAATCAAATAGGATTAAAATTTCAAAAATTAAATTAGTTTATGTTGAAAAAAATCTCTTGTGAAAAAAATTTAGGTAAAATTAAAACTATTATTTATTTCTAAAGAAATGAGTAACCGTAAGTTTTAAAAATTAATTTTTAGGTTAGGTTGAAAAAATTTTGTTATAATAAAAATTGTATAAAAATTGAAACGGTCAATAATTTCTTTAAAAATAAAAAATTGAATAACATAATATTTTTTCAATGAAATCATAAATTACAAAAATTTAATTTGAGGTTAAGTTGAAAAAATCTGTTTTTACAAAAGATTTTAATATATTGGAACTGTTAACTACTTGTAAAAAAATAAAATAAAATAAATAAATAGGAAATGCCATACAAATTTTGTAATAAAACACTAAATTAAAAAAAAAATAATAATTTGAGGTTAGGTTGAAAAAAAAATTCCTTTAAAAACAAAATTTAGTGAAATCGAAAACATTCATTTTGTTCTAAGTAAACAAGAAATCGATTAGGATCAACATTTTGTTATGAAACCCTAAATTTTACAAAATTAAATTTGAGGTTAGGTTGAAAAAATTTTGTTTTTAATACAAATTTTATGAAAATTCAGATTGTCCATAGTTGCCTTTAAAATAAAAAATTTAATAACCTAAAAACTTTACAATAAAATCATAAATTTCAAAAATAAACTTTGAGGTTGGAAAAAAATTGTTAAAAACAAAATTTAGCAAATCTTAAATAACTTAAGGGCATGCTGTTTAAAAATTTTATTCATTTTTTTTTTTAACTAAAAAGTAAAAATAAATATTAAAATTAACTAGCAAAATGTTTCTAATACAAATATTTTTCCTGAAGTTTTTTAAGTTTATAGGTTTTAACTTAAATTTTTATTTATCTCTTAAATTTTTATTTATCTTTTTGTCAACTTTTAATCGAACTTAAAAATTTTTAAAAGTTATTAAAAATTATTTTTAAATTTCTGATGAAATAGAAAATCAAACGTGATTAAAAATTTATAATAAAACCTAAAATTAAAGAAATTATGTACGAGGTTAGTTTGAAAATTTTTTTGTTTTAAAACAAATTAAAAAAAATTAAACTGTTTTTATTTACTAACAAAATTACAAAACGAATATCAAATTTTTTTTTTTAATAAAATCTTAAATTAAAAAAAAATTAATTTGATGTTAAGATGAAAAAAAATTTGTTAAAAATTTAAACTCTCATCTGTTTCTAGGAAGACAATTTAATTCTAAATCAAGTCTATAATTTTTATGCTAATTTTTCTCTATACTTTCTATTTTTCTTATCTTAATTTTTTCTTTTATTATTTCATATTTTTCTTTCTTAAGAAAGTAAAGCTTTTAAAATTATTTATAAATATAAAATAATCATAAGTTTCATTATTCTACATTTTTCCAAAACACTTTCCCTTAATCTCTATACTTATATATTTTGCATAATTACCCGAACTTGTAGGTTTATCTACAATTAGTGTTTTTAGTTTTAAAATTCTATTAAAAAAACACTCCCTAAAATTATGCTACAACATTGTTTGTTTAGTTTTATTTTCTTGGCATGTAAATTATTATGCATAATTTTATGGTTGTTCTTTATGGCTTTTACAAATTAAAAACAACTAAAACTACAACAACAAAAACAAACATCATCATAATATTACTACCAAATTCCCCCTCTATTACACAAACACTTTTTGCAGAACGAAAAAAAAACAGTGCGCCGACGAACAAGTTTTTGAAATTAATTATTCATTAGCAATTTTTGTTGCTGCTAATGCTGTTGATGTTGTTGTTAGAGCCACAAAAAATCTACTCAAGCATGTTAAAACCATGATGTTTTGATTTCTATATTTTCTTTCTTTCCCCTTCGCACTATCCCTCTTAACACACCAACAGCCTATAGGTATACCCCAGTATTTCTTTTAATTTAAAAGCCTAAACTTTCTCTTTTTTTAGCAGAAAAAAAAGAGCAAAATAACAAAATATTTTAAGCAAATATATAGTTGGAAAATGAAAACACATTATGGTTTTTAAGTGTTAATGAACTTTTAATGATTTTTTCTTCTGTTTTTATGCTTTTTTGGTTTTCTCTGGTTTACTTTTAGGCTTTTTTATGAATTAATAATTTAAAATGTAAGATTAAAATGCAAAATTGACCAACACGTTATTTTATTTTTTATTTTTAATAAATAAAATATTCAATTGAATTTTTGGCAATTTTTACTTCTGCAATTTCAGGTCTATTGAGTATGATTTTTTTTTTTTTTTTTTTTTGTGGTTATTTTTATTAAGGACTGTTTGTTGAGTGTTTATTTTAGAATTTGACGCCAAGGAAAATGTAAATAATTTATCAGATATTACTTTTTTAATTTTAGCCTTCAATATGAAAAAAAACACTAAGTAGTCGATATTACTTTGCAAATGTTAAAAGTGGAAACAAGAGAAAAGTTACAGTAAATGATTTTTTTTCTCCCCTAAATTTGAGAAAAATACATAGAAAGTAAATTTGAAATTTGGAATATATTATATAGCAAACGAAAGCTTATAAGATTATAAGCTTTTTTATTGTAGCAAAATATTTGTAATTAAAATTTATAGAAAAAAATCCTATGTTAATAAAATTTGATTCAAATTAAATTAAAAATCTACAAAATTCTACATATTTTGTTATACTAAAATTATGCATTTATTTAAAGACATGTATTTCTGAGGTACTATTTCGTGTGTCACTTTAATAAGGAATTCTTTTAATATTAATCAGGAATGCTATGACTTGAATTTCTTTCAATATAAACGATTAGAGAATTTTTAATTTGATAGTTTTTAAATGGTTTTTATTCAAAATGGGACGTGGTAAGGCTCTTAATAACTCTGAAAAAGAAAAAAATTCTGATTTTGAAATCTCAGGGTCAGAATCCGGTCCAAATAGCCAAAAACATTAATAGAGGAAAGACAGTTGTGTACAATTATTTAAATAACGTGGTAAGATATGGAAAAAAAAACATGAAAGGACGGAAGAAAATGGCAACAACTTCAAAAGAAAGACGAAAAATTCTTAGAATTGCATCAAATTCTGCCATGTCGGTATCAAAAATACGTGAAAAAAGTGGAGTCAGTGCCAGTCTAAGAACAGTGCACCATATTAGTCCGACGAAAACTGCAAAAAAACCACCACTTAATGAAAGACGCAAATCACAACGTCTACAGTTTGCCAAAACCACAAAGACATGATCCGACAAATGTTTTAAAGTTGTATTTTCCGATGAAAAAAAGTTTAATGTTGATGGTCCCGACGGGTGTAACTAATACTTCCATGACCTAAATAAGCAGGAATTATTTTTGAGCCGCAGACACAGCCGAGAGGGCGGAATAATGGTATGGGGTTCCATTTCGTACCATAGAATTGGTTTTTGTATCCAACAAAATGACTGCAACGACTTACAAAAACAGTCTGGAGGAAGCATTTCCAAAATTTAATGATTTCTTTGGACCCATACCTTGAACGTACCAACACGACAACGTTCCGATTCATACCGCTAGAGCAGTGAAACAATGGATTAATCAACAAGGTGTTCAACTTTTGGATTTGCCCCCATATTCACCAGACCTGAATCCAATGGAAAATATCTGGGGTTCAATTTCGTTAAATTACTTAGAGTCGATGTCAAATCGCATATTACTAATTGAATGCTAGAAGCTAATAACTTTCATTTTTATAACCTAAAATTTAAAAATAAATTACAGTTTGCTTAGTTTTATATCAGAATGTGTTTTATAAGAATATTGAACAATATTTTGTTACAAATTAAATTATTTGAGAATTTTGGGCATTTGAAAAAGGTTTTGAAATAAATGATTAAAATTTTAATTAAAAATATTTTCTAATTTTTTTTAACTATTTTTAAAATAAAGGTATTGAGAGATTTTGAAAAATGTTCTACTATAAAATATTTCAGAACACTTTTTATAAAAACATTGACAAATTTCTTGCTACCAATTTACTTATTTGAGAATTGTGGGCAATTGGGAAAGGTCATCAAATAAACTATAAAAAAAAAATTAATTAAAAATATTTTTTAATATTTTACTAATTTTGTTAACCTTTCTTAAAATAAAATTATCAATAGATTTTGAAAATCTTTTTATTATAAAATATTTCAGAATGTGTTTTATAAGAACACTGAACAATACTTTGCCATAAATTAAGTTTATTGAGAATTTTAGGCGATTGAAAAATGTCTTGAAATCAATTATTGAAAATTTAACTAAAAATAGTTCTTTAATATTTTTCTAAATTTTTGGCAGCCATTTTTAAAACAAAAATATTAACCGATTTAGATTTTTTTTTATAATAAAATATTTCAGAATGTTTTTTTTTAAGAATATTGAGCAATATTTTGCCACAAATTAATTTACTTGAGAATTTTGGGCAGTTGAAAAAGGTTTTGAAATAAATGATTAAAATTTTAATTAAAAATATTTTTTTAATATTTTGCTAATTTTGTTAACTAATTTTAAAATAAAATTATCAATAGATTTTGAAAATCTTTTTATTATAAAATATTTCAGAATGTGTTTTATAAGAATATTGAACAATATTTTTCCATAAATTAAGTTTATTGAGAATTTTAGGCGATTGGAAAATGTCTTAATATCAATTATTGAAAATTTAACTAAAAATAGTTCTTTAATATTTTTCAAAATTTTGCAGCCATTTTTAAAACAAAAATATTAACCGATTTAGATTTTTTTTTATAATAAAATATTTCAGAATGTTTGTTTTTAAGAATATTGAGCAATATTTTGCCACAAATTAATTTACTTGAGAATTTTGGGCAGTTGAAAAATGTTTTGAAATAAATGATTAAAATTTTAGTTAAATTTTTTTTTAATATTTTGCTAATTTTGTTAACTATTTTTAAAATATAATTATTATTAGATTTTGAAAATCTTTTTGTTATAAAATATTTCAGGATGTGTTTTATAAGAATATTGAACAAAATAGAAAAGATTTTTGTCTCTAGTCAATTAAAAGAATTAAATTAAAAACTTCCTTAAAATTATTACTAAAGTTTTATACAAAAATATTGTTTAATAATTTAAAGATTTTGGCGGCCATTTTAGAAATAAATATATTCTGCAATTTCAGTAAATTTTCTTACA
This sequence comes from Protocalliphora azurea, assembly GCA_932274085.1. NCBI lineage: Eukaryota > Metazoa > Arthropoda > Insecta > Diptera > Calliphoridae > Protocalliphora > Protocalliphora azurea. Next base: position 8,623,864 of record OW026523.1, read on the forward strand.
ATTATAATTCAAAATTTTTCTATGAGAATTTAAAAAAATTTTTTAAATTAATGTTATCTAAAATTGCAAATAATATTAAAAATGTATTAAAATCATTTTTTTATAATTTGTTAAAGACTTTTTTTTCTTTTCCTATAATTTTTCCTTTTGGCTTTTTTTATACTTGAACAAATTACTAACCATTTAAAAGGTGTCTACATTAAGGAGCACAAAAAAAGGTAACAAAAATGTTCAAATATAAGTTTTGCCTTTACTTTTTACTGTTATTGTTATTACTTTTTGTTTTCTTTTCCATTTTTTATTTATTTCTTTTTTTTCAGTTAAAGTAGAGTTACTAGAAATCTACCCCTTTTAACTATTGGATAATTTATACTAAATTTTTCAAACAAAACTATTCGTTAAGTATTTCAAGTAGTTTTTTTACGTTTAAAAACGAAAGCTTTAAGTAAATAAAAAACCCGTATTAAAAAGTTTATTAAAAATTCGTTTCCCAAATCAAATATAATAAATTAAATCTAAAAAGAGAGAAGGAAGAAACTAAAATGAAGAAAAGAAAAGTCTGAAAGTTAGTTAAAGGTTAGGAATTAAAAAAAAAAACAATATTATTAAAAACGTAAAGCCAATGTAAGGTTTAAATTTAAACTATTTATTACAATATTTAATTTAATTAATTAGTCAACCTAAAAATAGACTTCAAAATTTGTAGCCTAACTATATGCTATATATTTTAGAAAGCTTTCTGAACATACATTTGGGTACTATTTAATTTCATTTGAAGATTAAATTTCCCCTTCTAAAAGTAATCACTTTCCTATTTAATTGCTTACTTTTAACTAAAGTCGGAAACCGATACCGTTGTAAATACCGATACCGTTATAAATACCGTTTAAAATAGGTTACCGTAACCAATACCGTTACCGAAATTATTATTTTCCAAAAATAACAATTTATTTAATGTAATAATTGAGTCGTTTATTTTGAAAGTAGCCTAAGTCCATACATTTGATTCTTTTTTAATATCTTTCTTTCGTGTTAAAACTTGTTAAGATTTCTGAATGAATAAAAAAGAAAACCTAAATGTATAAACACAACAAGCCCGGTCCGAAAATTTTGTATGAAAAATGCACAATGCGGCTCGGTTAAACTCTCTCCGGATATTTTTTAAAAATTTTAATGAATTTCGTAAATAAAGTTTATAAAAGTTTGAAGTAAAAAAAAATAAATAAATAAATAAATGAAAATAAAATAAATAAAATTGTTGTTTATTTTAACTTGCCGTCTAAGTTTTTGTTTAAATTAACAAAGCGGGTTACATAAAGAAATCCGGACTCATTGTGTTTATAAACTTAAATTAGGATAAAACTATGACTTAAACATTCAACTATTTTTATGAATAAACCCACTTTTTATGACGAAAGTACTTAGGCCACTTTCACAAACAAACAGCTCGTTCATGGAATCATGTGTTTAATAAGATTTTGAAACAAATTATATCTTTGTTACAATAGATTTCCTAAAACCATCCGCATTGATTAGCTAAATAGAGGAAGAATATTGAAAAAAATACAAATTTATCTTCAATTCTTTACCAAAACATTTTTAGGTTTTTTGTTGAAAATACAAGGGTCTAAAGAAATGGCTCGGTGGAAAGAGATTCAGCTTCAACGATGAAATTATTGACCAAACAAATGCCTATTTTAAGGACCTCGAGAAATCCTATTTTTTACGCAAAGCAAATAACGAGACTTACTCAAAATTTGACAGTAGTCTATTAACAGGTGGTATTTGATGGGAATAGTGTTGCATTTCATACAACTATGAGGGAAGTTCGAAAAGTCACGGACTTATTGATCCGCCTCTCTAAAAATGCTTAACACAAGTCAACAAAGTGATGGAGAAAATTGTATCACAAATAATTTTATTTAATTCATATCCCTTGTCCTCATTCTGAAATGTTTTTGGGCTACAAATTTGGTTTTTTTTGCACTCCCCTGCTTTTGGAAACCTTTTACAATTTGAGAGAGTAAATTTGTTAATATTTTGGAAACCTTTTACAATTTGACAGAGTAAATTTGTTAATATTTTGGAAACCTTTTACAATTTTAGAGAGTCAATTTGTTAATATTTTCGTTTGTCCAAACTTTCCCAAAAGTTAGTTAGCTATAGCTATACACTAGCTAGAGTTAAATAAAAATTTTCCATGACGTCACTGTTTTATGAGGCTTAAGAATTATTACGTTATTCAGACTTTTTTTCCTATTTCATTTGTATTTGATTCTTTTCTAAATATTCTTTCAGAGAATGAAATATTTAGGCAGAAAGTTACAGCTAGGACCATTTTTAATTAGATTCAAGTATATCAAGTATATAGACATTAATTTTTTGAAAATTCTCAATTATAGTTTTAAAAATGAATTTGATGATCATAAATTTTCTATCTAAGCGATTTCAAAATTTTTATTATATTTTGTATTGGCTGCTATAACTACTACTATTATAGAGCCCATTCTTATCCCTCCATTATAAATTTTAATATTTTTTAAAAAATAATATTATCCACACATTTTTTACACTGCAATTCTGATTTTTTGGAAATTTTCGTGATCTATAATAATACATTGATCATACGAATCGTAAAGTAGTTCTGCGTTGTGGACAACTCTCGCGTCTTTGTAATTATATCTTAAATACAGATAGGCGGGTTTTTGTTGTTTATACTTCGAGAATTTTGTGCCTAAGTTAAACTAAGTTTGCACCTATCACCTGACTGTATCGTATTACAGTTTTTCGAGACTTTTACATTTGTCACATGCAATCGTTTTTAACCTTATTTTTACTTTGGATTATTGTTGAAATACCATTTAAAAGTCATAGGATTGATATTTGCAAAGGCGTCAATATTTTAGCAGATAGCTATGCCATTTAAATTTTTAAAACCCCCAAAATATTCATTATACATTCATGCCCTCTTTGCCATAGTTGTTGCGCATTAAATGTGAATTTTTATATCCTTTCAAAACTTCTAGTGAGTAAATGGGGCAATTTAGTAACCTAATTGGTATTACATTTTTGTAACGCTATTTCTTTTCTACAAAATGTAATTTACATATTTGTTCTAGCTCTTATCTAAACAGTTATCTAAATACTTGAGGAAGTATAGTTTCAATGGATTAAATTTGAAACGTGATGTTTTTCGGTGATTCGAATGAGTGACTTTTTCCAGTAATTGGAATAAATATTATAACAAAGTTTAATACATAAGTACATAATTATAATATTTATATTCATTGCATTCTTTTACACGTCTGTATTCCAATAACATTACACTCCTTTACTCGCCTCTATGTATATTATTTTACACTAATACATGAACGTATTTACCTTAGCCACCAAGCATCATATTAATAATTCTTATTAATAATTCTCATTCAGTTTATGGAATTTTTTACATAAGTATTCTAAGGTTGGATGAAGTAGTTGCGATTCGAGTGATAGAAGAATTTTCCAAAAACCAAGACACCTGATCTTACAATATAATCTGCCTTATTCCCAAGACATCTGATCTTGTGAAATCAATCACTATTCCTCTGCTACTCGGATCAAGTCCGAGCGTCAGGGGGATAACTTGCACAGCGACTTCGGTTGACTGTTTCGGACACAGCGGCTTTGTTCTGATTATTTTGGCACAGCAACTTCGGTTGAGAGTTTCGGACACAGCGGCTTTGTTCTGACTATTTTGACACAGCAACTTCGGTTGAGAGTTTCGGACACAGCAACTTCGGCTGACTGTTTTGGCACAGCAACTTCAGTTAACAGTTTTGGTACAGCAACTTCGGTTGACTGTTTTGGCACAGCAACTTTGATTGACTGTTTCTCTTTAGATTAAGTCTGAATTTTGTAACCTACTTTTAAGGAATTGTATTATTTAAATCAATATTCGTAAGATATCTCTAAGTATTATAAACGATCCGGCCTGCTGCATAATACCCAAGGGAACTGAATCTTCAACTCGCATCTACCAGTATTAGAACCCGAATTACCTGAAAAGTAACCGACTGAATCCCTATGTATCATAGTGCTAGCATCATAAACGATTCGGCTTGCATACTACCCGAGGGAACCGAATCTTCAATCCGGCATTTACCAGTAATAGAATCCGAATTATCTGAAAAGTAACCGACTGTATCACTACGTATCATAGTGCTGCTAGTAATTTATCTAACATGAAATATTTATTAATATTTATTATCGACAAATTAAAACACTGAATTATTAAATAAAGTTTTTTTGCATATCTGTACCCCAGAAAGGGTAAATAAATAGTGTTCTCACTTAAGGTTCGTGGATCCCGTAAGTCGACCCTGGACACAACTGAAATATCTCAAACGACGTTACAATATTCGTTCAAAAAAGCATTCGAATAGCATTTTCCATTATATTTTTTAGTGTTGACCTGCGATATTACCGAAATTTTTAAATGGGTTTATTTTAAAAAACATCAATTTTGTTGGAGTTGGTGCCAACACTTTTGTGCGCATTTTAGACAAAAACTACATTGCGGTTTAAAATATAAAATACTTTTATATTTTATATTTTAAGGTGATATAAAATTATGAGGTTTGTTTTATGAATCTTAATTAAAAATAAATAAAGGATGTGATGTATCTTTTTACTATTTTTATGTTTTTAATAATAACGGTGTATACCGACATTTTAGTTTCGGTAACGGCATACCTATATAATTTAAAATACCGTTAACGAAATAAAAACAAATTGAATACAGATAACGATACCGTTATTCGTTTCGTTTTCCAATCTTGCCTTTAAACCTGACACTGTTTACCAACATTAAGCAACTGCATTTATTACTTGTTTCAATATTCCTTTACTTTAAGTACTTTTTTTCTTTTGTATATTTTTATACTTTTTTTCCTTTTAGCACAAATCCCGTATCAAAAACTCATTTTAATCTTATTGAAATTTTTAACAACTCAGAAAAAATGCAAAAAAATTTACACCCTCTAAAACGTCCTTCCTCCTTTCGTCTTATTTTCTCGTTATTGCTTTAAAAAACTGCATATTATAGTTTAAGCAAAACATTTCTATTTTATTTTTTTTTTTAATACATTTTGATAGTAAAAATAAAATAATAGTATGCAGTAGTAAAAAATTTTATTTTATTACGCAAACATTTTTTGTTAAAACTTTGTTTGAGCAGGAAAATGATTATAACTTAATTTGAATTTATAGATTGTTTTTGGAATTATTACTTTTCATTTTGGTGTTAACTGTTTTAGTAAGAAATTAAAGATAAATTAAAAAATAAATAAGTAAATTAAATTAAGAATAAGGAAACTAAGGAATAAACTGGATGAAAGTCTATTAAGTACTATAGAACACATTTTAAAGTTTACTTTATAACGTTCGCGGAATAAAATTGCAACAAAATAAAAACAAACAAAAAAATCAAATTTCTTCAAAAATTAACTTAAGTCTTATATTATTTATTCAACAGATAACTTATTATATTGTTGTTATTGTGTTTTATATACCAAATATTTGTTTCCATTTTGTGTACGAGTTCTTAGAGACTTTTTTACCTCGAGTTTAAAAACCAGATGTTGGAAATTTTCGTACCTGTTATTCGTTTATTATATCCTAGTATGCCTTGTAACTTTTTCGAAAGGATTTTATAACTTTTCCTCTGTTTAAATTGCCCCCAAATTTATTAAGCGATATTTATTTAAAATTGTTTGGAGATTTTTAATTTTTTACTCTTTGATTTAATTTAGAGATTTTTTTCAACCCCTCAAAATTTTGCTGTCGTTATATCCCTAAATAAAAAAAGTAGTTTAGAAGATATAACATAATTTAATAATATACCTCGATATATCCTTTTATGAAATTCATCGCTTTTGAATTACCAAGCTTAATATATAAATAAAAAAATGCAGTCAAATTAGAATTTTGAAAAATTAACTTTGATCCATAAAAATTTTTTCTTCGAAAAGATATTGGCCTTAATTTTTATATATTTTTTATCATTGTCATCCAAAATAAATGCTAAAATGTCATTATCATAAGTACAGCATTATTAAAAATTTAATTTCAAATTAGATTTTCGAATTGTTGTAAAAGAATGTTCGCCACAAATTGACTTAGATCCCTACTAAATTTTTTCCTTTTGGCCATAATAATTTTTATATTATTCCCATCAATGGATTTATAACCACCGAAAACTGTATTTTCTTTGACACTCATTGCCACCTGAGCTAAAATATTTCACAATATTTTGAGAAATCAAGTCGCCATTCAAAATTAATGATAAAAAGACTATCAAAAGTTCAATGTTTCAACCAGCGCCTAAAGTTCTGCTGCAATTAATACTACTGTACAGTAGCCAATAGTCTAGACTATAGTTTAGTCTGTAGTCTAACCTATAGTTAAGACTATAGTGTGAACTGTAGTTAAGTCTATAGTCTCGACTATAGCTAAGTCTGTAGTCTGGACAATTGCTAAGTCTATAGTCTAGACTATAGTTAAGTCTATAGTCTAGACTATAGTTAAGTCTATAGTCTAGACTATAGTTAAGTCTATAGTCTAGACTATAGTTAAGTCTATAGTCTAGACTATAGTTAAGTCTATAGTCTGGACTATAGTTAAGTCTATAGTCTGGACTATAGTTAAGTCTATAGTCTGGACTATAGTTAAGTCTATAGTCTGGACTATAGTTAAGTCTATAGTCTGGACTATAGTTAAGTCTATAGTCTGGACTATAGTTAAGTCTATAGTCTGGACTATAGTTAAGTCTATAGTCTGGACTATAGTTAAATCTATAGTCTGGACTATAGTTAAGTCTATAGTCTGGACTATAGTTAAGTCTATAGTCTGGACTATAGTTAAGTCTATAGTCTGGACTATAGTTAAGTCTATAGTCTGGACTATAGTTAAGTCTATAGTCTGGACTATAGTTAAGTCTATAGTCTGGACTATAGTTAAGTCTATAGTCTGGACTATAGTTAAGTCTATAGTCTGGACTATAGTTAAGTCTATAGTCTGGACTATAGTTAAGTCTATAGTCTGGACTATAGTTAAGTCTATAGTCTGGACTATAGTTAAGTCTATAGTCTGGACTATAGTTAAGTCTATAGTCTGGACTATAGTTCAGTCTATAGTCTGGACTATAGTTAAGTCTATAGCCTGGACTATAGTTAAGTCTATAGTCTGGACTATAGTTCAGTCTATAGTCTGGACTATAGTTCAGTCTATAGTCTGGACTATAGTTCAGTCTATAGTCTGGACTATAGTTCAGTCTATAGTCTGGACTATAGTTCAGTCTATAGTCTGGACTATAGTTAAGTCTATAGTCTGGACTATAGTTAAGTCTATAGTCTGGACTATAGTTAAGTCTATAGTCTGGACTATAGTTCAGTCTATAGTCTGGACTATAGTTCAGTCTATAGTCTGGACTATAGTTAAGTCTATAGTCTGGACTATAGTTAAGTCTATAGTCTGGACTATAGTTAAGTCTATAGTCTGGACTATAGTTAAGTCTATAGTCTGGACTATAGTTAAGTCTATAGTCTGGACTATAGTTAAGTCTATAGTCTGGACTATAGTTAAGTCTATAGTCTGGACTATAGTTAAGTCTATAGTCTGGACTATAGTTAAGTCTATAGTCTGGACTATAGTTAAGTCTATAGTCTGGACTATAGTTCAGTCTATAGTCTGGACTATTGTTAAGTCTATAGTCTGGAATATTGTTAAGTCTGTAGTCTGGACTATAGTTAAATCTATAGTCTGGACTATAGTTAAGTCTATAGTCTGGACTATAGTTCAGTCTATAGTCTGGACTATAGTTAAGTCTATAGTCTGGACTATTGTTAAGTCTATAGTCTGGACTATAGTTAAGTCTATAGTCTGGACTATAGTTAAGTCTATAGTCTGGACTATAGTTAAGTCTATAGTCTGGACTATAGTTCAGTCTATAGTCTGGACTATAGTTAAGTCTATAGTCTGGACTATAGTTAAGTCTATAGTCTGGACTATAGTTAAGTCTATAGTCTGGACTATAGTTAAGTCTATAGTCTGGACTATAGTTAAGTCTATAGTCTGGACTATAGTTAAGTGTATAGTGTAGACTATTGCTTAGTTTGTCTACTGCTTAGTTTATCTATAACTTAATCTATAGACAGAACTATAATTTAGTATATAGTCTGGACTGTAGTTAGTCTGTAATCTGGGATATAGTATAGTATATATTCAGTACGATAAATTAGTCTATAATCAGGACTATTTTTCATTCCTTAAACTAGACTATAAATCAATCTACAGTTTGGACTATAGTTTTGTCTATATTCAGTTCTATAGTTTATTCTATAGTGTAGACTATATTCAGTCTATAATCAGCACTATAGTTGAATCGATAATATAATTTTTAACAGACTATAATCTAATCTCTAGTCTATATTTTGGACTTTAGTTTAATCTATAATTTAGTCTAATATCTGTATTATAGTCTACAGTCTAGACTATAATGTAATTTATATTCTTATCGATAGCCTAGTATCTTGTATTTTCTATCATACTTTAGTCCATAATCTCTACCAGCTATTAGATTTATTTTTTTGCTTCTGTTGCATGAATTTAAAATTTGTTTTTCCCCTTTCAATTTGTTCCCCATTGATTTATCATTCTGCCTGTGATAAATTTCACTTGTTAAACAATTTGCTTATCACTAAAGTCTTATCTTTAGAAAATAGCAGTTACACTTGTTGTCATTTCTTTTGATTTCTGTTTTTTCTTTTTTCTTTTTTATTTATTTTTCTTAGCAACTCAAAGTATGCTATAAGTAGCTGGCATACAAGAAAGAACATATTTGCTGCTCATTTCTTTCTTGCAATACAGCTTTAAAAAATTCTTCTGTATTTTTTCCTCCTAAGAATGGCAGAAAATCTTCGCTCATACTGGGCTACTGTTAGTATATTTTGTAGTCTATTAACAGCAGGGATTACTTATACCAAAAGCAGTCAATAGGTTAATTTATATAGATGTATAAAGATTTTTATGATTATTATTATTATTTCTTTGGTATAAGCAAACATATTTTTTAACATATAGGTTTATTTTCTGTGCTAATAATTTTAAAAGATTTCTTATGTTTTAAGGTCATACAACAACAGCAAATAAAGGGGTAATAATTTTTAATGGCCCCTAAAAATACGCCAAGAAGCATAATACAAACATTATAAGAAAAGTATAGTCAGTCAATCATGTTTTCACATAAATCAAAAGGATTAAAATTTGAAGGAGCACAAAACAACAAATAAAGCTTTTTTTTGTTCAAATCAGGCATAACCAATAGAAACAAAAAAGTAAAGCCTACGTAAAAGGCATTATAATTCAATAGATATATTAATATATTTTAAGGATTTTATTATTAAAAGAGCTTGAAATATGAGAGCAAATCTTAAAATAAAATCATCTAATTAAATTTCGATTATACGTAAAGATTAATTTCTTTAGCAAATAATATTCATACTTAATTTTCTGCTTTCGAATTTTTCCAACTAAAGTGTTTTCTTTTTTATTATTATATCTCATAGCCTTCTTTCAGTCATTGTAATTGATATAGCAGGTATATTTTTCCTTAATATCTCCGAGCAATTCTAGTTAATTAAATTTTGTATAATAATCAGGTATTGATATTGATAGGTACTTATCTTTTATAATCAATGAATTTATAGAGAAATAGATTTCCAGAAAAAATGCAAATAATTCAAAATACTTTAGTGAATAATTTAACGAATTAGTACTTATGAAGAAAGAGATGAAATACATAAAAAATATATTCTAATAGAAATAAAATTAAAAGAAGAAAAGTAAATACCTTAAGGTCTAGCATATAGGCCAGTCGTTCTGGAATACAGCCTGCACTTTTTGTCGTAGATTATAGTTAACTCTATAGTATAGTCTACAGAATATAGTATAGACTACAGTCTAGGCTATATTATGTACAGTCTGCATTAAAGATGAGTCTGGAGCCTAAAGAGTAAATTATACTTTATTCTATAGTCTGGATTATAATTTAGTCTATAATCTGGATGTTAGTTTAGTCAATAGTCTGGACTATACATAAATTTAGTTTAGTCTATAGTATGGACTATAGTTAAGTCTATAGTCTGGACTACAGTTTAGTCTATAGTCTGGACTACAGGTTAGCCTACAGCCTGGTTTAGTCTATAGTCTATAGTCTGGACTATAGTTTACTCTATAGTGTGGACTATAGTTTAATCTATAGTTGATTATTATTTAATCTATAGTCTAAGCTATAGTTTTGTCTATAGTTTGGTCTATAGTTTAGTCTATAGCCTGGAATATAGTTCAATCTATAGTCTGGACTTTAGATTAGTCTATATTTTGGGCTATAGTTTAGTCTATAATCCGGTCTATAGTTTAATCTATAATCTGAACTATAGTTGAGTCTGTAGTTGATTATAAATTATTCTACATTCTGGACTATAGTTTAGTCTATAGTCTGGACTACAGTTTAGTCTATAGTCTGGACTATAGGTTAGCCTACAGTCTGGTTTGGTCTATCGTCTATGGTCTGGACTATAGTTTAGTCAATAGTGTGGACTATAGTTTAATCTATAGTGGATTATAATTTAATCTATAGTCTGAGCTATAGTGCTGTCTATAGTTTGGATTGTAGTTTAGTCTATAGACTGGAATATAGTTTAATCTATAGTCTGGACTTTAGTTTAACCCATAGTTTGGGCTATAGTTTAGTTTATAATCTGGTATATAGTTTAATCTATAATCTGAACTATAGTTGAGTCTGTAGGTGATTATAATTTATTCTAGAGCCTGGAATATAGTTTAATCTATAGTCTGGATTATAGTTTATTCTAAGTCCAGTCTTTAGTTTAGTCTATGGTTTATAGTTTGGTTTTGCCTATAGTCTGGACTATATTTTAGTCTATAGTTGATTAAGTGTATAGTTGATTATAATTTAGTTGAGTCTGTACAGTCTGGACTATAGTTGAGTCTGTAGTTGATTATAATTTATTCTACAGTCTTGACTACAGTTTAATCTATAGTCTGGACTATAATTTAGTCTATAGTCTAAATTTTAGTTTAGCCTATAATCTGGACTATAGTTTAATCCATAGTCTGGAGTATATTTTAGTCTATAGGATTATAATTTAGTCTATGTTATGGAGTTTAGTCTGCGGTCTAGACTATAGTTTAATCCACTATCTGAAACATAGTTTAGTCTACAATTTAATTAATCCATAGTCTGGAATATATTTTAGTCTATAGGATTATAATTTAGTCTATATTTTGGACTATAGTTTATTGTGTAGTCTGGACCACAGTTTAGTCTATAGTTTAGGATACAGTTTAGGATATAGTTTAGAATATTGTATGTACTATAGTTTAGTCTACAGTCTGAACTGTACTCGTAGTTTATTATATAGGCCGGACTATGGTTTATCCTACAGTCTGGATTATAGTCTAGTCTATATTGTGAACTATAGTTTAGCCTATAGCCTGAACTACATTTTAGCTTACAGTCTGGAATATAGTTTAGTCTATAGTTTGGATTATAATTAATTCTACAGCCTGGACTATGGTTTGTACTATAGGTTAATCTATAGTCTGAACTATAACTTAGTCTATAGTCTATTTTATATTCTGGGTCTTAATTTCCTCTTTAAAATTCCTTCAGTTTTTTTCCTTAAACCATACAAATGTCCGTTTCTAAAATAACTATATAAGAAATAAAGTATGACTTCCATTTGAAGTTTATTGACGTCACATGTAATTGTATATGAATTTGTATTTATACAACAATTGTATTTCCTCTATATACTGATAACAAAAACTTTTTATAATGTATTGAAAACTGCTACTATTGTAGTTAAATTTAAATTCTACACTATAGTTATTTATTATATGTGAGTGTGTATGTATGTTTAAGTTCGTTTGTAAATATTTGTGGTATTAATGATTGTTACTTGAAACAATAAATATTATTTCATGACACAAAGAACTAAAAAAGAATTTAAATAAAACACAAACGAAATAACCTCATGTGGGTTCTCCTCAAAAACCAACAACCAAACCACACAAGACTTGAAAATGTGCAGTGTTGATGATTTATCTTCAACAACAACATCATCATGATTGTTGGCAGAGTACATAAACTAACTATACACTGGTAGCAAATATTTTATAGTGATTCATTTGTATACATATGGATGGTGGGTGAAGCTAATAAGAGTTAAAAAAAACGCTTAAATTTCAAAAATATAGCTAGAAAACAGAAAAAAATTTCTGAAATTGTTCTGTTAAAATGTTGCCAAACATTGTTGCTCAACAATAACTAGGCAACATGTTATTTTCAATATTTTTACTGAAAGGTCGCAGCTCTAAATTATGCTAGTAGCTACAGGGTTTTTTAATTTAATTCAGCAACCGAAAGCCAATTTTGGCTACACATTTTGCTGCCAACATATTTTACTTTTTTAATCTTTATTTTCAACTATGCTGTTAAAACTTCACCCCAAAAAGTGTTACGCAGTAGTGTTGCCAACAAACTTTAGTTTTGTAATTTATATACAAAACTTAAAAATAAATGATATTTTTTATTAAATACTGTCAATACTTTTCTTATTCAAATTATTTTACTTTTAAGTTAAGAGCTTAGAACAGATGGCGCCTAATTTTTGCTAAACAAAGTTGCGCAACAATGTAGCCCAGATTTTCTTACCTCAGATCTGCCTAATAATCCATAAAATTATTAAAAAATAAATTTTAATAAAAATTTTGCAATTTTTTTAGAGGCATGTCGATATCAACATTTTAAACTTGAATTAGTAAATTTTTTTTGTATAGTTTTAAAATCAATATTAAGTCCCCATAATAATTTTTTAAAGCTTTGAAATGTTGCCCAATTTATTGCTTAACAAAGTAGCACAATAATGTTGCCATTTTAATTGAAAAACGTTAAATTTCCTATTGCAGATTGTTGAACTAACTTCTGAAAATTTTTAAGAAATTTGTTATTCAAAAATATAAGAATTTTCTTAGTAACATGTTGCTGTCAATACTTTTTAAAAAAGTTTTTTTTTAATTTTTTATTGATTGTTAATATGGATATTGTATTTTGCTTCTTCTTATATATTTACAAAATGTTTCTTACCTTAGGAGCCAAACAAAGTGGCGCAGCAATGTTGTTTAATTTGCGTTTGTATATTAAAAAAAAATAATATTCATGGAGAAATGTTAAAATTTTCTTAGCAACATGTTGCTGGAAAAAATATTTTTTTCTTTTGAATTTCTTAATTTTTTGTATATTTTTGACGTCTACAAACAAATTTACTGCTTTATTTTTATATGTACAAAATATGATACATTTTATTGTCAAACAAAATTGAACAACAATGTTGTCAAAAATTTTTATTAAAAAGTTTTAGAATTTCCCTTTGGACATTTAAGATAAAATTATGTTTAATAGAATGAATTAACAATTTCTTTGTGAAAATGATGCTGGCAATATTTTCTTATTCCTGATTTCTTTACATTCTATATATTTTTTAAAATTTTTGAAAAGTTAAAAAGTTCAAAATTTTTATAGCAACAGCTGCAGTTAAAATATGTTATTTCTATTTTTTTTCCTTTTTGTATATTTTTGAAGTTTTATTTCGCTTATTTATGAACATTTTCACAATGTGACTAAACTTTGTGTCTAAACAATGCTTTGCAACAATGTTAATTATAACATTGCATTTTAAATTGTTAAATTTTGTTTTGAAACTTTTAGAAAAAATTATTTTTAAAAAGAAAAATTTTAAAATTATTTAAGGAACATGTTGGTATCAATATCTTTTAATCTGAATTTATTTATATATTTTTTATATTTTGATGCTTATAATTTAATTTACTGTTTTTTCAATAAGTACAAAATGTTGCGCAATAATGTTATTGAAAATTATTAAATTTGCGTTTAAGGAAAAATTTTTTTTTAAATTAAAATCTTCATGGCAACATGTTGCGGGCGACATTTTTTATTATTTTTTTTTTATTTTTCTATTACTATTGGTGGTTTTGAAGTCTACACTTAATTTCGCAGCTTTACTTTTATAATTTCGCAGCTTTACTTTTATAATTACTTTTATTTTGCCAAAGTTACGCAACAATGTTGCTAATGATTTCTATAAAAAAAATAGTTTTCAATTTATGTTTAGGAATTTAGTAAAAAATATTTTTAATTAAAAAACTTTTAAGTTTTTTTTAGCAACATATTGCCGGTAAATTTTTTATGTTTAATTTGTTTATCTGTTATATAGTTTTCAAGTCTAAACTTAATTTTACTGCTTTATTGTTAAAATTGCAAAATGTTGACCAACTATAAAGCTCAACAATGTTGCTAAGTTTTATTTAAAAATTTTTCAATTTATTTTTGTAAATTTATTAAAATTTTTTTGAATTAAAAAATTTAAAAATTTTGTTAGCAACATGTTACTAAAAACTTTCTATATTCCTAAATTCTTGAATTTTTATATATTCTTTAAGTATAATTTATTATATTTTGGACCTTGCTGAATAGAGTCTAATTGCTGCTAAACGTAATTGTTGAACAATGTTTGGCAACAATGTTGATAACAAAATAATGAATTTTCGTATTAAAATTTTTGAGAAAATGCTATCTATTTTTTAACAAAAATTAAAAATTTCTTTAGCAACATGCTGATAGCAACATTTTTAAAATTTATTTAGTTTTTGTACAGCTTTTAAAGTTTAGACATAAATATACTGCTTTAGTTTTATAATTAAAAAATCTTGCTTCACTTTTCGAACAAACAGAGTTGCAAAACAATGTTGCTAAATACTTTTATTTATTATTTATAATTATTAAATTTATATAAGGAAAGTGTAGAAAATTAAAAAAAAACGTGTTAATGGGAACAATTTTTTAAGTTGAATTTAATAACTTTTGTTATAATTTGTAAGTTTTTGTTTAAGTTTTATAATTGTTTTGTTGTAGTAAAAAAGAAAATATTGCTAAATTTTATTGCTAAACAAATGTTGCACAACAATCTTGCTAACAAAAGGTTTATCAGAATTTGCTTTCCAAAACTTAAGAGAACTTAATTTTTTATTGAAAGGTTTTAAGATTTACTAAGCAACATGTTGATGATACAATTTTATTTATATATTTATTTATTATATTTTTATTTTTTATTTAATTTTTTTTTTCTGAAAATTTTTATTAATTTTCTTTATTTAGAGAAACCAAATTCTTTTGATTTTTATTTAAGTTTGTGTAAAAAAAAACTAATTTTAAATTAAAAAAATCTTTTAAAATTTTAAATTTTCTTGACAACATGTTGCTAGCAATATTTCTTATATATTAGATTTATTTATTTTTGCATAATTCATGTTTTTATTAAATTTTTATTTTTAATTTTTCTAAACTAAAAAAATTTTGCTTAATTTTATTGCTAAACAAAAGTTGCGCAACAATGTTGCAAAATTTTTTTTCTTTTCAATAATTAGAAAGCATTTTTTTTTTTTTTTTGGCAACATGTGGTTTACATAATTTTTTAGTAAAATTTTATCAATTTTGTTAACTTTTTAGATTTTTATTTAAGCTTGTCTAAAAACGCTTAATTGTTATTACTGATAAAGTTTTGGAATGATTTGTTTTTTTTTATTTTATTTTGGCTGATATGTGTTTTCTGCTGTTCATTTTACCACAATCAATGTCAAAATTCTCTGCTTACCCTTTGTAGCCTACTGCTGTTGATGACAGATTTATATACAATTATTTTAGCAGCTGTATTTGGGTTTAAATACTGATATATTCAGTGAATAGTTTATTTATTTTTTTTTTCACAAACGAAATATTTATGGCACTGATATATAAATAGCTTTTTTTAAATGTTCATAAATAACATTTATCAATATTTGTAACAGATTAAACATATTTTTTTTAAGGGGCTTAAACCAATAGATACAGAAATTAAAGGTAAAGATAAAAAGGACTGAAAAGGCAAAATTGTTTAAATTTTATTAAAACAATAAAACCTTAAAAAAAACTGTTTCTTGTTTTCAGAACAAACAAAATGTTGTTGAACATTGTGGGTATACAAAGTATATAAACAAAGTTGCTAAACATTTAACACAATGTTTTATTATTTTCTTTTTTTTTTTTCTATAAAAAAAATTAAAAATTAAACAAAATATTCCTAAACAATATTTTTAATTTAAACATTTAAATATCTCCACAAAATTTTACAACAAAAATGTTTGTAAACAATTTTAAACATTAAATTTGCTAAAAAGAAAGCGTTATAAAATTTTGCTATATTCTGTTTAAAATACTGATTTAAAAAATGGCTTTTGGCTCCTTTATATTTAAAAAAAATTCTGCGGTTTGTTATAACATTTATTGATTTTATTTAAAACTAAAATATTGCTATGGAATAGAAATTTTTCAACTGATTTTTTTGTTTCAAACTAAAAATTTTAATATCTTAAGCTTTTTATTTAATAAAATTTAATATTTAAATATATTTAGGCTTAAAAATATGTGAAAAAAATTATTCAATACTTACGCTGTGAGTTGGATCTCCTTATAATGTTCTCCAGAAATGTATTTTGTGGAGCAACTAAACCTCTTCTTCCGCCCGGCATTTTGTTGGTTTTACTTTTTGAACTAATTTTTACAGAATTTTTTTCAACACCGTTTTAATAAATAATTCTTTTGATTTTTAATTCTAATTTTTCTAATTAAACTAGTTTCTTTTAAACTATTTTAATTTGCTACTATTTTTTTCTTATATTTATTTATTATTATTTTTTTAATTTAATTTCTTAAATTAAACATTTTATTTTTAATTATTTATCTCTTTTAGCTGTTTTATTTAATATCTAATGTTGTAATTGTTGTTGCTTTGAGGCAAGTGGCAACAACATTTTAATTTGTAACTGTGTAGCAATAACATTTGTAGCGGCAACATTATAATCAGTCTTGTTATTTTTTATAATAAAGTCATAAGTATACATTTTCTTTATTATTGTGTGGAGGGGGGTATAGTTTTTGGTAATGAAAAAGTATGTGTTAAAGATTAATTAAGAGAGGGAGAGATAGAGAATAAAACAATGACTCTAAATTTATTATTTATTTATAGTTATTTACAGCATAGTTTAAGGCGTTTGTTTAAGTTTTTTTTAGAATTTTTATGTGTTTTCTTTTAATTTTTGTTGAAGATTTTGTTTTAGAAATCTGGTTGCTTATAAATTGATAGCTGAAAGGAGATAAAAAAAATTATTAAATATTAATAGAAATTTATATAAATTGTATAATAACAATTATAATATATTCAAATATAAGTAATTTAATTGCTCCAAAAAATATTTTAATTTTAGGAAAAAATTTTAAACCCTTTTTTCTATCAAAAAAGGGTATCAAAATAATATCTTAAAGTAAAGATAACATCAAATGCTTTTATTTAAAGTTATAATAAATTAAATGAGTTAATATATATTTTTTAATTTACCAGCAAACTTTTGTCATATCAAAGGAATTTAAAAATTCTTTAAAAATTGACACAAATTTTTAAAAAATTAATACAAATAGTTTTTTTTAAAAAATGTACAAAAACATTATCTTAAACAACCAATAACATCTAAAGCATTTAATGAAATCTAAAATTAATAAAATCGGTTAATATGTATTTCTTTAACACAGCAGCAAACTTTAGTCATTTCAAAATAAATGTAAAAAAATTAATTAAAATTATTAAAAAATCTTATCTCAAATGACAGACAACAACAATAGCTTTTAAAAAACTCAAAATTTATAAAATCACTTAATATATGTATTTCTTTAATAGACTAACAAAATACAGCATTTTGAAAAGAAATTTTACGACTTTTAAAAAATTTAAGATTTTTCAAAAATCAATTGATTTGATTGATCCTATGAAAAAGAGTATAAAAATATTATCTTCGACGAAAAAACTGTCAAAAGCTTTCAGAAAAAGCTATAAATTATAAAAACGATTAATATATATTTTTTAATATGACAGCAAACATTAGACATTTAAATTTCTTTTTTTTATTTTTTTTTTATTTTTTTTTTTTTTGAAATGTATTAAAATTAATTAAAATTTTTGAAAAATCAATTAAAATTAGTTTTTTCAAAAAAGTGCATAAAAACGTTATCTTAAAAGGAAGACAACATCAATAGCTTTTTGAAAAATCTAAAGTTTATAGAACCGCTTAATACAGATTTTTTTAATAAATTAGTAAATACAGTGTTTCAAAAAGAAATTTAAAAATTTTTCAAAAATTACTTAAATGTTTCAAAAATCAGTTAAAATTAGATCTCATAAAAAAGAGTATAAAGATGTTATCTTAAACAACAAAAAACATCAAAAGCTTTTAGAGAAAGCTATAATTAATAAAATCTGTTAATATTTATATTTTTAACATAACAGCAAACTTTAGACATTTCAAAAGAAATTATCTTTTTTTTTTTTTTTTTTTTTTTGAAATGAATTAAAATTTTTCAAAAATTAATTAAAATTAGTTTTTTCAAAAAAGTGCATAAAAACGTTATCTTATAAGGAAGGCAACATCAATAGCTTTTAGAAAAATCTAAAGTTTATAGAATCGCTTAAATTTTTTAAATAAACTAATAAAATAAAGTATTTTAAAGAAAAATTTAAAAATTTTTAAAAAATGAGTTCATTTTTTCAAAAATCAGTTAAAATTAGTTCCAATAAAAAAGAGTATAAAGATGTTATCTTAAACGAAAAAAAACATTGAAAGCTTTTAGAGAAAGCTATAATTAATGAAAACGGTTAATATTTATATTTTTAACATAACAGCAAACTTTAGAAATTTCAAAAGAAATTTATTTTTTTTTTTAATTTTTCAAAAATTAATTAAATTTATTAATTTCAAAAAAATGCACAAAAATATTATCTTAGACATTAGACAATATTAACAGCTTTCAGAAATAGCTATAATTTATAAAATTGCTTGATATAGATTTTTTTTTAAAAAAGAATTTCACAATTTCTCAAAAACAAGTTAAACTTTTCAAAAATTATTCAAAAATTAATTTTGATAAAGGAGTCTATAAAAGTATTATCTTAAATAAGTGACAAAATCTAGAACTTTTACTGAAAGTTATAATAAATGAAATCGCCTAATATATATTTTTTAATGCGCCAGCAAATTTGAGTCATTTCAAAAGGAATTAAAATTTTTATCAAAAAATAATTAAATATTTCGAAAATTAATTAAAATTATTTTTTATAAAAAGGGATATAAACAATACAATATTAGGCTATAGATAACTTCAACAGCTATAATTTGTGAAATCGTTAAATATATATTTTTTATAAACTAGCAAATTGAAGTATTAAAAAAAAAAAAAATAATGAATTAAAATTTTTCAAAAATTAATTAAGGTTAGTTTTTTCTAAAAAGGACATAAAAGAGTTATCTTAGACGATAGGTAACACCAACAGCTTTTAGAAAAATCTATAATTTATAAAACCGCTTAATATATATTATTTTAAAGGACCAGCAAACTTTGGTTTTTTCCGGAGATTTTTTTTTAATTAAAATTTTTCAATAATCAGTTAAAAGTACTTGTTATTGCAAATACAGTGAATAAGAGATTATATCAAGATCAATTCTAATTAAAGCAATTTAAAGTAGAGAATTATTGTTAAAATATTCTTTAAATTACTCTCAATCTTCTCTTTCTTTTAATCTTTAGTTTTCCTGGAAACATGACAATTTTATTTTTCTTGTTCTATATTATTTCCTTAATAATATGTTTTTTTCCATGATTTAATGTTTAATTGAATATTTATTAAGGCAATACATGAAAGAAGGCGTTTATATTACACATAAATTAATTGTTACAAACAACAAGTTAAATGTGTTGGATGCTACAGAAATAAAACAAAAAAACAAATTCATTATGAACAATAAAATTAATTGATTGATTAGGAGACATGAACAAAGAACAGACATTAAACTTAAATAATATATAATCAGGATAAAGAGAACACATGAAATTTATTATAGAAAAAAAGACACGAATTAAATTGACTTAAAACAAAATTAAAGTAATCATGATGTCTTTTTTATTTTTTAACCCAGCCTGAACTTAAACCCTGACCATTACTATTTAATTTCTTAACAGAAAAGTTAGAAAAAATACTTATTTACATTTAAAAAAAAATGTTAAGAAAAATCAATATTATGTTGTCTAAAAAAAAGTTTAAGGTCGGCCATGTTTACCTAAAGCTCACTTTAATTAAATACCACCTTCATGTAGAAGAAATACTAAGAGTCATGCTTCATGTTTTTTTATTCAACATGTAAATTCTAAACAGTGAGGTTTAAAAAATTAGAAACTGGTAAGAAAAGAGAAACACCAAAGCCCTTAGATTAAAAGATCGAAATACCATTTTTTAAGAGAGGGAAATTAGCCAAATTTTTATTAAATTTTTTTTAATTTTAGTTGAAAAGAATTTATAAAAAAAAATCTCGTACAAACAATAATTTCAATTTTGCTATATTGCTGTTATTATAACCTTTATTGCTTTCTTTTTATAATACACATATGTTTATGAATAAAAGTACTATAAATAAAAAAAAATTATTCTTTTGTCTCTCGTTTGTTTCTAGCATGACATTCAATTTTTAAACAAATTTTTGTTCTTGTTTTAAATTTACATTTATAATTAGGGCACGGATTTAGATGCATTTATATGAAAAACGAAAAATTTGCCCCTAAAATATGCTTCTAGAAATTTACATTCACAGAAGTATAAATTCCTTAAAATTTTAGTGCATATTATAAATTTTTTAAAAACATATTTTAGGTATTTATTTTAAATTAATAAAATAATAAAAATATTTTTCAAATCAGCCCCTAAAATATGCTATAATAATTTACTCTTATGTAAATGTAAATTTCTAAAAGCATACTTTAGGGGATAAACATATGAATGCATATAAATCCGTGCCCTATTTATAATGTAGCTAAATATACAAAACTTTTAAATTTGTATAACATGGCCTTTTCACAAAGTTTCTGGTTAAAGTATTAAAAAGTTCTTAAGATGCGTTTGTTCTCAATTGCTAAAAAATTACAACTGAGAACAAAAGCAGCTTAAGAACTTTTTAATACTTTAAGCAGAAATGGAAAATTTATTTAATTTTTTATTGTGGCGTATCCAAAAAATATTTTAATTATAAGAATTTGTTTTAAGGAAATTACCTTATGTTCACCGTTTTCATATGTAAAACTAAGGATTAAAAATTCCTAATATAGGAATAAATAATTAATAAAATATGACAATCTTCCTTAGCAAAAAAAAGTAAAATCTTAAAATGACAATAAGATCCTGAACTTGTGATCCAGACGCAGTAAAAAAAAGTACAGTTGTAGTGACCATAATCTAACCGACACATAGTATGATTTGAACATATGATCACAGCCAAAAATAGAAGTGATTATAAGTAATAATTATTATGATTCCATTTTGTCATATTCTGTCCGATTTTATGTTTTGTTTTTTCATGTTACGATTCTACTTTTACATACAATTGAACAATCTTATTACTTTATTATTGCATTCTATCAAATTATAATTTGATGTTATTATATTATTATTCAATTTTATTATATTATTATAACCCATTGCCATATTATGATTCTATTCTTATTACATTTTTATTTCATTTTGCCATATTAATATTCCATCTTATAATATATTAAAACGTATTAATAAAAAAATTATTATTTTTATAAATTTTTTATTGAAAATAACTTAGTTTGAAGATCATTCGATAGTCTTTTATTAACTTTAATCAAATGTCTTTATATGGTTCTCAATTGGTTTCAATTAAGAAATTTCAATTAGAAGTCTCTTTATGTCAACTTATTCATTTCAATCTTAACTCTTCTCATAGTTTCAAAAGGGCTTCATAAAATATTCAATTGACTTATGATCTGTAACTAGCATCTTTATAGAGACTTTCTTTAGCTTCAATTTTGATTAAGTTTCAAACTAAAGTCAACCTGCGGTCCCCAATTAGCTTTTTTGGAATATCTTTGCATAGTCTTCTCTTAAGAAGTTCGATCAAAAGTCATTCTGTAGTCTCTAATTTGTTTCTGGCCCTTAAATTGTCTAGCATTACCTTCAACTGAATGTCTTTTTATAGGCTTAAATTAGCTTTAATTGAAAGCCTTTATAGTTTCCATTTAGTTTTAGTAGTAAGTCTGTCTTTAGTCCTAAATTAGCCTTAATCGAAAGTCTTTCTAAAAACTCCAATAAGCTTTAATATAGGATCTTTCCAAGACCTCTAAGAAGGTATTTATGTAGACCTGCAATTAGTTTCAATCGTAAATTTTTCTAAGGTTTTTCATTAGCTTCAATCGTAGGCCTTTTTATAGTTTCCAATTGGCTTTATTAAGAAATTTTTCTTTAGTCCTAAATTAGCTTTAATCGAAGATTTTCCTAAGACCTCCTAGACGGTGCTTCTAAAGTCTAAAATTAGCCTCAATTAAATGCCTTTATATAGGCTTAAATTAGCTTCAATTATAGGGTTCATATAGTCTCCAATTAGCTATAATAGTAAGTCTTCCTTTAGTCCTAAATTAGCTTTTAGTGTTTTTAAGACCTCCAATAAGCTTTAATGGAAAGTCTTCCTAAGCCCTAACTAAAGTTCCTTATATAGACTTTAAGCTCACTTCAAAAAAGATTTTTTCAACCTAACCTAAAATTTAAATTATTAGATTTTACTACATGAATTTAAAGGCATTTCACTTCTGACTATATTTTACTTAATTTCCCTTTGATATTTTGCCTAATTTATTATGCTTGCTTTTAGAAGTACTCATGTTTTATTATAATCATAATTATTTTGCATTCAATTAAGGATTTAAATTGGCAAATTGAATGTAAATGTATTAGAGTACTTGTGTTAAGCTTTATTACAAAAGAAGCGAGGTTGAGGAGGGAGTAAATAAAATTAATACTAAATATAAGGTTAAGGAAATTGATATTAAGTCAAAGGAAATAAAAGTGCTATTTGTTAGAAAGTTTAGAAACAAAATTAAATGTTTTACTGGATTTTCAATAATTCTTATTTTATTAATAATATCATTTTAATATATAATTTAATTAAATTATTCTAAAGCATACTTAATATTTGATTTAATAAAAAAAAACATTTATACGCCACAGTGTACCAAATAATTATTATAACGTATACGTAGTTGACAAAGGTACCTTTTTTTAAACGTTATTATTTTCTTTCTTACTTAATTATCTACCTCTCATCTTTAATATTCCTTGGTAGTTATTAAGAAAATATTTTTTTCCTTATTATTATTTTTTATTTCATTTTATTTTTTTATTGTCCTTCTTAATTTCTTTTTACTTGATTTTGTTTGATTTTATTAAAAAACAAAAAGTTTCATCTCTTTCCCCTTAAGCTATGAACTAACAATTTTGTTTAGCCTACCTTAAGGCTGTAGTTAATTTATTTCTTTTTGTCTTTTTTTTTTTGTGTAATGCTTGTTCTTTTTTCAATTTTAAACCTTATTTTATTGCATAATCTAGTAGTTGTTTTTCTCACTCTCTCTCTCTCTTTCTCTTTACAAGTTCTACGTTAACCATTTGTTGTTTCAATATAGAGAGAAATGTTTTTAAAATACAGCTACATTTTTTTAATGTCTTTTTTATTTCAGTGTTTATTTTATTTCTTTCTGTCTTTTTTCTGTCTTAATTTTTCTTCGCATTTTTCCTGGGGTTTGTTTTTAACTGTTTAACAAATGACCACTAAAATTGTTTTTAAACTAAAATATTTTCTTTTTTCGTTGTTTTTTGAAGCGGTTTTTTATTTTTGTAATTTTTTTTTTTTCCTGCCTTTACCTTTTGTAATGGCGGAAAACTAATTAAAGTCTACTTTTTTTAAATTAAAAAGCAATAAAATGAAATGAATTATTTTAGCCAGTAAGTGGCTCCATGGTTTTGCTACAAAAATCAGTCGAAAGTGAAGCTAGAAAAAACTTATTTTTACGGTTTTTATAAGCAGTACAATTAGGAGTTTATGTGAGAGTCACTTCGAACTAAATTTTCAAAAAAAAAAAAAAAAAAAAAAAAATACTCATTTTTTTTCAAAACACAAAATATATGTGACTACATATATTTTGTTGTTGCATTAATTAGGTTTTTGATAATTCGTTTTTTCTCACAAAAATATCTACTTATTAATCTGTGCTTTGCTCTCTTTAAAGAAATACTTATTATAATTGTCTTTCTCTTTAAAGAGAAACCAAATTTTGTTTAGAAAATAAGTCTCTGTAGGAAATTTGCACTCTCTTTGTTGGCTTTGTTTAAAGCCTTAACTTCTATAGAAAATTTACTCTCTCTCTCTCTCTGAAGACGAAGACTTATTTTCTAATGAAAATTTGCTCTCTCTTTAAGAACAGTCATATTTTCTCTAGAAAATTTACTCTTTCTTTACAGTAAGATTTATTTTCCAAAAAATCCCTCTTTATAGAGATACTTATTTTCTACAGGAAATGTGCTCTCTGTTTAAAGTGATACTTATTTTTTATACGACATTTGCTCTCTATTTAAACAGAAACTCATTTTCTATAAACAAATTTCTCTTCCTATAAAGGGATACTTGTTATCTAAAGGAAATTTGCTTTTTCTGTAAAGAAAAGTTTTTTTCCATAGGAAATTTGCTTTTCCTGAAAAACAGCCTTATTGGCTACACAAATTTTCTTCTTTTAAATAAAGATTTATTTTCTAAAGAAAATTTCCTCTCTCTTTAAAGGAAATTCGATCTCTTTTTTAAGAGAGACATATTTGTTATTGCTTTAAAAGGACTTTTTTTATAGCAAATTTACTCTATCTCTTTAAAGAAATACTTATTTCCTCCAAAAAAAAAGTATCTCATTCTTTGAAGAGAAAATTATTTTCAATACAAAATTCGCTCTCTCTAAAAAGGGTGACATATTTTCTATAGAAAATCTTCCCTCCCTTTAAAGAGAGGCTTATTTTCTATAGAAAATTTTGTCCCCTTTAAAAAGCGACTAATCTTTTAAAGGAAATTTGCTCTCTCTTTAAGGAAAAACTAAGTTTTTAATAGAAATTTTCTCTCCCTTTAAAAAGAAATTTATTTTCTATAGGAAATTCGCTCTCTCTTTAAAGAAGGACTTACTTTCTATAGAAAATTTTCAAGAGCGACTTATTTTTAATACAAAATTTTCTAAAATTTCTCTTTTTAAACAGAAATAGAGACTTATTTTCTAAAGAAAATTCCCTCTATCTTTAAAGGAAATTCAATCTCCTTTTAAAGAGAGACATATTTGTTACAGGAAATTTGCTCTCTGTTTAAAGAGAATTTTTTATAGCAAATTTGCTCTCTCTCTCTTTAAAGAAATACTTATTTCCTACAAAAAAAAGTACCTCATTATTTGAAGAGAAAATTATTTTCAATAGGAAATTCGCTCTCTCTAAAAAGGGTGACATATTTTCTATAGAAAATATTACCTCCCTTTAAAGAGAGGCTTATTTTCTGTAGAAAATTTTCTCCCCTTTAAAGAGAGACTTATTTTCTAAAGGAATTTTGCTGTGTCTTTAAAGTGAAACATATTCTGTACAAAAAATTTGATCTATCTTTAAGAAGAAACTTATTTTTTATTAGAAGTTTTTTCTCCCTTTAAAAAGTGATTTATTTTCTATAGGAAATTCGCTCTCACTTCAAATAAGGACTTATTTTCTAAAGAAAATTTTAAGTAAGACTTATTTTTTATAAAAATTTTTCTTTTTAAACAGAGGCTTTTTTATAGAAAATTGTGTCTTTTTTTATTTTCCATAGGAAATTTGCTTTGTTTTCGTTCGAATTTTATAGGAAATTTGCTCTCTATTTGTACATGCCTGTTTTTATTGAAAATTTTCTCTCGCTTTAAAGAGATACTTATTTTCTAAAGAAAATTTGCTCTTTCTTTGAAGGGTAAGATATTAGCAAATTTGAACTCTCTCCACATTTTTAACAATATTTATGGAATTATATTATTTATTTACTTAGAAATTAAATTCTTTTTAAATTTGATTTTTTTTTCTACCTAAGATTTCTTATAGAATTTTAAAGGCGATAATAATTCTACAAAAAATGACTAACCTCAAAATTAATTTTTGAATTTTAGCTATTTGTACTTGTAATTAATATTTAAATGATTGACAGTTTTAATTTATACTAAATT
The DNA here is from genome assembly GCA_932274085.1 of Protocalliphora azurea. Lineage (NCBI taxonomy): Eukaryota > Metazoa > Arthropoda > Insecta > Diptera > Calliphoridae > Protocalliphora > Protocalliphora azurea. The sequence continues at coordinate 8,650,196 of OW026523.1, forward strand.
CCTGTCCAAAAATATTTTGCTCAACCTAACCTCAATTTGAGCTTTTTAATTTTAACTTTTTTTGCAGAATTTTTAGAGGCATTATATTACAAATTAATTCTAAATTAATTTAAATTTCTAGTTTTTTGCAAATTTTTAATAAATAAATTAGATTTTTTTCTACCTAAACTTAATTTTAATTTTTATAATGTTAGTGTTTATTACAAAATTTGATATGCATTGCATTTCAAATAAATTATAGAATTTATTATTATAATTGATAGCTTTAACTTATAATAAATTCCGGCTTAAAAAGATGTTTTAACCTAACCTCAATTTTTTTTTTTTAATTTTATCTTCTGCTGCAAAATTTTAAAAGCATTACATTTCTAATTAATTTTAAAACAATTAACAGTATTTATTTATTTATTTGAAATTCTCACTTTTTTCAACTTAACCTCAATTTTATACTTTTTTTTAATTTGACTTTTTCTACAAAATTTTAAACATTTTAAATTTTTGGCATATTTTTGTAAAAATAGTTTTTTTTTCAACCTAACCTCAATTTTAATTTTTTAAATTTTAACTCTTTTTTTAATTTTAAAGTCATTGCATTTCTAATTGATGCTACAGTAATTGAATGTTTCATTTTATGCTAAATTCCTGCTTAAAAAGATATTTTTCAATCTATTCTCAAATTTAATTTTTGAAATTTTAACTTTTTTTACCAAATTTTAAGAAATTTTTAATTTTTATTATTATCAGGAATACAATTGACAGTTACTATTTTGAATCAATTATCATTTAGAAAGATTTTTTCAACTTAACCTCAATTTAGATTTTTTATATTTTTACTTTTTTTACAAAATTTTTAATTTTTATTAATGTTGAAGCATTTTCAGCAAATTTTTATTATAATAGGTTTTTTTAACATAACCTTAAATTTAGTTTTGAAAATAACTTCTTTTATTAGAAAATTTTAAAGACACTATTTTTTTGTCTTAATTTTGAAAAACAACGTTTTTTTAGAAAATATTTAATAAATTATTTTTATTATTGTTATTATTATTATTTTGTTTTTTCAAACTAACATCAAATTTAATTCACCACAAAATTTAATTTAATTTTTCCTAGTTCTTTATTACTCTGTTTTTCAGTTATTAACTTCAATCTTTTCTTTATTTTCTTTATAATTTTGTAAATATTTTATAGTTAATTAAAAATCTAATATTACTTCAAGCGTTTTAAGGTTTACTTTTTAACTAAGTAACTAAAACTGTTCATGTTCTTACATAATTAATAGAGAGAAAATATTAAGGATTTTTTTCCTAGAAAACCAAAGAATATTTTAAGGAAATTTTATAAAGAAAACTAGAAAAGTTTAACAAGAAATTAAATAAGAAAATTTAATGGAAAGCTAAAAAAAAAAATAAATAAAAATTACAAAATCTTTAAATAATTCAATAAAGGTTTTAGACTTAAATTAACCAAAAAAATCTTTAAAATATTAAAAAAATAAAAATAAAAATTTAAATGAATTTTAAATTTAAAATGTATTATTTTTGTTAAAGCCAACATTAAGAAATATATTTAATTTATAAAAATTTTCTAAAAATTATATTTATGGCTATTGCTAGCGTATGATTAATATTAATTATTTTGATAAAGGGAGACGTATGATTATTGAGGTTTATATATGAAATTAAATATTAAGTATACGCCTTCTTAATCTCATTCTTTAAAAAATAAATTAATTGTAATTAAACAAATTTTTTTAAAAATCTTTTAAAGCCATATTTCCAAAAAAAATCAAATTAAATACAAAAAATCTTAACAATATATCACCTATTCTTAACGGCCTTTTTTTTCTTTATTTTCTAGCTAACATTACTGCTTTTTTCCCTGATTCGTTTTTTTTTTCTGTCAACCATAAATTTCATTTAAATCTGGTGATTTTTCATTTTGCTTTAATTAATCTGTCTCAAAAGTGCACACACACATATATAAATTCATTCATAATCATACGCTTTCATCGTCAACAGCAAAAGGTTAATGATAAAAATCCTGATGCACCAGAAAATCACTTTTTTTATTTTATTTTTTGTTAAGTAAAAGGGTAGAACTAGAACGCAAATACATCAAAAGCGTTTTTCTTTTTTTGGTTTTATTTCTTTTTCAAGAGGGTTAAAACTCATGTCAAGTTAACATGTTAAATTAAGAGTAAAAAAGGCAAAGAAAATATAAAAAGAAATTAAGGCAAGAAACAAAAATTATATAAAATGTTAATAAGAAGCCAAGAAGGGCATTAGAGTAGCAAGGGAAACAAATATGATAGCAGTTAAACTAAGGCTGTATAAGGAACTTTTGTTGAGGATAATTAAACACTATCCAAGTAGCATAAAATGTTAACTTCAATTTTATTAAAATTTTAATTAAAGCTATTTTTTTCAAACCAAAACTCTAAATTAATTTTTTGTATATTGCTACAGATATATTTTACAGTTTATTTTTTGTTCAAATATTAAATAAATTAGATTTGTTTTCAACGTAACCTCAAATTGAATTTTTGAAATTTTTACTTTGTCTACAGAATTCTACTAATTTCTTATTCCCCATTAATACGGAAATTTTTACAGTTTAAGTTTTTTGAAAATACTAAAAAATATAGATTTTTTTTCAAGCTAATTTTTTAAATTGTTACATTTCCTGAAAATCTTACTAATATCTAATTTCTTATCAATAAAGAATTATTTTACAGTTTAAATTTTGTTCAAAATTTTATTTAAAAAAGATTTTTTCAACCTAACCTCAAATTTAAGTTTTTAAATTTAACCTCAAAATTACATTTTTTAAATATTGTATTTTTCTACATAATTTTAAATTTATTTTTTTTTAATTTTTACATTTTCTAAAAAAATTTACTAATATATAATTTCTTGTTAATAGGGAATATTTTACAGTTTAAATTTTGTACAAATTTTTATTTAAAAAAGATTTTTTCAACCTAACCTCAAATTTAATTTTTTAACTTTTTACATTTTCTAAAAAATTTTTCTGGTTTTTAACTACATATTAAAATTACAAATATTTTACATTTGAAAAATTTTAAAAATATTTATTACAAACAATTTTTTTCAACCTAACCTCAAATTAAATTTTTTAAATATTGTATTTTTCTACATAATTTTAAATTTAATTTTTTTAATTTTTACATTTTCTAAAAAAATTACTAATATCTAATTTCTTATTAATAGGGAAATATTTTACAGTTTAAATTTTGTACAAAATTTAATTTAAAAAAGATTTTTTCAACCTAAACTCAAATTTAATTTTTTAACTTTTTACATTTTCTAAAAAAATTTTCTGGTTTTTAACTTCATATTAAAATTACAAATATTTTACATTTAAAAAATTTTGAAAATATTTATTACAAACAATTTTTTTCAACCTAACCTCAAATTAAATTTTTTAAAGATTGAATTTTTCCAAAAAATTTTAACGGTTTCAAATTCTCTACTACAACAGAAATATTTTATAGTTAAAATTTTTGCAAAATAATGAATATTTTCAGCCTAACCTTAAAATAAATTATTTCAAATATTTTATTTTAATAAAAAAAAAATTACTGGTATCTAGCTCTATTTTATTGCAAAATATTTTACAGTTTTTTTAAAAATATTAATTAAAATAATTTTTTTTTCAACCTAACCTCAATTTTTAATTTTATAAATATTGAGTTTTTCTAGAAAATTTTAATTGAATTTTATTCATTATTTATACAGAAATAATCTAGAGTTTTAATTTTTAATCAAATTTTATTAATTTAAATTTTTCTCAACCTAACCTCAAATTTAAATTATGCATTTTTTATTTTTTCCTATAAAATTTTAATGGAATTTTATTCCTTATTAATTTTTATATAATTAACAGTTGTTATTTTTGCTATAAACTTACTTAAAAAGAATTTTTTCAACCTAACCTCAAATTATTTTGTTTTTAATTTTGACTTTTTTTAAAAAATTTGAATAACATTTTACTTTTTATTATCACAGTAATAGATAACGGTTTTCACTTTTACCGAAATCTCATTGAAAAAGTTTTTTTTTCAACCTAACCTTAATTTTAATTTTTTTTTGAATTTTTTTTTTTTTTTCTTTTTTTCTACCAAATTATAATTAAATTTTATCATGCATTATCCCTGATAACTATAATTGACATTTTTTCATATTTGCTTTCTTTTAAAAAGGATTTCTTGAATCTAACCCCAAATTTTATTTTGAGATTTTGTACAAAATGTGAATGAAATCTTATTCTTTACTAACACAGAAACAGTTTTAATTTTTATTAAAATTCTGTTTAAACAAGATTTTTTTCAGTCTAATCTCAATTTAAATTTTTTAAATTTTAACTTTTTCTCCAAAAATTTAAGGGAAATTTTTCTTTATTAACCCTGAAATAGTTAACAGTTTTTATTTTAACCAAAATATTAAAAAAAAATATTTTTAATTCTAAAAATTTAGACTTTTTCAGAAATCTTTAAACGCACTGGATTCTTTATTAACCCAGAAACAGCAGACAGTTTCAATTTTTACTAAATTTTGAATAAAATTGATTTTTGTATAAATTTTTTTTTTTTTTTAATTTTAAAATTTTATTTAATTTTTTTTTTTCTTATTATTATTTATTTGGTTTCTTCCCACTGTTTATTTTATCATGCATGTGTTTAAGTGTTAGTTTTTTTTAGCATACTTTAGGGCGTCTGCCTTGAACCATACATTCTGTTACAAATTATAATTTAGTGACTTTTAACATTCTTTATGGTGACATTAAAAATTAGCTGATAAATGTTTTGCAAAGAATTTTTTTCTCCTCTGCCTCCTCCTTTTTTTTAACTTTTGCTTAAAGTTTAAGCTTTTCTCCAGCAAATAAAGATAAATGCATAAGAGTATCATATGCTCTATGTATTCACTCTTTAATGCATTTATGCATATAATATTTTTTGGTATAGCTTTTTATGCAAATGAACAAAACTTTAACTAAATGTCTGTTTAGAATATAAATAACATTTTAAAATCTATAAAGACTTTTTTATCTATGTATATGTATGTAACTGACGTCATAGTTGTCATATGTTAAAATATTTGTGGAAAAAAGAAGAGTAAAAAATATAACAACAACTTGAGAAATACTTGAAACTAGCATGTGATATTTTATATTTGATATTTATTTTTTTGAACATCTTTTTTTTCTTAAAAAAATTATATTTATTCATAAATATTTTTTACATTTTATATCAACTTTGTTTTCAAGTTATCTTGTATATTTGTGTGTGTGTGTTTGTAGATGTCGCAGTGTATGCACAAGTATTTACAAGTATAAATTTTGTGTTGACAAGGGTAAATATTTATAGAGATTACTTGAAAAAGAAAAAAACCGAATGGAGTAAGAAATTATGTCATATGCAGTTTAAAAATTGCTTCAAAAAATATGAAATGATTACAGGGAAATTAAAGAGAATTAAAATTAAAGAGAAAATACGGAAAATTATTTAATAAGTAATTAAAAGGAAGTAAAAATTTAATAATATATATATATATATATATATATATATATATATATATATAACTAAATATTTAAATAAATAAATAAATTAATTAATTAATAAATTAATTAATTAATAAGTAAATAAATAAACAAATAAGTAAGTGAATAAATGTTTATTTACATTCTCTATTTCAAAGCATCTGCTTCTAAGAAATACACATTTAAATCTATGTGGCGTATACTTAATATTTTATTTATATAACATGTATACGCTCTAGGTTAAGACAAAGAAATTTATTTAAATTTCTAAAAATTAATACCATTTCATAAATAATCATAATCATATTTGAATGAAATTTTCCTGGATTATACTAGAATTGTCCTTCAAATACAAACTTGAAGAAAGGAAATCATAGCTCATATCAGAGCTCCAAAAAATAAGCTTAAATTCAAGCACCTTCTACATCGATTTAGGAATTTTTTTTACCATTTGTTTGGTTTTTGTTATATTTGTAGTTTTTTTTTTAATTATATTCCATTAAACATTTTTTTATTTCATTAATGTATTTTCCATTTCTAAGAAGTATATACCACCTATGTATTGTTAATATTGAGACGTATACTTAATATTTAATTAATATAACAAGTATACGCTGCAGGTTTTTACAAAGAAACTAATTTAATATTTCAAAAATAAACACCAATTTATAAATAGTAAACGTATTTTAATGAAATTTATGTCAAATATTAAAAAAATATCGGTAAATTGAAAACTAAAAGAAAAGGAGTTGTAGCTCAAAATGAAGGCTTTTTTGCATGAAAAATTAAAAATTATTATAAATTTATTCCTAATAAATAATAATAATTTCTAAAATAAAAAAATATACTTCAAAAAACCTTTCCAGCAAGATTTAAAACATATTCCGCTTTGAATTTTCAACAAATTTTATTTAAAATAGATTTATTTTCAACTTAAACTTAAAATTTAGGTTTTGAAATTTTATAAAAAACTTTTACCACCTACTAACAGCATATCAATAAAAAAATATTTTACAATTTAAACTTTTTTGAAAATATTTATAAAAATAGTTTATTTTCAACCTAACCTCAAAATTAATTTTTCGAATATTGCATTTTTTTACAAAATTTTACAGGTTTCTAATTCTATGTTAATACGGAAATATTTGACATTTAAAATTTTTTGAAAATATTTATAAAAATAGATTTTTCTCAACCTAACCTCAAAATTAATTTTTAAAATTTTTACTTTTTTACAAAATTTGAATGGCATTCCATTCCGTAATAATACATAAATCAATGAAAGTTTTAATTTTTAATAAATTTCTATTAATTAAAAATTTGCTCAACCTAGCCCTACTTAATTTTTGAGATTCTAACGTTTTCTAAAAAAAACTTTAATAACATTACATTCTTTATTATCATAGAAGAATACAAAATTTAAAGTTTTTTTTATTAATTTAGATGTTTTCCAAACTAATAAATATAGAATTTTTGTACAAAATTTTAATGGAAATATTTTTTTCATTAACACGGAAGAAAGGGTTAGTTTCAATTTAAAAAAAAAATTTTTTTGCTATTACTATAAGTCTTTTAATATTGACTTACTACACATTTTTAAAGGCATTACATACTTTGTTAACGCACAAACATTTTACAGTTTTAATTATTACTAAATTCTCACTAAATAAGGTTCTTGTCAACTTAACCTAAAATTTTATTTTTTAAATATTGAATTTTTCTATATTATTTTATTGAAAAATAAAGGACAATTTTAATTTTTAACAAATTTTGATTATTATAAATTTTTTCAATTTAACCTCAAATTTAATTTTTGAAATATTGAATTTTTCTATAAAATTTTTAAGAAATTACATTTTTCATTAACACGGAAATAATAGACAGTTTTAATTTTTAACAAATTTTGATTATTATAGATTTTGTTCAAACTAACCTCAAATTTGATTTTTGAAATATTGTCTTTTTCTATAAAATTTAATGGCATTACATTCCTTGTTAATTTAGAAATATTCTACAGTTTAAATTTTTACTAAATTCACATAAAATAAACTTTTTTTCAAACTAACCTCAAATTTAATTTTTTTATATGAAGTTATTACTAAATTCTCTCAAAATAAGATTCTTTCCAACCTAACCTCAAATTTTATTTTTTCGATATATTATTTTAATGAAAATGCATTTTTCATTAACGCGGAATCAATGGACAATTTTAATTTTTAGCCAATTTTAATTTTTTCAACATAACCTCAAATATAACTTTTTATATATTGGCTTTTCTCGCAAAATTTAAACGGCTTTACAATTCGTATTCTTATACAAGTTTTATATTTTACTAAATTGTTATTTATTTAAATTTTCTTTTTCAACCTAAACTCAAATTGATTATTATTTTTTTTTTTTTTTTTTAATTTTAACTTCTATAAAATTTTTATGGCATTAAATTTTTAATTGCTGAAAAAAAAATACATTTTGAATTTTTCAAAAATTTTATTTATTTTTACATTTTTCTGAAAAAATTAAAATGACTTCATTCTTTCTTAACATAGAAACATTCTTCAGTTTAAATTTTTTTGCAAATTTTTATTAGTTTATTAAATTTTAATGGCGTTTTATTTTTTAATAATAAAAAAAAACTGAATTTTAATTAAAATAAATTTTATCTACTCTAACCTCAAATTTAAGTTTTGTAATTATGCTTTAAGCAGCATTTTTTTTACTGTATTTATATTCCTCATTAATGCGGAAAGTGGAAGAATTTGTATGGTAGGATTTTAAATTGTAATTTTTTCAACATAACCTTAATATATATATTTTTTTTTTTTTTTTTGCTATTAATATAAGATTAGATTTTTTAATTTCTTTTCAATATTTTTTTTTTATAAATATATAAATAAAAAGAAATAGTTATTTCTTATTTTCTCATTTTTTAAATTTTCCTTCCCCTTTTCATAAAACCTCTAACACATTTTAAATTTGCATAGTTTTCTTTTTTAGTTTTTTTCCTTTTTTAACCTAAAAGTATGCAAAGTTTTTGTTGTTTATTTTTCAGAAACACTTCCTAAGCCTTTTTTAACCTGTAAATATTAAAGAAGTGTGTGTGTTTATGTTAAAAGAAAAGAAAATTTATTAAGACTCTTAGACATTTAATAGGGTAATTATAAAAAATTTAACATAAAGAAGGGCATTATGACATGTAAAAAAGAAACTCTTTTAAGAAATAATAAGCGAAAGATATACCCTTTTATCTTTCGAAAAAGATAAGATTAAAGCAAAAAAAAAAATAAAAAAGATTTTTTGAGGCTTTCAAGATAAACATTTATTTCATACTTAATTTTCTTTCTTTTCATAGATTTAAAAAAAAAATTTTTTATTTCAAACAAAAACTAACATTGTATTGACATTTAATTTGCAAGCATCACACACAAATTGACAGATTGTCATTTTGAGTTAAAACTTACATCAAATTCACTCATTTTATTAGTTGCTTTTTCTACTTCACTTTTATTGCACAGTATAACAACAAATAAATATGTAAACGGGTTGTTTTTGATGTTATTTTCTTGTATTTTTATTTTCACCACAAGTAAAATTTGCATATAAAATGATAGCGACAGAATGGTGCCATCAATAACATATTTGCTCATAAACTCAAGCACATATATATATTTGTCTGTATTGGTAGGAAACCTATCATGGCAACTAAAATGTACTGTACAAGCAAAGATACGATATTAAAATAACATATATACAAACTTGTTCATTTATTTATACTCATACAAGCACACATATGCACTCCCTTTTACACTAAATTTATTTTCAACTTTCATCCTCTTCCCCTTCTCTCTTGTTTTATTTAACCATTACAAATACTCAAAGTCATCATCATTTATAATGGCATTTTACATGTGTAACAACAGCAACAAAAATAAAACCAATAAACATAAATATAGTACTTTTATATACACATACATATACGTACTTATTTTGCATTTCTCATTATTTTAATGCCTCACAACCAAACACCCAACCTCTCAAACATTCTCCCTGTTAAAATGCGTAAAACTCATTCGTCTATACTCATCGTTAAATGGGTTTCGTTTATTGACTTTAATTATATGAGAAAGTACATAATGGACAATGGCAACAATAATAAGAATAGCAACAACAATTTAACAATGATAAGCATGTTAAAGTAAAGAAAAAACAATATAATAACAAATCTTAAAAGGCGTCTTATGGGCCAATAAATAGAGAAAATTAAAGAGTTTTAACATTAAAGAAAAGCTACTCATATAAAGATTTTATAGTCTAAAAAGAAAGGAATTAAAAAATAAAAATTAAAGCATAAGTTTTAGATATTTCTTAAGAAAAAAACACATAAAAATTGAAAACATATGGAATTTTTATAGGAAAAAAAAATCAAAATTAATAAAACAAAAATGTTAAATTTAATAAACAAATTTATAAATTTAACCTTTAGATATATATTTTTTTTCAAACTAACCTCAAATATAATTTTTAAAATATTATTTAAAATATTGTTTTATTACAGAAACACTTAACAGTTTTAATTAAACAAAATATAAACAATTAAAATAGATCAATCAATCAAATTTAGCTTTTGAATTAGAAGCCTATATTAAAATTTTTTTATAGTGTTACATTACTTATTGTTATAGAAATATATAACATTGGATTTTTTTCAACCTAACCTAAAATATACATTTCGAAAAAATAGCTTTTATTACAAAATTTTACAGGCTTACGCCTTTTTATTATCACAGAAGTAATTAGCAATTTTATATTTTGAAATATATTTATTATTTTAAACTTTTTCAACCTAACCTATAATTAAATTTTTAAAATATCAACCTATAAATCCAAATTTTAATAACATAAAATTCTAGATTATTACAGAGACAATATACAGTTTCTGGTTTTTAAAACGATTGATTATTTTTGATTGTGTGCAACCTAACCTAAAATTTAGTTCTCGAAAAATGGCTTTTATTACAAAATTTTAATGGCATACGTTTCCCCATTACTGCAGAAAGAATTTTCGATTTAATTTTTTTTTTTTCTTTTGAAAATATTAATTATTTTTAATTTTTTCATTATAACTTCAAATTTTAATTTTTAAAATATTAAATATTAAAGCTTCAGTGGTATTACATTCTGTATTGTTGCAGAAATAGTATACAGTTTCAGTCTGTTAAAAAAATTGATTACTTTAGATTTTTTGAACCTAACCTGAAATTTAGTTTTTGGAAAATTAGATTTTGTTAGAACCTAACCTAAAATTCAATTTTTAAAATATTAACTTTAAAAAAAAAAATTAATGACATTACATTTTAAATTATTACAAAATCTATATAAAATTTCAAAATTTTTAAAATATTGCTTATTTTTGATTTTTTTTCAACATAATCTCAATTTAAATATTTATAGTTTTGCGTTTTTCTGCAAAATTTTAATAATCTACTATTCCCTATTGTCATAGCAACAATTGACAATTTGAATTTTTCAAAAATATTAATAATAGACAATTTTTTTCAACATAACCTCAAATTTAATTTATGGATTTTCTTAAAATTTTTGATGGCAAACGATTAATTATAGTCTTAGAAACAATCGAAGGTTTAATTTTTTAAAAAATTTTGAATATTAATAATTTTTTTCAACATAACTTCAAATTTAAATTTATAGATTTTACGTTTTTCTACAAAATTTTAATGCCACATGATTCTCTGTTGTCATAGAAACAATAGACGTTTTAAATTTCTGAAAAATTTTAATAATAAACATTTTTTTCAACCTAACCTCAAATTTAATTTTTTATAGTTTTGCGTTTTTCTAAAAAATTTTAATGACATACTATTCCTTGCTGTCATAGCAACAATTGACAATTTGAATTTTTCAAAAATATTAATAATAGAAAATTTTTTTCAACATAACTTCAAATTTAATTTATGGATTTTCTTTAAGTTGTTGATGGCAAACGATTAATTATTGTCAAAGGTTTAAATTTTTTAAAAAAATTTTAATACTAATAATTTTTTTCAACATAACCTCAAATTTAAATTTATAGATTTTGCGTTTTTCTACAAAATTTAAATGCCACATGATTCTCTATTGTCATAGAAACAATTGACGTTTTAAATTTTTGAAGAAATTTTAATAATAAACATTTCTTACAACCTAACCTCAAATTTAAATATTTAAACTAATGCCCTATTCTTCAAAATTTTAAAGGCATTAGATTTCTTATTATCACAGAAACATTAAACAATTAATTTTTTTTTTCTTTCAAACTAACCTAAAAATAATTATTTTTAATAATTTTTATATAAACTAGCTTAAGCGATTGCAATATATGTCACCAGTCAAAAAGAGAGCCTTATATAGTCACAAATACCGGAAACATCTTAAATACAACAAAAACTTTTTCCAATGGCATTCGGTTGCCATTTTCTATATATAAATAAAATGTTTATTGTCTTCTAATACATCAAGCTTTATAACTAAGACACACACACACACACATATACATAGATAACTTCCTTTTTAACACAATATAAGCTGGGATTTGTTATCAGGATGTACATGTTTTGTATCCGGTTTTAACAAAACATTATGTTTGCTTTTGTCTACATACTACAAAAAGAGTAAAAAGAAATACACCTACGTAAGGAAATTATTAATGGAGAGAAAAGTGACAAAACTAAAGAGGGTTTGACATTTTTAAAATTCAATTAAAAGAGTTACATTTTTGTTGGTAAAAGGGCATCAATTAAAATATTTTGTCTAAAGTATAAAGTATTACTTTTATCGGAAGAAAATAAACTCTACAAAAGTGATAAAAATAGACACGAATAAATTTTAAAAAGGGAGGAGAGGAGAAAAGGACTAAAATTAGATAAAAATTTTAAGACTACAATTATGAATGAAGCTGATCTAAGGTTTAGTATAAAATTTAATTCAAATGTAAATCAAGAGCTAATTTAAGCTAAAAATTTATAGCATTAGCACTTTTGTCTATTTAGCAAATTAAAATAATTCCTAAAATACTCTTTCCCTTACTAAAAAAAAGTCCTCTTTCAAGCACGTTTTATACATTAACCTTAATTGAAAATTATAAATATTTACCCCTTTTCTTATTATCTCAATAAAAAATTTAAGGCCTATAGTCTTTAAATTTTTTTTTTTTTTTTTTTTTTGCTAAAACAAAACCATCAAGACAAATACATCAAACTAATAAACAAAAAAGAAATGAAGAAAAACCAAACAAGCAAGCAAATATTGTAATTATGAAAATTGAAAACTATAATAAAACCACAAATCACCAGCACAACAAACCAAACACACACAAACAAGTAACAAAACAAAAACACAATTAAGACGGAAGGACATCCAATTTCAACAACATGCTGGTCAAACAATTTTTTTTTTTTTTTTGGATTTTAAATGAAAACTAAACACTATACAACTACAGTTTAATAACAAAACTGTAATATTTGACACTCTGCAGCAGGAGGCCGAAACGGGGGGAAAAGTAACTAAACTGACTAACCATCAGCTAGAAAAATTACTTTTGGTAAAAAAAAAGAAAATATATAAGACATGAAATACTATAAAGTATAGAGAAAAATAAACAAAAAGTAAGAAACATACAAACATACTTAGATATCAAGCGTACAAACAAAACAATAACACTTAAGTGTTGTAACATGTTTACAAAAAATTTTGTTGTTGAAAAATCTAGATAGCTTTATTTTTTAACAAGTAAAATAAATTTTGTAGAGCAAAAACGGAGGTAAAAAAAATTATTATAAGGAAAGCAACGCTAAAATAAAAAGAACCTGTATTTAAAAATAATTGATTATATTATAGTTAATAATTTGACTATAATTTAGTCTATAGTTTGACTATAGTACAGTCTTTAGACTGACTAAAGTATAGCCAGTCTAGTTTATATTTTGACTGTAGTCTAGTCTATAGTACAAACTATAGTTTGATTATAGCTAAGTCTATAGTTTGTATAGTCGAGTCTATATTTTATATAGTTTAGTCTAGTTTCGTTAAAGTCCAGTTTGGTAAAGAAAGTAACGCTAAAATAAAAAGAACCACCATTGAAAAAAATTGCTCACATTATAGTCATTAATATGACTATAGTTTAGTCTATAGTTTGGCTATAGTCCAATCTTTAGACTAACTAAAGTATAGCCAGTCTAGTTTATATTTTGGCTGTAGTCTAGTCTATAGTACAAAATGTAGTTTGATTATAGCCAAGTCTATAATTAGTTTAGTAAAGTCTATATTTTATATAGTTTAGTCTAATTTCATTAAAGTCCAGTTTTGTAAAGAAAGAAACGCTAAAATATAAAGAACCAGCATTTAAAAAAATTGCTCACATTATAGTCATTAATATGACTATAGTTTAGTCTATAGTTTGGCTAAAGTCCAATCTTTAGACTAACTAAAGTATAGGTAGTCTAGTTTATATTTTGACTGTAGTCTAGTCTATAGTACAAACTGTAGTTTGATTATAGCTAAGTCTATAATTTGTATAGTCGAGTCTATATTTTATATAGTTTAGTTTCAATAAAGTTCAGTTTGGTAAAAAACGTAACGCTAAAATAAAAAAACCAGCATTTAAAAAAATTGCTCACATTATAGTCATTAATATGACTATAGTTTAGTCTATAGTTTGGCTATAGTCCAATCTTTAGACTAACTAAAGTATAGCCAGTCTAGTTTATATTTTGACTGTAGTCTAGTCTATAGTACAAACTATAGTTTGATTATAGCCAAGTCTATAATTAGTATAGTCGAGTCTATATTTTGTATAGTTTAGTCTAGTTTCATTAAAGCCCAATTTGGTAAAGAAAGTAACGCTAAAATATAAAGAACCAGCATTTAAAAAAATTGCTCACATTATAGTCATTAATATGACTATAGTTTAGTCTATAGTTTGGCTATAGTCCAATCTTTAGACTAACTAAAGTATAGACAGTCTAGTTTATATTTTGGCTGTAGTCTAGTCTATAGTACAAAATGTAGTTTGATTAAGCTAAATCTATAATTTGTATAGTCGAGTCTATATTTTGTATAGTTTAGTCTAGTTTCATTAAAGTCAAGTTTGGTAAAGAAAATAACGCCAATATAAAAAGAATCAGCATTTTAAAAAAATTGCTCATATTATAGCCAATAATTTGACTGTGTTTTAGTCTATAGCTTGACAACAGTATAGCCTATATCTTGAATGTAGTCTAGCATTTAGACTGACTATGCTCTTGTCTATAATTTGACTAAAATATAGTTAGGCTAGTCTACATTTTGACTATATTATAGTCTATAGTTTAACTATAGTCCATTTTGAATATGGTCTAGTGGATAGTACAGTTAAACCTATAGTCTAGTCTATGGTTTGCATGTAATCTAGTCTATAATTTGACTATTATTTGTTATTTTGGGTGACTATAGTCCAGTCTATAGTTTGAAAGTTTAAAGTTTTGTAAATAGTGTATTAATAGTCTAGTCCATAGTCTGTCTATGGTCTAGGCTATAGTCTGACTATATTCTAGCGTTTTGAGTGACTATAGAGAAGTTTATAATCTGAATATAGTCTAGTCTACTGTTAAACTGTAGTCAATAATTTGATTACAGTCACAAATTGACTAGAATATAGTCTATAGTATGTCTATAGCCCAGTCTATAGTTTGACTATAGTATAGTCTTTAGTTCCATTATATTGTAGTCTATAATGTGTAGTTTGTCTAAAGTTTAGAATTAATATTCTACTCTTTATCTTGGTTAAAGTCTAGTCTATAGTTTGAATATTCTAATCTATAGTTTGCTATTTTCAAGTCTATAGTTTGACTATAATCTAGTCTACAGTCTGACTGTAGTCTAGTTTTTATTAATTTTCTAGTCTTTATTATGACTACGGACCAGTCAATAGTTTGACTACAGTCTATAGTTTCACTATAGTCAAGTCTACAGTTTGACTATAGTCTACTCTAGAGTTTGCATAAAGTCTAGTCTATAATTTGATTATAGTCTATTCCTTAGGGTGACTATAGTCTAATCTATATTACTCTAGTCTATAGTTTTTCTTTTGAATTTATTTAGACTGACTATAGTACAGACCATATTTTTAATATAGTCTAGTCTATAGTTTCACACTAGTCTAGTCTAGCTTTTAAAGTGACTATAGTCTACAGTTTATGGTTTGAATATAGTCTATAATTTGATTATAATCTATTCACAAATTGAGTAGGTTATAGTCTATAATATGAATATAGTTCATACTACAGGCTAGTAGTTTTATTATAGTCCAGTTTGACTATAGTCTAATCTACAAATTGACTGGAATATAGCCTATACTATGACTATAATCCAGTCTATAGTTTGAATGTACAGTCAAACTGTAGGCTATAGTTTGACTGTCTGTAGTTTGATTATAGTCTAGTCTATAGTTTGATTGTAGTTTAGTATATAATTTGACTATTGTCCTCTCTATAATTTGCTTAGAATATAGTATGTAGTAGTATAGTAATATAGTCTATAGTCCAGTTTCAAATTTGACTATAATATAGTGTATAGTGTGACTATAGTCTTGTCTCTAGTTTGACTATATGCTAATCAAGAGTTTGTCTATAGTTTGACTATAGTCTACTCTAGATTTTCACTATAATCTAATCTATAGTTTAACTATAGTCCAGTCTATAGTTCGGCTATAGTCCAGTATATAGTTTGAGTATAGTCTAGTCTATTGTTTGACAATAAGCCGGTCTATAGTTTGGCTATAGTCTAGCTTATAGTTTGAATATAGTCTGGTCTACTCTTTTACTATAGTCCAGTCTATAGTTTGGCTATAGTCTAGTAGTCTGACTGTAGTCTAATCTAGGTCTGTAGTTCAACTATAGTCTAGTCTTTAGGTTGACTATATTCTAGTCTCTAATTTGACTTTAGTTGAGATCATAGTATAACTGTAGACTAATCTTTGGATTGACTGTAGTCTAGTCTATAGTTTGACTATAGTCTAGTCTGTAATTTTGAATATAGCCTATAGTTTGAATATAGTCTGGTCTACTCTTTTACTATAGTCCAGTCTATAGTTTGGCTATAGTCTAGTAGTCTGACTGTAGCCTAATCTAGGACTGTAGTTCAACTATGGTCTAGTCTTTAGATTGACTATATTCTAGTCTCTAATTTGACTATAGTCTGGCCTAGTGTTTAACTATAGTCTATAGTTAACTAAAATCAAACTGTAGACTAGACTGTAATATATTTTGACTATAGTTCGATTATACTATTTGACTATAGTCAAATCTATAGTTTGAATATATTCTGGTGTTTGGTTTCACATATTTAGTCTATATTTTGGACTAGAATCTAGTGTATTATCTGGTGTATATTTTAGTTTTTAGTCTGGTCTTTAGTCTGTCAGCTTTAGTATGCCTTTTTGTTCGCTGTTGTTTTATTAAATTACTTTTTTTATTTTAAAAATTTCATTATTTTTAGTTTTGCTCTCTCCTTTAGTCTTGATATTTTGTTTGAACTTTTATAAGTTTGTTGTGTTTTTATTTATTTATTTTTTTATTTTATTATCCTTAGGTTTGCATTTTTAGTTATTTGTTGCTATTGTTATTGCTATTACTGTTATATTTATGTACTTTTCATTTTCTGGTTCTCAACGTCGTCGTCGTTATCGTCCTCTTCATCAACAACGTCCTCATCGTGTCTTTTGGTACTTTTTTTCTTCTTACTTTTGCTTAAACACTTAAAAAGGTATGAGACATTAATATGTTCTTTCCTACACATACAGACATACATACAGAACGAGTAAATATTGTTGTAGTAACTGTTAAAAGTTGTTGTTAGTTTGTTTGTGTTTATATTGTTTTTTGCTCTCTGTTGATGGTTGTATTTGCATGAGTTTGCTTTTAATTAAAAAAATCAATAAATAACGACCTTTACTTAAATAGAAAATGTTTTATTTTTTTGCAGTTTGTTGTTGTTATTTTTTTAGTTATGTATAGTTCTGTTTCGATATTTCATGTTTGTTTAATGTAATGTTTTTAACCTGAAAAAAATGTGTTTTATGTAAACAGATTAGGGTTAATAAGGAAAATTGATTCCTTTGGTACCTTTAAAAGGGATTTTAAAAGAAAACTTTCAATAATTTCAACTGATTTTAAAGAAATTTTTGAAAAATATAAATTAAGATATGTTGATTTTTTTTAAGTACTTTTCCATAAAGTCCTTTTAAGTACTTTTTTTTATAAATTTGTTTACCACCTTTCTGTCTGTTTTTTTTTATACCTTCAATGTCAAAGTGGTTGTTACATTTTATTTTAATTTAACTATTTTTGCTTTAGTTGTTATTAATGTCGTTCTGTTGTTGTTGTTGCCTTTAATGGCTATAAGTAATGTTTTCTTAATGCAGTTAAACGTAAATGTTTTCAACTTGAAAACTTCAAGTGGTGGAAAAAATGCAAAATAGCAAAGAAAAGGTAGCTAGAAAAATTATGTGTATACGCAAATTAATAAAAAAAAAAGAAAAAACTACTGCAACAAATAAAATAGAAAATAAAAATGAACAAGTTGTAAGAAATTTAATAAATTAACGACGTTCTTAAAGAAACAGAAAAACATTAAGAGAAATAACGTTAAAAAATATAGGAATTTATATATGAATTGTAAATTCTACAGACGAATATGTAGTCCACATTAAATGCTGAAAAATGTATACTAGTCTATGGAACATGACTATAGTCAAGACTATAGACCCTACTGTACTAGGGACTATGGTTAAGACTAGATTATGAAATATATCATAGTCATATCTCTAGTCAAGGCTATAGACTAGATTATAGAGTACAGACTTTACAATATAGCCTTTACTCTAGTTCCGACTATAGTCTAGATTATAGTATTGATTATAATTTTAAATATAGTCTTAAATATTAGCTGTTGGTTCCACTATAGTATCGATTACAGTCTGGGCTATATTCTACTTTAAAGGAAAATATAATAGAAATAAAATAAAAATTTAATAAAAACAAAAAAATAAATAAAAATAAAATTAAATAAAAATAGAATAAAATAAAAATAAAATAAAATTAAAATTAGAATAAATATAAAAAATAAAATAAAAAGTAAATAAAAATAAAATAAAACAAAAATAAAATAATAGTAAATTAAAATAAAATAAAAAAAAATAAAAATAAAATGAAAATAAAATAGAACAAAAATAAAATACAAACAAAATAAAAATTAACAATAAAATAAAAATCAAATAATAGTAAATTAAAATAAAATAAAATAAAAATAAGGTAAAATAATAGGTGTTCTCGCGGTTACTTGGTTTTCGAGTGATATGGTTGTAGCATTAAAAATAACCGTTGTATACAATGAACTACCATTAATGTTGGTTATCTGCTTATTTTTACATAATTAACCATTTGAAAAATTTCCAAAAATCTAACAAATTCGAGATCAATTTTCAATTAAAACTAAACATAAGATGGCTTAACACATAATTAAAAGATGATCTATAGGCTTTAAAGAAGACGTAGATTTCCACATAATTTATAAACCAAAATTGTATACAGCAACGTTGATTATTTTTCTTCAATATATTTTGTATTATTCGATAACCTAGCAATCGTGAACAACCCTAGTAATAATAATAACAACAATAATAATAATAATAATAATAATAATAATAATAATAATAATAATAATAAAATAATAAAAATAATAAAAAAAGAATTAAAAAAATAATTAAAATAAAATTAAATAAAAAAATGCAAATAAAATAAAAATAAAAAATAAAATTATATAAAAATTAGCAATAAAATAAATATAAATAAAATAATTAAAGTAAAATAAAAACAAAATTAAAAATATAATAATAATAACAATAATAATAATACTATTAATAGTAATAAAATCAAAATAGAATAAAAAAAATAATTAAAATAAAAATAAAACTAAAATAAATATAAAAATAAAAATAAAACAAAATTAAACAAAAAGAATAAAAATAGAATAAAAATAAAAAATAAAATAAAAATTAAGAATAAAATAAAAATAAAATAAAACAAAATAAAATAAAAATAAATAAAACACAAATAAAAATAAAAATAAAATAAAATGAAAAAACAAATAAAAGAAAAATAAAACAATAATGAAATAAAAATAAAAAATTAAATTATATAAAAATTAGCAATAAAATAAATAAAATAAAATTAAAGTAAAATAAAAATAAAATAAAAATGAAATAAAAATAATATTAAAAATACAATAATAATAACAATAATAATAATAATAATAATAATAATAACAATAAGAATGATAAAAAAGAAAAATAAAATGAAAAAACAAATAAAAAAATAAAACAAAAATGAAATAAAAATAAAAAATAAAATTATATAAAAATTAACCATAAAATAAATATAAATAAAATAAAATTAAAGTAAAATAAAAATAAAATAAAAATGAAATAAAAATAAAATTAAAAATATAATAGCAATAACAATAATCATAATAATAATAATAATAATAACAATAATAATAATAATAATAATAATAATAATAATAATAATGATAAAAAAGCAAAATAAAATCAAAATAAAATATAAAAAATAAGAAAAATAAAATAAAATAAAATAAAATAAAATAAAATAAAATAAAAATTAAATAAAAATAAAATAAAAAAATAAAATAATAATAACAAAAATAAAATAAAAATAAATAGAAATAAAGTATAAATAAAAAAAATTAAACAAAAATATAATAAAATAAAATAAAATAAAATAAAATAAAATAAAATAAAATAAAATAAAATAAAAATACAAATACATTAATAAATATAAAACAAAAGTGAAATAAAAACTAAATATAAAATAATATAAAAAATATTAAAAATAAAGATAACATTTTTTATCAAAATCAAATCAGAATTAAAATCAAATTAGAAATTAAAATTCTTTATTCAAGTTTTCAGTAAAAAATTGAATTATTGTTAAATTTAGTAAAATATTATCAAAAATTTAATTGGAAATTTCCGCATTTTAGTCACGTTTGTAATCTTGAGTTCTTTTTTTGTTTAACACAAACCTAGTTTTTGATTAAATAAACAGACAAACAATAGAAAAGTAGACTTTTTTATTTCTTTTACAATGTAGAGAAAATATTAACAAAGTTTCAATTTTGATTTAGTCGTTTTTGTGTAGTGTATTGTAGCGGTTTTTGGCTTGTTAAAATACAAACAAACACTCAAGCATATTCATACACAGACACAAACTTAAAGGAAACTAACGCAAACAAACATTTGCACTTTATGCTAAAAACTAAAGAAGAAAAGTATAAATAGTATAGTATAAGTGTGTTTGTGTATGTATAACACACACACCTTACAAGCAATTAAATTTAATTAAACAAACACAAAAAAAGTGAAAACTCAAAATATACGCTTAAACAATTAAAATATTATACAAAAAAGAAATATATTGTTTTGAATCCTTTACAATTTTGTGTCAAATGCTTTATGTGTCAAATAGTAGGCATAAAAAATAATAAAATAAAACAAAAAAGAAACAAAAAAACAAAATGCTACGATATTATTATTAAAAAAGAGATGAGAATAAAAGTTATGACTTTTACACTTGGTTTGTTATAAATACGACATATGATTTTTAGACACATTAGCTTTTAATACAAAACGCATTTTGCTGGTTTTTGTCTCTACCCGTTTTGATTTTTGTGTTTAGTAAACAGTTGAACTTATGTGAAATAGTTTTCATAACGGAAGTGGGTAATTTTCAAAATCACATTAAATCGTAAAGGAAATACTTATATATGTATACTCACACTCTTTATGGTTATATTGTATACACACATATCCACATTCTCTCTCTCTCTCACTTTTACACTCACATACATTTATAAATTGTTCGAAATAACAAGGATCTCTTTTGGAATCATTTTAAATAAACCTTGAATCAGAAAAAAATGATAAATATTTTGAATATATTTGTTTACGTTGACATTGTTGGTTTGAGAAATCAATACTGGGGCTTTTTTTTAATACATTTGTTTTTATTTAAAGGAAAATATTCAAACAAAACAGTTTTTTTAAAGAATAAAAACATAAACAAACAAATGTAGACAAACCCAAAGAGATTCTAAATATGAGAGAAAGAGTAAGAAGTTAAATGGCGAACTTAAATAAAGCTTTAGTTTTGTAAACAAAGCCTGAAATTAAAAAAAAAAAAACATAAACATAAACAAAAGCAAAAGCAAAAGGTAAACAAATTTAAAGAGTTCCTACATCAAACAGAGAGAGAAAAGAGTAAACCGTTATTTAAGTTAAAAAAAAACAAAGAGTTAGACTTTCCTATAAATATTTAAAGAGTTCTACAATAAAATCGCTATTTAAAGAAAAATACAGCTAAATTCAACTTCTCATTCTAGGAAAACTTTTCTTTCCTTTAAACTTCTGCTCTTTTCTTTCTCTAAAAAAAATTTTGTGCATAGTAGCAAATTTTGTTTATGGAAAACAATCTTAAATCTTTTCAATATTATTGATAATTAAGCATTTACAATAGAATAATCCAAAACAATAGAAAAAATATTTACTATGAGGGTCATAAATAAATATATTTATATAGATATATACAG
This sequence comes from Protocalliphora azurea, assembly GCA_932274085.1. Taxonomy (NCBI): domain Eukaryota; kingdom Metazoa; phylum Arthropoda; class Insecta; order Diptera; family Calliphoridae; genus Protocalliphora; species Protocalliphora azurea. The sequence goes on from OW026523.1 coordinate 8,672,450, forward strand.
ATTGAAACCAAATTATTTATTATTTACATAAAATATTATGATAAATTCAAAATGTCTTCTAGTTATTTGACTATTTAGCCATCATATTCATTAAATTGACTTCTTTCTCTATTTGTTTATTATTTGCTGTTGCCAAGTCATGTTTAATATTTTCTAAATGGAAAAAGGAGCAGAAGTAAGAAGAAAGGGAGAAGTAACAAAAGGAAATGACTAAATATTTTTGTCTATATAAATAAAAGTTTAAGAAATTAGAAGAAATTATAGATTTATGTCATGTTATAGGCACGCTATGCTAATTTATAGTGTTAGGCTTTTTTGGGGGAAGGATTTTATCTTTCTAATGGTTATAATGAAAAATATAGAGAAATTCGTCAAGATCTTTGTTTCTTAAATTAAATAAAAAAGAGAATTTTTGAGAAAAAAAAGTATTTTCTAGGAGAAATCTCTTAAAAAATATAAATTTAAATGATTTTTAATTTATTTTCATTTTAATTATTTTTTTTTTTTTTTTTGTATTTTATTTTTATTTTTGTTTTATTATTATTTTGTCTTGTTTTTAAATTTATTTTTATTTGTTTTTACTTTATTTTTATTTTATTATTTCTTTTACTCTTGTTTTATTTTTTACTTTTTTAATTTAATTTTAATTTTATTGTTGTTTTCCTTTATTTTATATTTATTTTTATTTCTATTTTTATTTTGTGTTACTAATTTATTTTTTATTTTTTTATTTTTACTTCATTTTTATTTTCTTTTCTTTTGTTTTTATTCTATGACTAATTTATTAATTTTATGTTTATTTTAATTTCATTTTATTTTTATTTTGCTTTTTTATTTTTTTTATTATTATTTTTTTGTTTGTTTTATTTTCTTTATTTTAGTTTCATTTTATTTTCTATTTTTATTTAGTTTTGTTTTATTTTATTTTTAATTTATTTTATTTAATTTTTTTAATTTATTTTTATATTTATTTTATTTTAATTTTATTTTTATTTTATTTTCTATTATTTTATTTTGTTTTTATTTTATTAATTTAATTTTGATTTTATTTTCATTTTATTTTTAATTTATTGTTAATTTTGTTTTTATATTAATTTTAGTTCTTTTGTTGTTTAATTTTTTTATTAATTTTGAAATTAAAATCTTCCAAATATCGTATTTTTTCTATAATTATATTCTTGAAGTTTTTAAAAATTTTAACCAAAAATTATATGAGAAAAAAAAAATCAAGAAATCTCAGCCTACTTTAAGGTTTCTTTAATAGCATATAAAACAAAATGTACTGACGAAGATTTTAGCCAAAAATTTACGTACACACACTTATTATTTTATCCAAAAAAATATAGAAATGTTTGTATTTTCTTTTGTTTATATTTGGCGCCATCATTATATGACTTTTTATGGCTCCACAGTAAAATAAATCAAAATAATAAAAAAAACACTTTACAAATACGTACATACCCACACTTACCCACAAAGTAACATTTTGTTTAGTGAGTTATTGAAGAGAATGTAAAATGCAATAAAAATATATGATATTTTTGTTTGTTTTGTTTTCCTTTTTAACAATAACAATAGCTTGCTCCCACTCTTTGGTTTTCTTATTATAACTTCCCAGCAAAACAAATGAGAGCCGTTATATTGAAGAGAGGAGAGTAAGTATAGTAGTAGTAGTATCATGTGTAAAGTAATATTTTCATAACATATTTCAAAGGGTCAAGTAAAAAGGGATTTTTACGAAATTTATTTATTATGGAGGCGTTTTTTCTTGATTTTTTCTTGTTTTACAGCAAATACAAATACCTAATATTATTAATATATTTGTATGATTTAAATAGCAAAGAGATTATGATCTTGTGTAGGAGTAAAACAAAATTTCTAACTTATATTTTAAGTACACATTTTTTTGCCAAGGACATTGATTTTATGGTTATTTACCAATGTTTTGTAATACTTTGTTTAATCTTCTATGACGATATATATATTTATATATATATATATATTGATAAAAAAATGTTTTTTTAATTCTTTTTTTCTACAACAAATAGTATTAAAATCTTAACATGTGAACAAAATACTAATTGATTGACATTTCCTGTCAATGCTTAAGGCATATGTTATATACATGTTTCTGTCATTTTTTGTTGTGCCGAGCTTATTCTAAATATTAGAAATTCTTGAGGTGTAACTCAAATTGTCATTTTGCCTGAACATATTTGAACAATATTATACACTAGATTATCATTAGGCCTAAAACAAATATTTTTAGGTACACATACATATGTAAATACTTATATATATATATATATATATATATATATATATATATATATATATATATATACATTTATGTACAGTATAATGTTAAACATAATAAGTACTTGTAAGCCCTTTTTGCTCTAACCACAATTTAGTGGCAAATAATAAAAAAGTACAAATAAACCAATGAATAAAAGAAGATGAAATAAATATTAGATAAAAATAAAATAAACAAAAATAAAATAAAAGTAAGAATTGAAATAAAATTAATGAAAATAACATGATAATTAAATTAAATTGAATAAAAATAAATTAAAAATAAAATAAAATAAATAAAATTAAAATCAAATAAATAAAAATAAATTGAAAATAAGATATAAATCGAAATAAAATAAAAATTAAAATAAAATAAAATTATAATAAAGTAAAAATAAAATAAAAATAGAATAAAAATAAAATAAACAAATAAAATTAAAAACCAAAATTAAAAATAAAATAGTAATAATATGAAAAAGAATAAAATCAAATAAAAAATTAAATAATAATAAAATAAAAAATAACAATATGAAAAAAATAAAATTATAATAAAATAAAAAAATATAAAACAAAATAAAAATGAAATAAAAATAAAAATAAAAAAATAAAACAAAATAAAATAAATCAAAATAAAATAAAAATAAAACAAAAACAAAATATAAATTAAAAAATAAAAACAAAAATGAAATAAAATTAAATTAAAACTAAAATTAAAACGAAATAAAGATAAATAAAAATTAAATAATAAAATGAAATAAAAACAAAGTAAAAATAAAAACAAAATAAATAATAATAAAATAAAACAAAAATGAAATAAAATAAAAATAAAATAAAAACAAAATAATAAAATAAATAAAACAATAAACGAAAAATAAAAATAAAAAAGTGAAAATAAAAATAAAATAAAACTAAAATTAAAATGAAATAAACATAAAATAAAAAAAATAAAAAATGAAGTTAAATAAAAATAAAATAAAATAAAATTAAAATAATATAATAATAAAATAAATAAAACAATAAACGAAAAATAAAAATAAAAAAGTGAAAATAAAAATAAAATAAAACTAAAATTAAAATGAAATAAAGATGAAATAAAAAAAATAATAAAAAAACAAAAAATAAATAAAAATGAAATAAAATAAAATAAAAATAAAACAAAAATGAAATAAAAATAAAATAAAAACAAAATAATAAAATAAATAAAAATAAATAAAACAATAAACGAAAAATAAAAATAAAAAAGTGAAAATAAAAATAAAATAAAACTAAAATTAAAATGAAATAAACATAAAATAAAAAAAATAAAATAATAAAAAAAAATATAAAATAAAGTTAAATAAAAATAAAATAAAATAAAATTAAAATAATATAATAATAAAATAAATAAAACAATAAACGAAAAATAAAAATAAAAAAGTGAAAATAAAATAAAACAAAATTAAAATGAATTAAAGATAAAATAAAAAAAATAAACCAATAAAAAAAATAAAAAATAAATTAAAATAAAGTTAAATAAAAATGAAATAAAATAAAATAAAAATAAAACAAAAACAAAATATAAATTAAAAAATAAAAACAAAAATGAAATAAAAATAAAATAAAACTAAAATTAAAACGAAATAAAGATAAATAAAAATTAAATAATAAAATGATATAAAAACAAAGTAAAAATAAAGACAAAATAAATCAAAATAAAATAAAACAAAATTGAAATAAAAATAAAATAAAAACAAAATAATAAAATAAATAAAAATAAATAAAACAATAAACGAAAAATAAAAATAAAAAAGTGAAAATAGAAATAAAATAAAACTAAAATTAAAATGAAATAAAGATGAAATAAAAAAAAATAATAAAAAAATAACAAATAAATGAAAATAAAGTTAAATAAAAATGAAATAAAATGAAATAAATAAAATAAAGTAAAATAAAAATAAAACAAAAACAAAATATAAATGTAGGAAATGAGGGGAAAGGTAGGAGGAGATCACGTAGATTGACAAGTTAGGGATTGACTTTTAGTAGGTTGGGTTTAGGACGAAAGGAACATGACGGAATAGGGACAGTGATATAAAAGACCGACGTTACGGACAAAATAGATAGAGTGTTTTGAGTTATTGTGGCGAACGTTTAACAACTAATAAAATTATTTTCTTATCTTGCTAATGTTATTTTTAAGTATTAAAAATGTGTAAATATTGTAAAATAGATAATTAGTGTATGAATAAATATTATAATGAATTTAGAGTGAACTGTGTTTTAAATTGGAGAGAAAAGCAGAAGTATCTAAAGTGTTCAACAAAACGCTTTTCAAATTCTACAATTGGGGGCTCAACCGGGATGATCTCACTGAGCCAGTGAAATAAAAAGTATTCATTAAAATACTTTGATTACTACAATATTCGGCAAAATATTGTATACTAACACAGTGAGTCAAAGTGAGATGGAGAGAGAGTTGCAGCTGATAAAGTGAAAAATAACTGTCGATGACAACACAGAAGAGGGGAAGCCAACAACAACATCACGGTGAACAATATGCTGTACAACAACAACTTAAGAGGTGATTTGCAATAGATGTGAGTGTTGTGACCAAAAAATTTTCCTGCATAGATGGCGCATAGAGTTTAATGAGCTGTTTGGGTGCTATATGCTTATTAATAGAGGGCGCTGCTGAGCTGAACGTGTGAAGAAGGTGTATTTTGTGTATGCGACCTATGAACGCTGAGCATAGGAGAAAGAGTTGCAGAATATACGCTTATGGTGTGTTGAGTGAAGGGGTGAGAAAGCAGAGAGTACGTTTTGCTACAACGAAGCGTGAGTGTATCTGAAGTACCGCCCAGAGGAGAAATTTTGTGTTGTGATATATTATCGTGTTTTAATTTCATATCGTTCGCAGGGAAATTGTTTGTGTAGAATTGAAGTGCACGTGCAGATTGTGTACGCACTTGTTAATTTTTTTTGTGTGTGTGTTTTTTTTTTTTTTTTTTTGGAAGACCGTTAGGTCAATTTTTGTGCATTGTGCTCAGCATATAGTTGTTTGTGTTTGTTGTTGAAGATTTTTTTTTGGTGGAATTTGCAGCTGCAAGTATTTGATTGTGTTGTCTGTGGTCCGTTAGGTCAGTTTTGTTTTTTTTTGGTAAAAGGGTCGAGAATTGCGTAGTTTGTTTTATTAATTGTGTGTAACTGTTGTTGTCTGTTTTTGGGATTTTGTGTGCATATTGTTTTGATATTTTAATTTTGTCCGTTTTTTGTTTTTATATTTTGTGGCTTGTGCGCACGTGCGACATCTGTCCGTTAGTTTTTTTTTTTTTTTTTTGTTTTGATACAAAAGGGTTTACTTGCATATTTAATTGCGTATCAGGATCACTTGTTTGTGTTATTGCTGTGTGCATTTTTTTTTTATTTGGGTTTTATTTTTAGTTTTGGGATTTTGCGACGTGCAATATTGTATGGATACATATTGTTACGTGTACATTTTTATATATTTTTATTTTTATTTTTGAATTTATTTTTTTTAAGGCTTTAATTTCTTTTGTTTACTTTTATTTTTTTTATAAACCTTTTTTTTATTTTTTTTTCTTTTGAGATGGAACTTAGTGACATTTTGACATTGACGATAGAGGGGCTGAGGGAAAAGCTGGGTGAATTAGGACTTTCGACGGACGGTAGTAAATCTGGTTTGCAGGAACGATTGATTAGACACTTCCAAACCCCTAGTACTGCGGATGATGATAATTCTGAGTACGGAGAAGCGGCTTCAGGTGGTCAGCGCGCAGAGGTGTATCATCATGGGCCGTCAACCTTTACCTTGAGGGATATTGAGGAAACTTTGTCGAAATTCTCAGGAGAAGGCCAGCCGGAGGTTAACCAGTGGCTCCGTGACTTTGAAGATTGTGCCCATACAGTGAGGTGGAACGAACTGCAGAAATATATTTACGCCAGGCAGTTACTAACAGGTGCTGCGAAGATGTTTGTTCGAAGCCAAACTTCTGTTCGTGATTGGCCATCTCTGAAAACTTCATTGTGCAACGAGTTTGGGGTGCAGTTGTCCTCGATAGAAGTACATAGATTGTTGAAAGGCCGTAGAAAGAAATCAACAGAGAGCTTCCGCGAATACCTCTATGCTCTGATGGAGATTGGTGCACCAATTAGCTTGGATCAGGAGAGCACTATAGAATATTTCATCGAGGGTATCCCGGACTCAAAGGTCAATAAATCGATTTTATATCAAGCTATAGATATAAACGATTTAAAGGCCAAAATAAAGGTATACGAAAAGATAAATGGGTCAGTGCATCAATCAGCTTCGAAAGGTTTCCGTCCAAAGCAGGAGCAGACCAATATATTAAATCAACCTCAAGGTGAGAAGCGGTGTTTCAAATGTGGTGACAAAGGACATTTGGCGAATAAATGTAAAACTGATGGTGTAATATGCTACAAGTGCAAAGAGTTGGGGCATAAAAGTTTCGAATGCAAGAAGAACGTAAAGGATGGAAATGTAAAGGTTATGAAGAAGGAAGAAAATAATGTCCAGACACTGTCATCATTATCTTCGCATAGGATATTTAAAAGCATCATTGTTCATGATCGTGAAATCATGGCAATTATTGATACTGGCAGCGACATAAGTTGTTTACGCAAGGAGCTATGGAAGATGATGGGCGATGTTAAGTTGAGTTCTGAAACCAAAACGTTGACGGGAATAGGCCAAAAGGATATAACGACTCTTGGCTGTTTTTCTACTAATGTTAATCTTGACGGAATTTTCGTTACTATAACATTTCATGTTGTTGAGGATCAGGACATTTTATATCCTGCTGTTATTGGTAATGACGTTCTAGAATACGTGAACATGACCATTACAAGTGATAATGTGAAATTCTGCTCAACAATCTCCAATACAGAGTCTAAAGTTGAAGGTGGATACAATAATTTAACCTTACAAGATGTCTTTAGAGAATTAGCAAATATTAATACCATAGGCCAAATAGGTGACTTAAAAGTATATGATCAAATAGAGTTGGATCATTTACACAACGAAGAAAGAGTGCAGATACTGAAAATGTTAGAGAACTACAAACCTGAGAAGCCAGACATATTTCCAGTCAAGATGAAGATTTTACTCAGCGATGAAGTTCCAGTTTGGCACAGCCCAAGAAGGATGTCGTTTGTAGATCAGCAGACCGTAGACCAACAAGTAAAGGAATGGCTGAAGGAGGGTATTATAAGACCAAGTTATTCCCAATATTCTTCTCCTGTGGTTCTAGTATCGAAGAAAGATGGTTCTAAAAGACTTTGCTGTGATTATCGCCGACTTAATGAGAAGATAATAAGAGACAATTTCCCAATGGTAATGATAGATGACATTCTGCAACGTTTACAAGAGTGCAAGGTTTTTACAACACTGGATTTGCGAAATGGATTCTTCCATGTGCCTGTAGAAGAGGATTCCAGGAAGTACACAGCTTTTGTTACTCATAATGGCCAGTACGAATTTTTGTATGTTCCTTTCGGTATATCCAATTCCCCAGCTGTTTTTTGTCGTTACATTTCTGCAATTTTCCATGATTTGATAAGGGATGGAACACTTGTTGTATATATGGACGATATGGTAATACCGTCAAAGGACAGAGCGGAAGGTCTTTTGAAGTTACGAAAAGTTTTACAAGTTGCAGCATCAAACGGGCTTGATATAAAATGGAGCAAATGTCAGTTTCTAAGGGAGAAGATAACATTCCTTGGTTATATAATAGAGAATTCAACAATACTACCATCAGAGGAGAAGACAGCAGCTGTGGAAAATTTTCCATTACTGAGAGATAGAAAATCTATTCAACGGTTCCTTGGTCTTACATCATATTTTCGAAGGTTTATACCTAATTATGCCATAGTGGCTAAACCGCTTTCTGATTTATTACGGAAGAATGTTCAATTCAAGATGGGTGATGAACAAATAGTGGCGTTTCAACAATTAAAATCTTCCCTCGTTAGTGCTCCTGTATTGAAATTGTATAATCCTAAGGCAGCAACTGAGATACACACCGATGCTAGTATGTATGGTTATGGGGGTGTTCTTCTACAAAAGAACTCCGAGGACCAACAATGGCATCCCATAGAATTTATGAGTCGCAAAACTACCCCTGCTGAAGAGAAGTACCATTCGTATGAATTAGAGGTTTTGGCCATAATTGAGGCTTTGAAGAAATGGCGAATATACGTGATGGGTATAAGAATAAAAATTGTAACTGATTGTAACGCTTTTACAATGACAATGCGAAAACAAGATGTTCCATTAAGAGTATCTAGGTGGGCGCTTTTTCTACAGCAATTTGATTACGTAATTGAGCATAGATCTGGATCAAAAATGCGTCATGTAGATGCATTAAGTCGCGTTTCATGCTTGCTGATGGAAGACTCATTGCGACATCGAATAAAAGAGGCACAACTACAAGACGAGTGGAACAAAGCAGTTCGTGAAATTCTACAAAATAGTTGTTATGAAGACTACTACCTAAAATACGATATTTTGCACAAGGACTCTGGTAAAGAGTTAATAGTGATACCAGCAAATATGGAGAAAGAGATTATAGAAATGGCGCATCGACAAGGGCATTTTGCAGCACGGAAGACTCAAGATCTGGTAGAGAGAACTTTTTATATTCCTAATTTGAGTAAAAAGTGTGAGAATATAGTTAAAAGCTGTATAGAATGTATTATGGCTAATACTAAAGCGGGACGTCAAGAAGGATTTCTCAACCCTATAGATAAAACAGATAAACCGTTGATGACGTATCACTTGGATCATGTTGGGCCAATGGAGACAACTTATAAGCAGTATAATCATATTTTAGTGGTGGTAGATGCTTTTTCCAAATTTGTTTGGCTGTATCCAACAAAAAGTACGGGAACTCAAGAGGTTGTTGATCGTCTTCGGAAGCAGTCTGTGATATTTGGAAATCCATTCAGGATGATTACAGATCGGGGCACAGCATTCACATCAAATATGTTTAAGGAATATTGCGAAGAAGAAGGTATACAACACTTACTAATAGCAACGGGAGTACCTAGAGGAAATGGTCAGGTTGAGAGGATCCACAAAATTATTGTGCCAATGTTGACTAAATTATGTATCGAGCGTCCTCAAAATTGGTACAGGTATGTTGATCGTGTACAGCAAGTTATAAATAACACAACGTCGAGAAGTACAGGAAACACTCCATTTAGAATATTAACTGGCTTAAATATGAGAATTAAAGAAAATCCTGATATTCGAGCAGCTCTAGAAGAAATAGCGGTCTATGAATTGGAACAAGAACGTGATATTTTACGAGAAGAAGCTAGGGAGAACATCCAAAGAATACAGCAGGAGAATAAGCGAAATTACGACAAGAATCGTGTCTTAGAGAGGCAGTATAATGTCAATGATCTGGTCGCCATTAAGCGCACACAGTTCGGTACCGGCTTAAAGCTCAAACCTAAATTCTTAGGTCCATATAAGGTCATCAAGAAACTGAATCACGGACGTTACGAGGTCGAGAAGGTTGGTGAATTTGAAGGTTCCAGTAGGTGCACATCTGTCGCTGAGTACATGAAGCCGTGGGGTTCTACATTCGGGTCGAATGTAAGGTCAGGAGGGCCGAATGTAGGAAATGAGGGGAAAGGTAGGAGGAGATCACGTAGATTGACAAGTTAGGGATTGACTTTTAGTAGGTTGGGTTTAGGACGAAAGGAACATGACGGAATAGGGACAGTGATATAAAAGACCGACGTTACGGACAAAATAGATAGAGTGTTTTGAGTTATTGTGGCGAACGTTTAACAACTAATAAAATTATTTTCTTATCTTGCTAATGTTATTTTTAAGTATTAAAAATGTGTAAATATTGTAAAATAGATAATTAGTGTATGAATAAATATTATAATGAATTTAGAGTGAACTGTGTTTTAAATTGGAGAGAAAAGCAGAAGTATCTAAAGTGTTCAACAAAACGCTTTTCAAATTCTACATAAATATAAATAAAAACAAAAATGAAATAAAAATAAAATAAAACTAAAATTAAAACGAAATAAAAATTAAATAAAAGCAAAGTAAAAAAATAAATAAAAATAAAATAAAATAAAAATGAAATAATAAAATAAATAAAAATAAATAATACAATAAACGAAAAATAAAAATAAAAAAGTGAAAACAAAAATAAAATAAAACCAAATTAAAATGAAATAAACATAAATTAAAAAAAGTAATAAAATAATAAAAAAAATAAAAAATATATAAAAATAAAGTTAAATAAAAATGAAATAAAATTAAAATAATATAATAATAAAATAACTAAAACAATAAATGAAGAATAAAAATGAAATAAATATAAAATAAAATAAAATTAAAATAATATAATAATAAAAAAAACCAAAATAAAAATAAAATTAAATCAAAATAATTATTAAATAAAATAAATATAAAATAAAGTTTCAATAAAATAAAATGAAAATAAAAATAAAAAATTGTTGATATAAAGTTTTGTCTTAGTTCCTTATATTCAGTTGCGGTCCTTCTGTGATTAATCTTTCTAAACAAATAACACTTTTTCCTCTCCCTTCCATTATTATCATATTTCTAACATTCATTTATATATCCTGGCGAGGATACAACAAAAACAAAACAATTATAAAAGCACTAGAGTAAATGTAAATGTGGTATTAAAACGTTAGGTGTATTATTGTGTGTCTTTTGCTGTAGTTACCTTTATATATATATTTCTTTTTTTTTTTTTTTTTGTACACATTTATTTCAAAACCATCATTATTCCAGTAAATTACCTTAAATGTAGTCTAGCTTATAGAAATGTAGACAAAAAACACACATACAAATGAATGAATATAATTTCAAAAGAAAAGAAATATTTGCTTAGAGCCGAAAAATAATCAAACAAAAACACATTAAGATATACTCTTATAGAGTTATTTGTATAATACACACATATAGGCAATAACTGATTAAAAGTACCCTAATAGATACAGACAAAGGAAAAGAAAACTCTAAGAAAGAGAGGTAAGTAAACAGGAGAAAAGCTGCAAATAAGACTAAATAATTGTCATTATTAGCATTATTTTTTGTAGACAAATTTATTATTTATAGCAAATTTGTAAATTTATATATATATATATATATATATATATATTATTTATTCTTTCCCATTAAGATTTTTTTCATACTTTTTTTTAACAACTTTCAATAGTTTTTGGAAATTTTAAATTCCTGTTAGTCCTTAAAATAGAAAAAGGGAGGGAGGTCTGGGAAAGAGTTTAATAAATAAATGTTTTACATATGTTTTGCAATGTTGATCTAACATTTCTAGTATATAGTATCGACTCGTATGTTTCTATTTGTCTTCCAAATGACCTACAATTTTTTCGATTTGATTGCACAAAATTTACAATTTATCGAAAAGAAGGGAGGAGGACATTTTTTTTTTTTTTTTGCTTTAGTTAAAGTTTATTTTGCTAAAATTTCTTACGAGTATATGTTACAAATTCTAAAGTTTTATTCTTTTCTTTTTCGTATCTTAACTCAATATTATTGTTCGAACAGTTTCTTTTTTCTGAAAGGGAAAAAAAAGTTTACTAAAAACCACACAACAAAAACTTTTTAAAATCGAATATTTGTTTGTGTTGGTAAACCAGAAAACTTAACAGCTGTAACCAAAATACATCGAATGAAACGAAATTTGTATAGCTTTTTTCTTACTCTTAAAAGAGTAATAAATTAAACTAAAAAAGACAAAAAATTAACTAAATAAATAAATATTTGAAAATCTAAAGCAAAACAAAAAATTATTTCAATGAAATGGTCTAAAATTATATAATAACTACTCTATAAGTTAGACCATAGAATATTATATCGACTAGACTACAAAATAGTACATAGGCATGACTATAGAACAGTATATAGGCTAGACTATAGAATATTCTATAGTATGGATAATGAATAGTCTAGACCATAAGATAGTCTATAGTACAGACCATAAGATAGTTTATAATACAGACTATAACATAGACTATCAGATAGTCTATCGTATAGAATATAAGATATTCTAAAATAGAAAATATAAAATTGTTTGTAGTATGGATTATAAGATATCCTATAGCATATAATATAAAATAGCCTATAGCATAGACTATAAAATAGCCTATAGCATATACAACAAAATATTCTATAGCATAGACTATAAAATATTCTATAGCATATACTATAAAATAATATATAGCATAGGCTATAAAATAATCTATAACATAATCTCTAAGATAGTCTATAGCATAGACTATAAAATATTCTATAGCATAGAGTATAAAATAGTCTGTAGCATAGACTATAAAATAGTTTATAGAATAAAATATGTAATAGTATATAGCATAGACTATTAAATAATATAAAGCATAGGCTATATAATAGCCTATAGTATAGACTATAAAATAGTATATAGCATAGATTATAAAATAGTCCATAGCATAGGCTATAAAATAGTCTATAACATAAACTATAAAATAGTCTACACATAGACTATAAAATATTCTATGGCACAGACTATAAAATATTCCATAGCATAGACTATAAAATATTCTATAGCATAGACTATAAAATAGTCTGTAGCATAGATTATAAAATAGTCTATACCATAAACTATGTAATAGTATATAGCATAGACTATAAAATAACCTAAAGAATTGGCTATAAAATAGTCTATAGCATAGACTGTAAAATAGTCTGTAGCATGGATTATAAATTAGTCTGTAGCATAGACTATAAAATAGACTGTAGCATAGACTATAAAATAGACTATAGCATAGACTATAAAATATTCTATAGCATAGACTATAAAATAGTCTGTAACATAGACTATAAAATAATCTAAAGAATAGGCTATAAAATAGTCTATAGCATAGACTGTAAAATAGTCTGTAGCATGGATTATAAATTAGTCTATAGCATAGACTATAAAATAGTCTTTAGCATAGACTATAAAATAGTCTATAGCATAAACTACAAAATATTCTATAGCATAGACTATAAAATAGTCTATGGCATAGACTATAAAATAATCTAAAGAATAGGCTATAAAATAGTCTATAGCATAGACTGTAAAATAGTCTGTAGCATGGATTATAAATTAGTCTATAGCATAGACTATAAAATAGACTATAAAATAGTCTATAGCATAGACTACAAAATATTCTATAGCATAGACTATAAAATAATCTAAAGAATAGGCTATAAAATAGTCTATAGCATAGACTATAGCATAGACTGTAAAATAGTCTGTAGCATGGATTATAAATTAGTCTATAGCATAGACCATAAAATAATATATTGTATGGACTATGAAATAAACTATAGTCTAGTCCATATTTTTTTTTTTTATTATTTAAAGAAAATTTTCGCGAATTTTAATTGAAAAAAAAAAATTCTACTTACCCTTTTAAAAAGATTATTAGAGTTAAAGCAGGAAATAACGGTAAGACTTTTTTTTAGCTACTTTAAAGCTTCTGCTGCTTTTTTAGTGTAATAAAAATGATGTCAGATTATTTTTATATTTTTGGTAGATTATTTATAACTTTGTTGCTGTTTTTATATTGATTTTATTTTTACTTTTTCTGGACTTTTTTATTATTTCGGAATTTTTTTTTTATTTAATTTTCTGCTTTTTTTAATTCTTTTCAATTTTCTGTTTAAATATTTTTTACGTTTTTTATTTTCTTCTTCAGCTTTTTAAGGAATTTTAAGAAAAAACAAAAAACAGCAAAAATTAACTGAAAATATAGGAGAAAAAAGAAAAATCGATTAATTAATCTTTAGCGTGTGGTTTGTTATTATTTGTTATGTAAGAAGTTATGTTTTTTGTGAAAAACTAAATGATTAAATGTTAAAACTTTTAGTTTTTATTAGGCTTATTTTACGGGACAGGCTTGCTGTTTTATGTTCCTTAGTTAGTATTGTGTTTTGTTGATTAATAAACTTAAATAATTTATGGCATTATGGGGTAGTTTCTTAGTTTTATGTGTAATTTATAAATATATGAAAATTTTTACTTGTTTTTTGGAATATTTTAGTTTCCCCGTGTTTTTTATCAAAATTAAATTAACCAAATTTCTATGATTTATATAGTTTTTGTTTCCAAAATAATAAAACTGTACTTTTTAATATTAAAAAAATTTGCGTTTTTTTTTCATTTTAGCATTTTTTTTTTTATTTTCTTAATTTGTGTAAGTTAATTAACTCATTTATTAAATAATTTATTTTTCTGCATGTTTATTTCTAATTATTCCTAAATATTATATGTTGATATTAATATTCGTAATTTTTCTTGTAATAATTTTCTTATTAAAATTTAGTGTTTTTTTATTCTTTTATTCAAATTTCATCCCATATTTCTCATAGAAATTTATTTTTTGCTTTTAATTGTTCTTTATTTGAGTTTTTTTACCAAATTTGATTGTTTATTATTTTAATGTGAAATTTATGATAATTTATTTTGTTGTAAAATTGTGATTGTAATTGTTTAAGTTTGTGTACCGAATGATGTTTAAAGGATATTTTTAGCTTATGTAATTTTGGCTAAATTAAAATTGAATTATTGGCACGCAAATATTGTGGAAGAAGGGGAGGGAATATTAAATTTTTCTAATATATTTTATTTCTATTTTTATTTTATGTTGTTTTAATTGATTTATATATTTTCATTTTTTTTTAATTTAATTTAGAATTTATTTAATTTATTTCATTTTATTTGATTTTTATTTTCATTATATTTTTATTCTACATTTTATTTTACTTTGCTTTATTTTTATTTAATTTTTATGTTTGTTTTTTGTTTATTTTATTTTATATTTTGATTTTATTTTATTTTTATATTTGTTTTTTGTTTTATTTTTATTCATTTATTTTGTTTTTATTTTTTAACTTATTTTTATTTATTAATTTATTTTTATTATTTTTTTTAATTTATTTTCATTTTATTTACATTTTTTTAATAAATTCTTATTTTATTTTTATTTTTTGTCTTTGTTTTTATTTTTTGTCTTTATTTTTATTTTTTATTTTTCTTTACATATTATTTTTAATTTTTTACTTTATATTTTATTTTTTCTTTTATTTGTTTTTTTTTTTTTTTTTGCTTATTTTTTTTAATTTCTTTTATTTTATTTTTTAATTTATTTTTATTATTATTTTTTAAATTTATTTTCATTTTATTTTTTAATCTATTTTTATTTTATTTTTATTTTTTGTCTTTATTTTTATTTTATTTTTTATTTTTCTTTTCATAATATTTTTAATTTTTAATTTTTAGTTTATTTTATATTTTATATTATTATTTTTATTTTTATCTTATTTTATTTTTATTTTTATGTTTTTTGCTTTATTTTTAATATATTTTCTTTTATTTTTATTTTTTAATTTATTTTTTTAATTTATTTTTATTTTGGAAGGGGGGCACAACAAAGCCCTCAGAGGCGGAGCTAAGGGGGCTCAAAGTTAGGTAAATTTGACATAAAAAATTTTTAATCACTTGTCAAATTTTTGTTTCTCGTCCGATTTCAAATATATGATAAGACCTATAGAAACATGATTACTTGTCCTATTTATCTCTTATATTTTTCGAGTTATTTGCGTTTGAATTTTTAAGCACCATAATTTTAATTTATTTTCATTTTGTTTTTATTTTTAATCTATTTTTAATTTATTTTTATTTTATTTTTATTTTTTGTCTATTTTTATTTTTCTTTTCATATTATTTTTAATCTTTATTTTATATTTTATTTTTTTCTTTTATTTTTATCTTATTTTATTTTATTTTTATGTTTTTTTGCTTTATTTTTAATTTTATATTCTTTTATTTTTATTTTTTAATTTATTTTAATTTTGTTTTTATTTTTTGATCTATTTTTATTTTATTTTTATTTTTTGTCTATTTTTATTTTATTTTTATTTTTCTTTTCATATTATTTTTAATCTTTATTTTATATTTTATTTTTTCTTTTTCTTTTATTTTATCTTATTTTATTTTTATAGTTTTTTTTTTTTTTTTTGCTTTAGTTATATTTTTATTTTATTTTTATTTTATTTTTACTTTATTTTTATTAATTTTTCAAAATATGTAATTTTCTTTAAACATAAATTTAATTTAATATCTCTTAGTCTTCCAGATGAAATCTCTGTCATGAGAGTCCAATAGTTTTATTTAACTTCCCTCAAAAGGCCTCCAGTTTTTTTGTGAATAAACGAGAAAAAAACTTTATATCCTTACTCCCCTCTTCCTCCTTTTTATGCAATCACAAAGGTAAAACTCTTACAAATACTTACACATAAAAACATACTCATTCATTCATAAATATACACATTTATTAAAATTACATATTCATATCATATTTATTCAGGGAGGAGGGAGCCCTATACTCTTACACTTCGCTCTCTCTTTACTCTTAATCACACATACACTACTTATAACGGTACACAGTTGTCACAAAACGATTTTTTTTTATAATTCTGTAACTTATGAACCGATGGAGATATCTAAATAAAATTCAGAACTGTGGTGGAGAGAGAGAGTTGGTAATCTCCAGTATGTAATTTATTTAAAAATTCGGTAAAAATTCATTTACGACTTGAATGTAAAAAAAAAAAAAAATTATATAAAGGTCAATAGATATTTAGGTCATTTGTTTTTTACAGTTATTTTAACTTAGAGAGCATTAATTTATACCCCTTTTTTTGGAAGATATCCACTAGATTTCTTACAAAATTCTAAAATAGATGTCAGTTAAGGAAAATTAATAAAATAGATGTCAGTTAAGGAAAATAAAAATGTAAAAAATTATGTTTGGTGTTACTTGTTTTAAAGCATATTTTTAGGCGCATAATAGAGAAGAATGCCATTTATAATATTTTATTATTTTTTCTATAATTTTACTATAATTTTTCTATAATTTTTCTATTTATTATACAATTTTTTGTTATTAGAACATAATAAAGATAAATAAACATATCTATTCGATAAAAAAAAAAAAAAATTAAAAAAAATTTATATTTTTAGGCTTATTTCCCAAAAAGGTGGGTAATATTCATAAACTTCTAAAATATATATATATATATATATATATATATATATATATATATATATTTCTCTTTTTCGATCCGGACTATAGAATTTTTGTAATGATTTCAAAAGAAATCTTAATGGAAATGCATGTAGAGCAGAATCCGAGGCGCTTTGGGTCTTCTCCCAAGCTCTATCGAAAGTTTGTCAATTTTGGAAAGGTTTTTTTTTTTTTATAAAACTCTTAAATGTCAAAGCCGAGATTAACAAAAAATATATTTGATATATACCCTCATACATATGTTGGTTAAACTCACAAAAAATATTTTCTTAGCCACGCCTTTTTACAACGGCTGGGTGATCATTTTAATGAAAAAAGGCAATTTTTGAAACAAGTTTGCGCCGGATAAAGATTTTGGGTATTTTGGTACAAAAAAAAAACTTAAAATTTGGATTTTAAGTATATTTTTGAGAAATAATGTTAATATTTGGATCAAAATTAAATTTAAACTAGTGGAAGTGTTCCAAGAAAATTTTGACACAATACAGTTAAACTTGTTCTTAAATCATGGAATCAAATAAACTCTCACTTTTTCGTACCAAAATAACCAAAATCTCAGTACGGGAAAAACTTGTTTCAAAAATGTACTTTTTTCATTAAAATGATTCATTAAAAAGCGTGGCTAAGAAAATATATTTTGTGAGTTTAATCAACATATGAGGATATATATCAAATATATTTTTTTGTTAATCTTAGCTTTTTTCAGAAAACTTTTTCAAAATTTACAAAGTTTGGATAGTGCTTAGGGAGAAACCGTTGCCTAAAGCATCTTCAATTTTACTTTACACGCATTTGCGTTAATATTTATATTAAAATTCTATAGTCTGAAACAAAAAAAAAATATTTAAGAACTTTTTTGAAAATATTCCCAAAAATAAGAATTTTTTAAAGTTTCAACTTCAGATTAATATAACTTTTTATCGCAGATATATTTTCATGATTCTTGCAGCAATATAATTTAGAACTTTGTAAGAAATCTAGCGAATATTTAAAAAAAAAACTTTAGGGCCCAAATTTAGGCCTTCGAGTTAAAATAACTTTAAAAAAAATTTGGCCATAAATAAGGGAAAAATTAGCTTCGACCTAAATATCTTTTAAACTAAAACTATATGTAAAACCAAGCTAAAACTATATGTAAACTATATGAAAAATTTTTTTACATTCAAGTCATGAATGAATTTTTGGCGAATTTTTAAAAAGATTACATGTCCCAGATGACCAACTCTACCCCCATGACCCACTAGATACCTTTGTTCCTCCAAATCAGATCGACAGCAAATCAACTCTGACCGTACGAAATTTCTTTTAGATATCTCCAACGGTTCACAAGTTACAGAATTATTTCCAAAAACAAAAAAAAAATGTTTTGGAACCAGTGTGCGGTATTTAATATTAAAGAAAATGAAAATTTTTTCAACGAAATGTTTTGCGATTGAAATTTAAATAATTCAAAACTTTTACTCTGGCTCCCTTTGTTTTCGCTTTATAACATTTGTTGCAATGTAAGAGTGTGTATGTGTTGTTAAGTGTATGTTGAAAGTTGCGAACTTGTTCTAAAGCTTTAAACGTGGTTAAGCTGGGGGAGTATCAACAACAACAAAAAAGAGTACTAAGTAAGACGAACATTACATTTTATATACTCCCTGAACAAAAACTACTTTCTTTTTTTTCTGCGAGTGATGTTGGTAGAACAACATTTTTACATTCTATATGACAAACAGACAATCCTTGTGGCTTTATTTAAAAGCCACTACTTCCTTTGTGTTCTCTATATGTATGTGTGCATGAGTGTGTTTAAGTAAGAGTATTTCACTTTAAATATTTATTGCGAAAGTAACAAATGAATATAACCAAGGCACACAAGTGGATTTTTTCTTGCTTTTATTATGTTTAATTCTAGGAAAAGTGTTGACAAAAATGATACAAAATAAAATGGAAAAAAGAAACAAAAAAGAAATAACGAGTTGATTGTACCTTGTCAAAAATCGTAGGTAAAGGTAGAGAGAGAAATTAAAAGGAAACAATTGTCTGTTTAAGGTTTTCTGCTGGCAATTCTTTACTTTACATTTTGAAGGACATACAATACACATATATTTCCGTTACCCTACATTATAATTATTTTGATTTGAAATTTTTAACAATTTTCGAAAAAAAGAAATGAACACAAAAAATTTAAGTAAAAGTTCAAAGACTCTTTTTAGCAATTGTGTCAAGTAAAAAAGCAGGAAAGAGAAACATTTCAAGGTTTTTTTTTCAAAACCTTTAACAAATTGTTTAAAATATCAATATATTTAAAATAAAATTAAGTTTTAACAAAAATTTAAACGAGTAATCGTTTGATTTTCTTGGATTTAGGGCATATTTTTATACAATTTTGTAAGAATAATTCTTAAATTTAGGTTTTAAATATAAATCCTTATTTATTTCCACAATTTTTTAGCAATTCAAGAAAAGTAACCACTTTTTCAAAAAAGTAACCATATATTTAAATAAATTAGTTTTAAAGAATTTTAAACGAATATCCGCAGATTTTTCTATAAATTTGAAAATATTTTGCTAAAAGTTGTTTTCCTCACTTTTCCATAGCCATTTTCATTCTGTACCATTTTTTTGTAAATTTTCAGCAATTAAAGGAAATTAAGCACTTTTTGAAAAAAGTAACCACTTGTTAAACCTTTCAAAATTTCCATAATTTTGTTTCGTATTATTAGTAGTATTCAAATATTTTAGTTTTAGGGAATTTCAAGCAAATTTCAAATGAGTACCCGTAATTTTTTTTATGAATTTATGGTTTTTTTCTTAAAATTTTTAGAACAATTTTCTTAGTTTCTGCTAATAATTCCGATTCTGTAATCTTTTCTATGATTTTCTAACAATTAAAGAAAAGTAACCACATTTTCAAAAAAGTAACCACTAGCCAAAACTTTCAAAATAAAAATAAATTTTAAGAAACATCAAAATAACTTTGTTTTAATAAATTTTCCGCCAATTTGTAATTGATTTTCAAGGATTTAGCCCATATTTTTATGAAATTTTTTAAGAATATTTCATAATTTTAGGTTGTAATTATAATTCTCTTCATTTTTCTATAATATTCTAATGATTACATAAAAGTAACCACATTTCAGAAAGAGTAACCACTAGCAAAACATTTTAATATCTACAAAATTTTCTTTACAATGGTTAGAAATATTAAAATAATTTTATTCTAATGAATTTTAAACAAATTTAAAACGGGTACCCGCTAGTGTTTCTACGAATTTGTCAATATGTTTCAAAAATTTTTAAAAAGTTTTTTATAATTTTCGATAGTCATTCTGATTCTGCAATTATTTCTTCTACTTTGCTACTACAATTAAGGAAAAGTAACCACTTATTAAAAAAGTAACCGCTAACCAAACCTTTCAAAATGTTTGAATTTTTATTTAAAATTGTTAGAAATATGAAAATCATTTACTTTTCATGTATTTTAAACAAATTTCTAACAGTTATAGTTCTAACAGTTATAGTTCAAATTTTTACAGAATTATTCTATTGTTATAATTATTACTTATTTCCACGATTTTAAAGCTAATAAACAAAAGTAACCACACTTGATAAAAGTAACCGCTAACCATATCTTTAAAAATTTATTAAACTTTAGTTAAATTTATTAAAAATAAATTTTTTTTTTTAGTTTTAATGAGTATTAAGCAAAATTTTAACGGTTACCCGATACCTTTTCTAAAATTAAGCGGTTCCTTCTATAAAATTTTTTAAGAAAAGTATATAGTTTTAGGTCGTAATTATAATTATGTTAAAGTTTTCCTAGTTTTCTAACAATTGAAGAAAAGTAACCACTTATTGTCAAAATTAACCGCTAACCAATTCTTTTAAAATTTAGTATATTTTATTTAACTTTGTTAAAAGTATAAAAATGTTGTAGTTTTAAAGAATTCTAAGCAAATTTTAGACGAGTACCCGCTCGTATTTCTAGAAATTTGTAATTAATTTGTTGAAATTTTTAGAGAATTGTTCTTAATTTTATATTATCATTCCTAATCTGTAATATTTTCAATGATTTTCTAACAATTAAAGAAAAGTAACCACGTTTTTAAAAAGTAACCGCTAACCAAACATTTCAAAATTTAGTTAGTTTTGCTTAGAGTTGTTAGAAATATTAAAACTTTTTCTTTTAATAAGTTTAAAGCAAATTTTTGAACGGGTACCCGGTAGTTTTTCTTCAACTTCATGGTTATTTTGTTAAAATTTTCTGCGAATTTTTCTTAGTTTTAGTTTTTCATTTTAATTCAGTAATTTTTTCTATAATTTTGTGACAATTAAAGATAAGTAACCACTTTTTGAAAAATTGTTAGAGGTGTTAATATAACTTAGTTTTTAACGGGTACCCACTGGTTTTCCTATGAATTTATAGTTAATTTGTTAAGCTTTTTTAGAATTTTCTTAGATTTTGTTAAACATTGTAATTCTTCACTTTTTCTTCAGATTTTCTAACAATAAAAAAAGCAACCACTTTTTTAAAAAGTAACCAATCAACCAAAGTAACAACGTTTCAAAATTTTGTAAATTTTATTAAAAATTTTTAGGAACATTAAAATAATGTAGTTTTATTATATTTGAATTGAATTTTAGACGGGTATGCGCTAGCTTTTCTTTAAATTCGTTATTTTTTTGTTAAAACTTTTTTAGAATTTTTTTTAGGTTTTTTATTGAAAATTTCTTATATATCGTTATTTTCGTTTTCCATTTTTTTTCTTAATACTTGGCATTACTTTTCTTAGTTGAATTGTCATTTAACTTTTTAATGACATGTTAAAGCAAGCCTAACTCTTATTACAAAATTATTTAAGATTGTTGGTATGTTTGCTTTACCTTTTTTCTTGTTATTTGTTAAACCCAATGCCACACGACAAGGTAAACTTTTTTTTGTAACAATCATGTTGTTTTCTTTTACACGAATGGCAAAAAAAAAAACAAAAAAAATAATAAACACAAAAAAACAAAAATTTTAACGACACTAACACAAAAACCATTCACAACAAAACAAGTGCAAATGCACATTTTTACACACACACTCCCTATATACCTTTTTTTATGCATACTTAACAAAACAAATGTAAAAACAAATTTGCTTATACTCCCTGCTAGGTAAGAGAGAGAGTATGGAGTAAGTAAGCAAAGTGTTGAGTACATCAAGTAAACAAACAAGTGCATTTAGTTGAGTAACACAAATATACTTGCATACATACACCTGCATACATTAAAGATTTAATGGGAATTTATTCAGGGGATTTGTACAGGTTCTTTTATTTTTTATAGAGAAATGGAGTGAATATATCTCTTTACTAATTTGTTATTTGTAAGTGTTTATTTATTAGTGATGGTAGTGAATTTTGTTATTTTGCCAGAGAAATTGTATTTTTTTAAGATGTTTCTTTAGTATTGACCTGTTTTCAAGGTAGTTAAAAATGTTACCTACTTTTGGGGGTTTTCTTAAATTGTTAAATGTATCTTTCTTTCTGTTTTTTTTTTTTTTTTTTTTAACTAAAAATCATATTAATTTCATTCCATTTATTTCATTAATTTCATCTTTCTCAACTTCTCTGTCATTCTCTTGTACATTTTCATATTTTTTTCAACAAATATGAGTTATAGTTTCTATGCCAACTGTCACCAAAAGTTTTTTTTTTCGTTTCCTTACAAAAAGAAACCTGTAGGAAATAAAAAAAAACACAAATGAAGTGAGAAATATTCGTTTTAGAATAAGTGTTATTAAAGTCATGTAGCCAAGACATTACTTCTTTTTTAAACATAAATGTTGTTCTCAAAAATATCTTTAAAAAATGATATAGCTGTAAGAGTTTCCAGGGATTTTTGGTTAATATTAAATGAACTCAACTCAACTGAAGTGGAAACAAGAAAAACAAAAAAATATTGCCAAAAAGACTTAAAATGTTTCAATAAAATGTCGTCAAGCTGAAATAAAAAAAAAATGTTTTAAAGACTATATGCCCGGTAGTTCAATTTTTAATTTAGCAAAAACAAAAAATAAATAAAAAATGATATAAAATAAGTTAAAATAAATGAAAACTATTAAATTAAAAAATTTTTTTAAAGGAAATTTGTGATAAATTATATTTTTAAGGAATTTTTAATAGATAAAGTATTTTAGTTTGTAAAAAATTTTCTTTTCATGTTTATCTACTTTTCATAGCATGTTTAACATTTGTCAGCTTTTAATTTTATTAAATGTTTTCTTTTCGTTTCTAGGCTTTTCCGCGATAAACATGTTTATATCTATTTAAAATCATTTTTTTTTTTTCTTAATTACACAATTTATTTTGTTTTATACTAAATTATAAAAGTTGTTTTAAAATCCAATATACTACTAAGGTTTCTCATATTCATTTAACAACAAGACAACATTTCCTTCTTCATTATCATAAAAAAATAAAAAACTAAACAACAAAAAAGGTCTTTTTAGTTAATTAAGATAATTAAATTGATAACCAAACAAAACACAAAACTAAAAAACAAATTATTGTAACCAAAATCAGCATAACCAAAAAGAGCATGCTGTAATTAGCGCTCAGTCCTATACCTGTCCATCTCTCTCTCTCTCTCTTCCTTTTTCTCTCCTTCTTAGTCAATGATAAACAAAGTAATAAATCCTTTATAAAAGCCCTTGGAAAATGGTTTTAATCATATTTATGTTTTAATACTTTTATTCTGTACTCCTTGTATTTACAATTTTATGATAAATTATTTCTTTTTTTTTTTCTTTTTTCTTACTAAAAGTTCGTAGCATGACTTTAGGTTACAATGTTAGGAATCCCGTTAAAACCATTTCCGGTTTCCTTAAAAAGGTAATGTTTTGCTTTTTTGGGCTTAATTTTGTTTTAATAGCTATAGTAATTAAGCAAAATTATAGGACAGAAATATAATTTACATATATAATTAGATATTACCTTTGACAAACAATAAAATAAAAAAATGTTTAATTTTTTTAACAAGTCTGTAGTCGAGGGTAGACTATAGTATATTGTCCACTATATAGTCGACTCCATAGCCTAGACTATGGACTAGTATATAGTCGCGGCTATAGACTGATATATATATAGTCTAGACTATAAACTATTTTATAGCAAGGACTATAGACCATTTTATTGTGTATACCATGGATTATTAACATATATATGAAGCTAAAAAAAGACAATTGGAAAAAAAGACTCTAAAAGGTACACGTATTACAATTGTTTTTGTTTTCAATGAATTTTTTACTAACAGATTCTTAGACTTAGGTTCTTTGATAGCCGATTTAGGTTTTTAACAATAGGTCTTCATATTTATATAAATCAATGTTTTATACTATAGACTATTTAATAGCATAGGCAATAGGCTATTTAATAATCTAGAATATAGACTATTTTATAGTCTAGCCTAGAGACTATTTTACAGTCTAGAATATAGAATATTTTATAGTCTAAACTATAGACAATTCTATAGTCTAAACGATAGACTGTTTTATAGTCTAAACTATAGTATAGATTATAGACTATTTTATATAGACCATTTTATAGTCTATATTATAGAATATTTTATAGTACATTGCTAGACTACAGACTATTTTATAGCATAGACTGTATACCGTTTTATAGTCTACACTATAGATCATTTTATAGTCTATACTATAGACTATTTAATACTTTAGACAATATAATATTTTGTAGTCTGGACTATAGTTATTTTATATTATAGAATATATACTATTTTGTAGTATAGATTAAAGAATATTTTATAGTCTAGACTATAGACTATTTTATAGTCTAGACTATAGACTATTTTATAGTCTAGACTATAGACTATTTTATAGTCTAGACTATAGACTATTTTATAGTCTAGACTATAGACTATTTTATAGTCTAGACTATAGACTATTTTATAGTCTAGACTATAGACTATTTTATAGTCTAGACTATAGACTATTTTATAGTCTAGACTATAGACTATTTTATAGTCTAGACTATAGACTATTTTATAGTCTAGACTATAGACTATTTTATAGTCTAGACTATAGACTATTTTATAGTCTAGACTATAGACTATTTTATAGTCTAGACTATAGACTATTTTATAGTCTAGACTATAGACTATTTTATAGTCTAGACTATAGACTATTTTATAGTCTAGACTATAGACTATTTTATAGTCTAGACTATAGACTATTTTATAGTCTAGACTATAGACTATTTTATAGTCTAGACTATAGACTATTTTATAGTCTAGACTATAGACTATTTTATAGTCTAGACTATAGACTATTTTATAGTCTAGACTATAGACTATTTTATAGTCTAGACTATAGACTATTTTATAGTCTAGACTATAGACTATTTTATAGTCTAGACTATAGACTATTTTATAGTCTAGACTATAGACTATTTTATAGTCTAGACTATAGACTATTTTATAGTCTAGACTATAGACTATTTTATAGTCTAGACTATAGACTATTTTATAGTCTAGACTATAGACTATTTTATAGTCTAGACTATAGACTATTATATAGTCTAGACTATAGACTATTTTATATTCTAGACTATAGACTATTTTATAGTCTAGACTATAGACTATTTTATAGTCTAGACTATAGACTATTTTATAGTCTAGACTATAGACTATTTTATAGTCTAGACTATAGACTATTTTATAGTCTAGACTATAGACTATTTTATAGTCTAGACTATAGACTATTTTATAGTCTAGACTATAGTCTATTTTATAGTCTAGACTATAGACTATTTTATAGTCTAGACTATAGTCTATTTTATAGTCTAGACTATAGACTATTTTATAGTCTAGACTATAGACTATTTTATAGTCTAGACTATAGACTATTTTATAGTCTAGACTATAGTCTATTTTATAGTCTAGACTATAGACTATTTTATAGTCTAGACTATAGACTATTTTATAGTCTAGACTATAGACTATTTTATAGTCTAGACTATAGACTATTTTATAGTGTAGACTATAGACTATTTTATAGTCTAGACTATAGACTATTTTATAGTCTAGACTATAGACTATTTTATAGTCTAGACTATAGACTATTTTATAGTCTAGACTATAGACTATTTTATAGTCTAGACTATAG
This sequence comes from Protocalliphora azurea, assembly GCA_932274085.1. Classification (NCBI taxonomy): domain Eukaryota; kingdom Metazoa; phylum Arthropoda; class Insecta; order Diptera; family Calliphoridae; genus Protocalliphora; species Protocalliphora azurea. Next base: position 8,699,052 of record OW026523.1, read on the forward strand.
ACTATTTTATAGTCTAGACTATAGACTATTTTATAGTCTAGACTATAGACTATTTTATAGTCTAGACTATAGACTATTTTATAGTCTAGACTATAGACTATTTTATAGTCTAGACTATAGACTATTTTATAGTCTAGACTATAGACTATTTTATAGTCTAGACTATAGACTATTTTATAGTCTAGACTATAGACTATTTTATAGTCTAGACTATGGACTATTTTATAGTCTAGACTATAGACTATTTTATAGTCTAGACTATAGACTATTTTATAGTCTAGACTATAGACTATTTTATAGTCTAGACTATAGACTATTTTATAGTCTAGACTATAGACTATTTTATAGTCTAGACTATAGACTATTTTATAGTCTAGACTATAGACTATTTTATAGTCTAGACTATAGACTATTTTATAGTCTAGACTATAGACTATTTTATAGTCTAGACTATGGACTATTTTATAGTCTAGACTGTAGACTATTTTATAGTCTAGACTTAGACTATTTTATAGTCTAGACTATAGACTATTTTATAGTCTAGACTATAGACTATTTTATAGTCTAGACTATAGACTATTTTATAGTCTAGACTATAGACTATTTTATAGTCTAGACTATAGACTATTTTATAGTCTAGACTATAGACTATTTTATAGTCTAGACTATAGACTATTTTATAGTCTAGACTATAGACTATTTTATAGTCTAGACTATAGACTATTTTATAGTCTAGACTATAGACTATTTTATAGTCTAGACTATAGACTATTTTATAGTCTAGACTATAGACTATTTTATAGTCTAGACTATAGACTATTTTATAGTCTAGACTATAGACTATTTTATAGTCTAGACTATAGACTATTTTATAGTCTAGACTATAGACTATTTTATAGTCTAGACTATAGACTATTTTATAGTCTAGACTATAGACTATTTTATAGTCTAGACTATAGACTATTTTATAGTCTAGACTATAGACTATTTTATAGTCTAGACTATAGACTATTTTATAGTCTAGACTATAGACTATTTTATAGTCTAGACTATAGACTATTTTATAGTCTAGACTATGGACTATTTTATAGTCTAGACTATAGACTATTTTATAGTCTAGACTATAGACTATTTTATAGTCTAGACTATAGACTATTTTATAGTCTAGACTATAGACTATTTTATAGTCTAGACTATAGACTATTTTATAGTCTAGACTATAGACTATTTTATAGTCTAGACTATAGACTATTTTATAGTCTAGACTATAGACTATTTTATAGTCTAGACTATAGACTATTTTATAGTCTAGACTATAGACTATTTTATAGTCTAGACTATAGACTATTTTATAGTCTAGACTATAGACTATTTTATAGTCTAGACTATAGACTATTTTATAGTCTAGACTATAGACTATTTTATAGTCTAGACTATAGACTATTTTATAGTCTAAACTATAGACTATTTTATAGTCTAGACTATAGACTATTTTATAGTCTAGACTATAGGCTATTTTATAGTCTAGACTATAGACTATTTTATAGTCTAGACTATAGACTATTTTATAGTCTATAGTCTATAGACTATTTTATAGTCTAGACTATAGACTATTTTATAGTCTAGACTATAGACTATTTTATAGTCTAGACTATAGACTATTTTATAGTCTAGACTATAGACTATTTTATAGTCTAGACTATAGACTATTTTATAGTCTAGACTATAGACTATTTTATAGTCTAGACTATAGACTATTTTATAGTCTAGACTATAGACTATTTTATAGTCTAGACTATAGACTATTTTATAGTCTAGACTATAGAATATTTTATAGTCTAGACTATAGACTATTTTATAGTCTAGACTATAGACTATTTTATAGTCTAGACTATAGTCTATTTTATAGTCTAGACTATAGACTATTTTATAGTCTAGACAATAGACTATTTTATAGTCTAGACTATGGTCTATTTTATAGTCTAGACTATAGACTATTTTATAGTCTAGACTATAGACTATTTTATAGTCTAGACTATAGACTATTTTATAGTCTAGACTATAGACTATTTTATAGTCTAGACTATAGACTATTTTATAGTCTAGACTATAGACTATTTTATAGTCTAGACTATAGACTATTTTATAGTCTAGACTATAGTCTATTTTATAGTCTAGACTATAGACTATTTTATAGTCTAGACTATAGACTATTTTATAGTCTAGACTATGGACTATTTTATAGTCTAGACTGTAGACTATTTTATAGTCTAGACTTAGACTATTTTATAGTCTAGACTATAGACTATTTTATAGTCTAGACTATAGACTATTTTATAGTCTAGACTATAGACTATTTTATAGTCTAGACTATAGACTATTTTATAGTCTAGACTATAGACTATTTTATAGTCTAGACTATAGACTATTTTATAGTCTAGACTATAGACTATTTTATAGTCTAGACTATAGACTATTTTATAGTCTAGACTATAGACTATTTTATAGTCTAGACTATAGACTATTTTATAGTCTAGACTATAGACTATTTTATAGTCTAGACTATAGACTATTTTATAGTCTAGACTATAGACTATTTTATAGTCTAGACTATAGACTATTTTATAGTCTAGACTATAGACTATTTTATAGTCTAGACTATAGACTATTTTATAGTCTAGACTATAGACTATTTTATAGTCTAGACTATAGACTATTTTATAGTCTAGACTATAGACTATTTTATAGTCTAGACTATAGACTATTTTATAGTCTAGACTATAGACTATTTTATAGTCTAGACTATAGACTATTTTATAGTCTAGACTACAGACTATTTTATAGTCTAGACTATAGACTATTTTATAATCTAGACTATAGACTATTTTATAGTCTAGACTATAGACTATTTTATAGTCTAGACTATAGACAATTTTATAATCTAGACTATAGACAATTTTATAATCTAGACTATAGACTATTTTATAATCTAGACTATAGACTATTTTATATTCTAGACTGTAGAATATTTAATAATCCAAACAGCAGACTAATTTGTAGTCTAGATTATAGACAGTTTTATAGTCTAGACTATTGACTATTTTATAATTTGGACTATAGAAGATTTCATAATCTAGACTATGGAATATATATTATTTTATATATTATTATTATATTATTTTATAATCTAGACTAAAGATTATTTTTTAGTCCAGACTATATGCTATTTTATAGTATAAATAATAGACTATTTTATTGTCTGTACTATAGACTATTTCATAGTCCAGCCTATAGACTATTTTATAGTCTAGACTATTGACAATTTTATTATTTAGACTATAGACTATTTCATAATCTAGACTATGGACTATTTTATAGTCCAGACTATAAAATGTTTAATAGTCCAGAGAATGGACTAGTTTATTGTCTAGACTGTAGATTGTTTTATAGTCTAGGCTATAGACTATTTTGTAGTCTAGACTACAGACTATGTTATAGTCTAAATTATAGACTATTTTATAGTCTAGACTATAGATTATTTTATATTCTACACTATAGACTATTTTATAGTCTACACTATAGACTATCTTATAGTCTAGACTATAGAATATTTTATAGTCCAGACAATACTGTATTTTATAATATAAACTATTTTATGGTCTAGGCTATAGACTATTTCATAGCATAAACTATAGACTACTTTATAGTCTAGACTATAAGACGTTTTATAGTCTAAACTATAAACAATATAATATTTTATAGTCTGGACTATAGAATATATATTATTTTGTAATCTAAACTATTTTAAAGTTTAGACTATAGACTATTCTATAGTCTAGATCATAAACTATTTTATAGTCTAGACTATAGACTATTTTATGGTCTAAATTTTGGTATATTTTATGTACTAAACTATAGACTATTTTGTAGTCTAAAGTATATATTGTTTTATAGTCTAGACTATAGACTATTGTATGGTATACTAATATATGCAGTTGAGACTATAGTATATTTTATAATCGAGTCTATAAAATATTTTATAGCTGATGCTGTAGAGTATTATATAGTTGAGGCCACAGACTGTAGACTATAATCTTTGCTATTGATTATATGATAGTCTTGACTAAAGAGTAAACTGCAGTCTTGATTATAGTCTCGACTATAGTCCACATTATAGATCTGACTACAAATTTGATCATAGTCTTTACTATAAACTTGACTATAGTCAACACTAAAGTCAAGAATATATTCCAATATATTGTCAAGAATATAGTTTATTCTGTAGTTTAATCTATAGTCTGGTCTATTTGAGTCTATAATCTAGTCTATAGTCTAGTCTGTAGTCTATACTCTAATCTTGATCTAGTCTGTTCCAATTTTTTTTTTTTTTAGTTCAAATTTAAGTAATATATTTATACTATTTTATAGTATCTCTTAAATTCTAGGTCTCTTTAGAGTCTCTTTTCATTTCTAATCATTTTCCTCTTCTTTATATAACAATCAATAATATAATTTTAATATCGTGTTACAAAAAAATGTCCTTAAGTCCTCTAGACAAAAACATCACCAAATATTTTCAATGTTGTTGCTTTTCTTTTCTTTTCTTTTTTGCCAATATTTGACATAAAATTATCATAAAAATTTTCTTAGAAAAAACAAAGATGTAACCAAATTGAACAAGCTGTGGGCTGGAAAACAACAAAGAAAAAAATATATAAGTAAATCAATCCAACCTGGCTTTTTGCTTCTAATCAAGTAGGAGTAGAGGAAGAAATGATGTCAAGAAAAAAAAAATGAAAGGTCAAAAAAGCAAAAATCAAAAGTTTCAGCTAAATATTAGGAAAGAGAAAAGTGAAATATGTTTAGCTAAGACGTAGAAAATTTATTTGAAATTTATTTCCAAAAATTTGAAGTTATGTAAAATGTAATAAATTAAGATTTTTTTCAAAAATAATAATTTTCACTAGAATCTAACAAACTTTATGAGTTTTTTGGTGGATTTATCATGTTGAAAAATTCGTGGTTCAGTTTAAATTCTAAAAGTTTTCTTCAAAACATGTTTTGTTATAGTTATTTAAATAAAAATTTTTTCAATATTTTTGTGCAAAAAAAGAGAAAAATTTGAAATTGCCTGAAATGTCTAAAATTTACTTTAGTTTTTAGTTTTTTAGTATTTTAAATGTTAAAATAATTTATTAATAAAATTAGCTAGGTTCGAAACATATTACATAAAGTAATAACAAATTTAGCGATTTTTTTTTTAATTTTCGAATTTAAGTTCAAAATTGATTTTAAAGCCTTAAATTATTTTTTTCTCCACAAAAAAAATTTTGTCGTACATAATGAATTCTTGAGAAATTTAGTTTTTAGACAATTTAAAATTTTCGTACTTAAGTTCGAAAATTTCGAAATTAATTTTTTAAGTCTTAGAAATACTTTAGAAGTCTATAAAATTTATTTTTAGTAATAAAAAAAGATTTGTAGTAATTTTTGAACAATTTAAATTTTTCGAACTTAATTTCGAAAAAAAATCTAATATATTTTTGATCTATTTTTTTTTTTCTTTGTCTCAGAAAATCGTGTAATAGTAATAAAAAATTATTTCCTAACAAATTCTAGATTTTGATGGCATTTTATAAATTTCAAACTTAAGTTCGAAAAATTCGAAATTGTTTTTTACGAAGTCAAATTTTTAACTTAAAATTTATTCTTTAGTTGTTAACTACGAATTATAAAAAAATTTAATGCCATTTTGTCCATTTCGAAAAATTCGAAATTTGTTTTAATAGGTTAAAATTTCTTTTATAGATTAAAATTTATATTTTAGTAGTAAAAAAAATATTTTGGAATAGTTTTAGCGTTTTTTCTGAAAAATTTTAATTTTCGAACTTAAGTTCGAAAAATTCGTAATCGAGTTTTAGGCTTTAAAATTACTTCAAATATCTTAAAATATAATTTTGATATGAATTTAGTGATTTTTTTTTAGAATTTAATATTTTCGAATTTAAGTTTGAAAAATTCGAAATTGAATTTTAAACCTTGAAATTACTTTTGATATCTAAAAATTTTATTTTTAATAAAAAAAGTATATTTCCATTAAATGTAGTTAGTTTTTCATAAATTTAAAATTTTCGAAATTAAGTTCGAAAAATTCTAAATTGATTTTTTGGCATCTAAAAATATTACTTTTAATAATAAAAACCTTATTTCCATTAAATTTATATATTTTTTAACATATAAAAATTTTCGAACTTAAGTTCGAAAAATTCGAAATGATTAAATCGATTAAAAATAATTTTTAAAGTTTAACAATTATGATTTATTAGAGAAAAATATTTCTGAACAAATTTAGCTAGTTTTTTGCCAATTTAAAATCTTCGAAATTAAGTTCGAAAAATTCTAAATTGAGTTTTAGGCATTAAAATCACTTTAGTCACTTAAAAATATTATATTTAATAATAAAAACCTTATTTCCATTAAATTTATATAGTTTTTCAAATATAAAAATTTTCGAAATTAAGTTCGAAAAATTGTAAATCATTATATCGATTAAAAATAATTTTTAAAGTTTAACAATTGTGATTTATTAGAGAAAAATATTTCTGAAAAAATTTGGCTAGTTTTTTGACAATTTAAAATTTTTGAACTTAAGTTTGAAAAATTCGAAATTGTTTTTAGGTCTTAAAATTACTTTTTACACCTAAAAGTTTTATTTTTAAAGTTATAATACAAATTTGATACAAAATTTAGTGATTTTTTGAAAATTTTAAAATTTTCGAACTTAAATTCGAAAGATTCGAATTTTCAGGCTAAAAATTACATTTTAAGCCTAAATATTTAATTTTTAGCGATAAAAATTTCATTAAATTTAGCTAGACTTTCAACAATTTACAATTTTCGAACTTAATTTCGAAAAATTCGACATTGATTCGTAGACTTTAAAATTATTATTTATAATTTTTCAATGTTGTTGCTTTATAAATTTTTATTATTTAGTGGTAAACAACGAATTAGAAACAAATTTGTCATATTTTTGAGCAATTTAGAAATTTCGAACTTAAGTTCGAAAAATTCGAAATTGATTTTGAGTCTGGAAAATCATTCTTAAAATTTGAAAATCTCATTTAAAGTTTTTTTAAGTTATTTTAGAAGAATTTTCTTGACAAAAGTTTATGGAACTTAAACTTTTATTTATTATTATTTTTTTTATTAAAAAATAAAATTTTGTGAATTTTCTTAAGAAGAAGAACATGCAATTTTTCTTGATTAATCTGGTTGTTGTTGTGCTCTTTTTTTCCAAAGCACTCAGTGAAGAGATGACGTTTCTGGCGAGGACATTGCGGTTGAAGTTTTTTTTTAAATATCAGAAACATGTTATGAATTATTATAATCCCATGTTAAAGTTGTGTGACACATTCATATACTATGTATAAATATATATGAGGAATCCAAAAATTATATGGTTTTTCAAACATACAACAACAAATATTGTAATAATTTACGCACACTATGATGTATAAAAAAACGCACGCACTTACTCACACATTCTTATAAAATCACACTCATACATTTAAACATAAAAAAAGAAAATGAAAAAAAATCACCACGCGCATAAGTTAGCATTTTTTATATTAATTTTTAACTTTAGTTTTCATTTTGTTATAACATTTTCCTTTGTATGTCTTTTCTTTTCTAGTAAAATTTTGAGTAAGTTTTTTTTCAACAATGTGTGTGTGTATAAGAAGTAGTGATTTTTTTTTCTTTTTTGGAAAAAAAACTTTACGTTGTGTGTTTTTTTCTCTGTTGTACTCAATACTAGATTTTCACTTTCATTACACAATATTTACTTAAGGACTTTTGCTATAAAAAACTGAATTAAATTTTATTGTAAAAAATTTGATAATTACTTTTTTATTTGAGGAAAAATGAAGAACTTTCTTTTTTTCTTTCTGCACTGAATAAATTTTTAATTTCTTTTTTTTTATTATTATATTTTTTAAATTTTCTTTTATATTATTTTATTTTCCATATATTTTTCTTTCTCATATATAATTTTTTTCTATTTTTTCTATATTAATTATATTTTTCTTATATTCTCATCACGCGCTTATGCTATGGTTCAACACGCACCTAAAAGTAGACTACAAAAGTGTTACAAATTTCTCTAATGACAATGTCTCTGCGAATGGTAAAAACATAAAGAAAGAAAAAAACTAACATGAACAATAACAGCAATAACAAAAATAACAACAACAATATAAAAAAGAAAATACACACCAAAATAAGAAGTAAAAAAAAGTATTGCATACCGGCCAGTCTTTTTAAAAAAGGTTTGTGTGTAAGTTAAGCATAAATTTAAGCTTAAAGGCGCATGCTTCTCAAAAGAAGCAACAGTAGCTGAGAGTTTGAAAAACTCTCAGCTCTCTTCTTCCCGTTTTGGAGTAATAAGTGGTGAATAGAAAAACAGCTGGTTTTAAGGATAAAAACAGGAAAAAAAAACAAGTAATTTTCATAAAGTAATTAAAGAAAATTATTGTGAATTAGTTAAAAACTCCTTAAATATTAATTTTCATTACAAATTTGAAAAAAATCTTAATTTTTAAAAGGAAATAAATTTTCTAACTTTAAAAATTCATTTCAAAATAATTAAATTGATAAGAAAATATAATTTAATAGCTTAGAAGTTCGAAATTTTCGAACATTGAAAAATTAACCCAAAATAACTAGATTAAAGAGAAAACAGCTTAAAAACTTATTTTAATACATAAAAATCAAATAAAAAATGTTTGAAATTAAATTTTAATTTTTCGAACACGAATAAAATGTGCAGAGAATACCTAAATTTTAAATAAAATGCGTTTGGTAGGCTTTAAAATTAATTTTAAGGAATAAAAATCAATTTAAAAAAATTTAAAATTAAAAATAAAATTTAAAAGTTCGAAATTTTCGAACATGACAAAAATTAACCTAAAATTTCTTCATTTTAAACAAAAAATATTTAAAAAGCTTAAAAACTTATTTTAAAACGTAAAAGTCATATTTTAAATTTTCGAACTTAAGTTCGAATTTTTCGCATATGGTTAAAATATCCACAAAATATTTTAATTTTAATAAAATACATTTAAAAGTCTTAAAAAGTTTATTTACTGCAAAAAAAAAACTACTTAAAAGTTTTTCGAACTTAAGTTCGAAATTTTCGAAAATGGAAATATTAACCAAAAGTTGTTTGAAAAGTTGTAAATTTATTTAAAAAATAAATTTTCATTCCATAAAAAATAGTTTTTAATGTTCCATAATAGTTTTAAGGCTTTAAAATCAACTTCGAATTTAACTTAAGTTTGAAATTTTTTAATTGTTTGAAAGTTACCTTGAAAAAAAAAACTAATTTTACCCTCATAAATAATTTCAATTTTTTCGAACATACATAAATTAGAAATGCTTAAATCGTCTAAAAGTGGTCTAAATTTATCAAAAAAATATTTCTTATAGTTTAAAAATAGTGTCTGATCTTGAAAAATTATTTTAAGACTTTCGAAATTTCGAATTTTTCGAACTTAAGTTCGAATTTATTTAATAATTGGCATTAATCTGTCCAAAAAAAATGTATTACCAACATAAAATAAATCATTTTAAGCCTCCGAACCAATTTTGAATATTTCGAACTTAACTTTGAAATATTTATATTGTAAAAAAAGGAAAAAATACCAAAATTATTTGTATACATTTTCATAAAAAAAATTAATTTTTAAGTTTAAAAAATTAATTTCGAATTTTTCGAACATAATTTCTTATTCCTTTTTATAGACCCAAAATAGCGAAAAATACCTATATTAGTGTATAAAAAATAATAGAAAGCTAAGAAAATAAATTTTATGTCTTAATATGATTTTGAAATTTTTCGAAATTAATTTCGAATTTTGCGAATAAATTTTTAATTGTCTAAATATGATAAATGCATTTTTAAGATTTAAAATATATATGTTTTTAAGTTTAAAATAATTTTCGAATTTTTCGAACTTAATTTCGAATTTTTTCTTTATTAGAACAAAATAGCTGAAAATGATTTAATTTGTGAATAACTTTATATCGAAAATGTTTGAACATAGCCAAAATAGTTCAAAAATAAGTTTTAAGTAGCGTTTTTTTTGCAATTCGAATTTTTCGAACTTAACTTCAAAATTTTTCTAACATAGACAAATTGTTTAAAATCCAATTTTTAAACTCCATTTGATTTTAGATTTGTCGAACATAATTTAGAAATTTTCCGACATGTCCAAAAGGGCCTAAAAGGAATTTGTGAGTAATTTACAGTTTTAGTTAATATTTTATTTGAAAAATCTAAATCTTTAAAAAATTTTATCATTTCGAACTTAATTTCGAAACATTCAGACATATCCAAATGTGGTTAAAATTCAGTTTTAAGCTATTTTCGGTTTATAATAGATATTATATTTGAAAAATCTGAATTTTTTAAAACTTCGAATTTTTCGAACTTAATTCCGAAACTTTCAAACATAACCAACATGGCTTAAATTTAATTTTTAAGTCATTTTCTGTTTAAAATTAAAATTTTTCTTAAAAAAAATCTGATTCTTTGTAGTTTAAAATTTTTCGAATTTAATTTAAAAATTTTGGAACATACATAAAATGGTTTAAAATTAATTTTTAATCTATTTTCTATCTACAATTGGTATTACATTTGAAAAATCTGAATTTTTTAGAACTTCGAATTTTTCGAACTTAATTTAGAAATTTTCGAACATAGCCAAAATTGCTTAAAATTCATTTTTAAGCAAATTTCTGTTTAAAATTAAAATACTTCTTTAAAAAGTCTGCTTTTTTGCAGTTTAAAAATTTTCGAACCTAATTTCGAAATTTTCGAACCTAGCTAAACAAGGTTAAAATTAATTTTTAAGCTATATTCCATCTATAATTTATATTATATATAAAAAAAATCTGAATTTTTCATAACTTCGCATTTTTCGAACTTAATTTCAAAATTTTCGGACATAGCAAAAATGTCTGGAAAACTATTTTTAAAGTTCCGAAAATATTTCTTACTCCTTAAAAATAATGTTTAAGCTGCTTTTTATCGCAGATTTTCGAATTACGAATTTTTCGAACTTAGCCAAAATGTGTTTTAAGTGATTCTAAGGGCTTTACTAATGATTCCAAATACAATTTTAATGTGATTTTTGAAAAAATCAAGAATTTTTGAATATCTAAATTAAACTTTTGGCCACCTTATTTTCTCTTAAAACATCTTCCTGTTCTTGCTGCCATCTAGCTGGGAGTAGCAATATTTCTAAACTATCATTAACTTTAAACTGACCATGCGCGCTAAATGTCATCTATCAATTACAGTTAATAATAAACTTAAATGTTTTTCATATTCCAGCTGTCAAAACCCCATATGCCCTCAAAAACCCAAGTATGAGTTAATTTGGTATCTACACCAACAAAATTTTTGTAAACACTTTTTCGTCAAACCGTGTTTTGTAAAGTTATTTCGTTTGAACATTCTTCAAGACAGTGGGGTGGAAAATTGTCAGTCACTATTTTGACACAGTGGTAGGGGTTAAGAAGACAAGAGTATGCGTATGAGTTAATAGATAGACAAATTTAATATTGTTTATTGTGGTCGGGTGTTTTGTTAAGTAGTATGTTTGTTCAGAAGGGTGGGTTTCCAATGTCTCCCCCTACTACTGTTACTACTTATAAAGATTTACAATTTAGTGTATTAGAAAATTTTGCGCCATTTAAAAGGTTTCTTAGAGAAAAAACAGAAAGTGAAATTATTAAAAAATAATATTTTTGGATTAATAATTTGTAAAGAGAAAAGTGTAAGAAACATTTTTTAAAGTAGATCAAACATTTTCAAAATTACTAAATGTAAAAAGTTCTTTGTTTTGATACTAAAATTTTAAAAAAGTGAGGAATATTAACGTTTTTCGAAGACTTAGATTCAAAAAAAAAAAAACAATGACTCCATCAAGGTTAAAGTATGAGGAAAATTATGACCTTATTCAATTGTAAAGGTTGTAAAACAATACAATAATTTCATTAAATTTCATGAAAAAAAATCTAGTTTGAATCATATTTAACAACTTTGAATTTTTTGTATTTAATTTCAAAAACTTTCGAACATAATTAAATACAGTCAAAATATATTTAAAACCAACAAAAAAAGACATTCTTGTAAAATCCAATTTTTTATATTTTGAAAAATTCAGATTTTTCGAAAATTTTCGAACGTAGAGGAAATGACTCAAAATCTTTGTTTAGGTATTTTTAAATATTTCAAAGTACTTTTTGATCATTACGATCAAAAAAACAAATTTTCAAGTTTCAAAATTTTTCGAGAATGCTTAAAACTGTCTCAAAATTAATTTTATATCATCGAAATGATTATATTCATAAAATTTTATTAAAATCTTAATTTTGGAACACTTTTTACAACTTTGAATTTTTCGAACTTAATTTCGAAAAATTTCGAACATCACAAAAATGAACCAAAAAATTTTTAAATTATTATAACAATTTTTTTTTAAATAAATTTTGGTCGTTTTTGACAATTTCGAATCTTTCGAACTTAATTTCGAAAAATTTCAAACATATAGCTAATAGCTCAGAATTTTATTTTAGTAATTTTACAACCATTTTAAGCATATTTTATTAAAATTTATGCCAAAAGGACAACATTTTCGAACTTAAATTCGAAATTTTCGATAATGCTTAAATCTAATGTAAAATTGATTTCAAGAACATAAAAATATATATATATATATTTTTTTTTATACAATTTCATTTAAAACTAAAATTTTAAACATTTTTAACAACTTCGAATTTTTCGAATATTTTCTCTTATCACAAAAATGTCCCAAAAGCTTTTTAAAATTATCGTAACAAGTTTTAATCGTTAAATTTTATATAAAAAAGAGATTGTATTAATTTTTTAATATTTCGAATTTTTCGAACTTAATTTCGAAAAATTTCGAACTGGCAAATAATCTTATTTTAGTAATTTTAAATCATTTTAAGCACATCATATTAAATGTTTTTCAAAAAAAGACAACTTTTGATTTTCGAAATTAATTTCAAAATTTTCAAAGATACTGAAAATTGTCTAAAATCACCTTTTTCCTAAAATTATACGAAAATCTTAAATTTGGAACATTTTGATCGATCTTAATTTCGCAAATGCTTATAACTTCTTTAAAATTAATTTTTAAGCATAAAAATTAATTTTACTTACTTTATTTCGTTTAAAAACTAAAATTTCGAAAATTTTTGGCATATCCGAATATTTCGAACTTAATTTCGAAATTTTCGAAAATGGCTATAATGGCTCAAAATATTTGTTTAGACATTTTTTAATAAGTTTATTTTTTTATTAAAATGTTTATCAAACTGCAAATTTACAAGTTTTAAATTTTTCGAAATTAATTTCGAAAATTTTTGAACTTAGTTCAATGGCTTAGACAATATTAATAATATTAAGAAATTTTTATACATTTTTGTTATCGAAAAGTTTTATTTTTAGAATTTGAAGTACTCAAAATTAATTTTGAAAATTGTCGAACAAGACAGAAATGATTTAAAATCTTATTTTAAACAATTGGAAATAATTTGTATTATTGTTTTTCTTTTTTATTTAAATTTTAATTAAAAATGCCAATCTTCTTATTTTGAAATCTTCAAACTCAATTTCGAAAATGCTTAAATCAGCTCCAAAATTGATTCCGAAGCATAAACTTGATTTCTATTCACATCAATTCATTAAAATCTAAATTTGTTTACACTTTTATTTAAACTTCGAATTTTTCGAACTTAATTTCGAAAGTTTTCGAAATAGATTTAAATGTAAAAATCTTTGTTTAAGTATTTTTAAACAAATTTAAACATTTATATACAGATTTGTTTATCATTAAGACTGAAGTTATAATTTCGAAAATTTCGAACATTGAAAATTTTGTTATTAAAGCTTATAGATTTATAGATTTTTTTATTTTAACTTTACTTAAAAATAAATTTAATCATTTTAACAAACTTAGAATTATTCGAACTTAATTTCGAAAATTTTCGAACATTGTTTAAATAGCTAAAAATCTTTAAAGGGTTTTAAACGATTTTAAACATAATATCCAAAATCTTCAATATTTAGACTCAATTTCTAATGTCGAAAATTTCGAACATTGAAAATTTTGCCCTTAAATTTATTATTAAAGCTTAAAAATATTTTTTGTTAAATAAATTACGAAATTTCCGATAATTTCAAAATTTTTAAAGATTGATAAAAATGTCTAAAATCAATTTTAAACTTACTATATGCGTTTAATTTTATTTCTAAATAATTTTTGGCAATTTTATACAATTTTAAATTTTTCGAACTTAAGTTCGAACATAGCTAAAATGCTTACAAATCTTTGTTTGAGGCTTTTTAAAATATTTTATATAATTTTCTTACAAAAGTGACTCAAATTTCAATTTTCGAACATAAAAAAATTGTATGTGAAAATTGTGTATTTTTGTTATGCAAGTCAATTAAAGTAATAGCAACAACAATGTATAGACAATTTTTTTTTTTTTGCATGTGTTGGATACGAAAAATAATAAACACAACAAACAAACTAAGACTTGCATGCTCCCCCTCTTTACTTAGTAAATAAACCAGTTTAAAATAACAGCAACAAATAGAAAACAAATCAAATAGATTTTAAGTACAAAGTCCAAAAGCAATAAAAATGCAAAAACAAACACCAAAACACATTTAAAGCTATTTTTAGTATTAAGCTTTGCTTAAAATAAAAACAAAATTAAAGAAACAACAACAAATGCAATACGTAAACATGTTAATGTTTTTTTAAGAGAGAATGAAAGAGTCTGCATGCAGTTTCTTTGTTTACTTAACAGCGCTGCAACTGCAGGTTAACATAAAAACCAGTTAGTAATATTAAATTGTTATTGTTTTTGTTATTGGAATTCTTTAGATTTATTTTAATTAAAAAAACTGTTTAATTATTCAATGCAGTTGTTATTTTTATTAATTAAAAAGATCATTGACATAGTTTTAAGACCAAGAAATAATAAATTCATTTGGTGTTATATCTCATATAAAATAATTTGTGTGTGCAAAAGAGACGGGCCCCTTTTGTAGTGTGAAGAAAACACAATAAATAAATTAAAGAAAATTTATTTATAACAGCGCTGAGAGTCAAGGAATCTTATTTATTGTTTTATTTTAACAAAATTTCAATAATTTTTCTGTCTTAAATTCTAACAGAAATATCCGATTTGTGGCTTTTTTAATGTGATATTAATTGTAAGGTTTTTATTTTTTACGTAATATTTCACATTATTTACATAATGAAAACAATTTAATTTTCTTAGTTTAAAAAGTGTTCCCAAATGAGTAAAATTTGTAGGCTTTTAACATTAATTACTCGATTTATTTAATTCTTTACATTGTTGACATAGTGTCAACAATATAATTTTGTTAAAATTTCTTAAAAATTTGGCAAATTTTCCTTCAAAATTGGTCGCTTCATCATTTCTGGTATTATTTACATACTCTACCTAATTTTGTACATTTTTTACCAAATATCAACAATTCAATTTATAAAATTTTTCCTTAAAACACTTGGAATTTAGGTAAAATATTGATTTTTTTGTAATTTTTGCAATTTACTTTATTCTTTACATAGTTTACATGATGTCAAAAATTAATTTTTTTACTATTTTTATAAAATGTTAAAAATTTTCTCGAAAAATTCAATTTTAAACATATTTGGCATAATTTACCTGTTTTACCTAGATATTTAAATTGTTTAATAAAGTAAACATTGGTTTTTTAATATTATTTACATAATTTAATTAATTCTTTACTTTGTTTACATCAGGTCAACAATTGGATTTTCTTCAATAATTTTAATATTTATCAATAACTACCGTTAAAAATTTTAACCTCAAAAACTATAACTTTGCAATTGTTTACGTAATTTATATATTTACATAATTACTTTATGGTATTCACATAACGTACTTAATTTTTTACATTGTTTACATCATATCATTAATTAATTTTTCTTTTAAAAATGCAAATTTACCCTGCAAACTATAATTTGACTATTATTTACGTTATTTTCATAATTCTTTACACTATTTATATCGCGTCAACAACTGACGCGATGAAAATTGAAAATTTGCCATTAAAAAAATAATAGTAATTAATGCAGTTAATTCTTTACATTGGGTAAACAATTAATTTGTATTAAAAAAAAAAATAAAATTTACTCTTAAATCCGTAATTTGAAATTTTTTAAGTTTTTTACAGTATTTGTTAAATTACTGACATCGTTTACTAATGTACTAATGTAAAAAATGCATTTTTCCCAGAAAACTCGAATGTAACAATTTCTTCAACATTTACATAATTTACTTAAAATATTTAGCAAAATTTTTTAATTTAGAACAAAAACTGAAATTTTAAAATTTTTACGTCATTTACATAATTCTTTACATTGTTTAAATCGTGTAAACAATTTTATTTTCTTTCACAAATATAAAATTTACTTTAAAATCAGCAATTTGACCATTTTTTACATAATTTACATCATGTCAACAATTAATTTTTTTCAAAAAAATGTACCTTTTAAAAAGGTAACTTGACAATTTCTGATGTTATTTACAAAATTTCTTACATTGTTTACATTATGTCAACAATTGTTTTTATTTTATAAATTTCTTAATTTGCAATAAAGAACAATAATTTGACAATTATTGGCGTTATTTATATAATTTATTTATTTCTTGACATTTTTACATTCTTCTTGTAACATTAAACCCTATAATTTGACCATTTTCGATGATTTTTTCGAAAATTTTAAAATATACTTTACTTAACTCTAAAAAAATTTTGAAAATTTAGCAAGTATGTACAAGGTTTTCAGTCCTTTTCCTTAATACTGTGATATTAGTAGTTTCCTTATTTAATTATTTAGATGTTAATTGATGTAATACTTTTAAGTAAATCCCCATAAAATTATAATTAATTGTTTTATAATAAATAATAAAGTCAAATTTATAAAAAAAAATTGAAAATTTGCTTTTAGGAAAAGTTTTTGACATTATTTACATTATTTACTTAATTTTTACAAAGTTTATTTAACGTCAATAAATTAATTTTAATAATTTACAATAAAAACTAAAATTGTACCAATTTTTACGTTATTTATACAATTCACTTTCCTTACCTAGTTTATATCATGTAAATAGATATTTCTTTAAAAACTTTACAGTTTACTCTTAAAAACTGCAATTTGAAAATTGTTAACATTATTTAAATAATTTACTTAATTCTTTACATTCTTTACCTCTTGTCAACAATTGATTTATATTTTTTTATTTATATTTTTGCCATTTGCTTGTTATTTACCTAACTGTTTACATTGTTTACCTTATGTAAACAATTTGATTTTTCTTCAAATATAGTTGATTTTACCCTTAAAGCAAATTTTTGGCGTCATTAACATAATTTATTTAATTTTTTACATTGTTTACCTCATGCCAACAATTGTTATTCTCAAATAAATTATTAAATTACAGTTAAAATCTATATTTTTACCATTTTGTTATTTTTATAATTTACCTAATTGTTTACATTATTTACCTCATGTCAACAATTTGATTTTTTCCAATTTTGGCGTCATTAACACAATTTACTTAATTTTTTACATTGTTTACCTCATATTAACAATTGATTTTTCTCAAACAAATTGTTAATTTACCGTTAAAATCTATATTTTTACCATTTTCTTGTTATTTACATAACTTACCTAACTGTTTACATTGTTTACATTATGTAAACAATTTGATTTTTCTTCAAATATAGTTGATTTTACTCTTAAAACCCATTTTTGGCGTCATTAACACAATTTACTTAATTATTTACATTGTTTAGCCCATGTCAACAACTGATTTTTCTTTAAAAATTTCAAAATTTACCGTTTACCGTTTGATAATTACTTATGCAATTCTTTACTCATTAATTTCATAATATAACGAAAAAGAATCTCTTAAAAGTGTGCATAGTTTTCTTAAATTTAGGGAAATTCTTTTTTTTTTTTTTTTCTTTGGTTCAATAATATTAAATTACTATATGTTTTTGATATTTCTCTTACTCCCTTTTTAAATTTAACATATTTCTATTGATTTACATTTTATTTTCTTTTTTTCCCTAATTTACTTCGTTTTGTTGTTGCCCAAATGAAAATAATAAAAAGCTTAAAACAATTTTTAAAATAATTTTATTTCTTTAACAAAACGCTTAACGCTTTAATTGTGTTTAACACCTCTCTCTCTCTCTCTCTTTTACTTGCGGACAATAAATTAATGTTAGTTCGAATGTATGTTAAAGTTTTAAGAGTGCTCTTGCTAACATGTGTTTGTGTTAATGATGTAAACAGCTTTGTTTTGTTTGGGAGAAAGGGAGCAGAATTAATATACTCCCACTTGCATTTGCTTTTATAAGCGAAAAAAAAATAGTTGTATTTGTTTATTTGCAATTGATACTATTGCTTTAACAGACATATTGTATTTGATAAGATGAATGTGTTTATTTGAGAATGTAACTAAGTTTTGTTTTGCTTTATTTATATATTGTTGAAATTTTTGTTATTTTGTTTAATTTTAATTTAAGCAGAAATTTTCTAAAAAAATTATTGTAAAACAAAAGTATTTTTAAATAAAATCACGTTTAATAAACGGAAACAAAAGCAATTTTGATAAAAAAAAAAATTGGCAAAGAATTCAATTTAAAAAAATAATATATTTTTATAATATAGTTATTAATTAAAAACGCAATTTTCTTGGCAATAAAAACATTATGAAATAAAAATGATTTCTTTTTTACACTTTTTGAAAATAAACTAAAATTAAAAAAAAATAAAATAAAATACATTTTTGTTAACATAATTTTAAATAATATATATATATATATATATATATATATATATATATATATATATATATATATATATATATATATATATATATATATATATATTTATATAATGTATAAGAGACCTTAAGAAAGCTAAAGAGAATGCTTTAAATAAAATGAATAAGAAATTTTAGAAACTCGTATAATAAAGTAAAAAAATAAAAGTTTACAAATGGATTTAAATAAATACTAAAGCGAAATAGTAAAATATTTTTCAGCAGCTTATAAAAACTATTACAGGTTACTTACAGATATAAAAAAATCTATTAATACTTTCGTATTTAAAAGTGAATAAATTAATTTTTAAAATATAATATTGAAAGCTATTGAAAGCTTTTTAAAATAAATAAATAAATTACCCAATATATTTATTTTTAAAATTTTCAACAAATTAAACAACAAAATTCAATAATTCAAAAAAAATTAAAAAAAAAAATATATTATTTTTGTTCTAAATAAAAAGTATTATATTAGAAGATAATAGACTGCAAGATAAACTTTTAAAAGCTCTAAAAAAATATTTAAATTGTTTAATACTTTTACTTTTAATTATAACAAATTTCAAAATTCAAGAATTACTGTCAATTTCTATTACTTTTGTTTCAAATCCAAAATGAGCCAATATTTTTTCGAAAAATAATAGACTACTAAAAAGCTCTTAGAAGCCTTTTGAAATAATTAAATTGTGTAATAAATTTATTTTTAAACAAACTTGACAATTTTTTTTTTTTAAAGCTGATCAAAGTAAATTTTTTAAAAAAATTAATTTTCTATTGAAACTAAAAAATGCTAAGATAATTACTCTTAAACTTACAAAGCACAATTTAAGCTTTTAAAATAGTTAAAGAAAAAAAAATTTAGTACTTTTGTTTTTATTTTTCAACAAGGTTAAATAAAGTTCAGGATTTCAGCTGAAATTTTAATATATTTTTGTTTAAAATATAAAATGATAAAATCTTATTTCAAAAAATAATAGACTACTAAAGAAGCTTTCAAAAGCTTTAAAGAACAATTAAATTATTTAATGTGTTTATTTGAAATTCTTAACAAACTAAACCATTTTTCCCACGGCAATTTTTTTAAATTTTTAGTATTACTTATTTAATATTTTTTTTAATGAATTTTTATATTTTTCTACATTTTTTTTTTAACTAAAAAAGTGGCACAATATTCTTTCACTAGCTTATAGCTGATAATATAAGCTTAAAAAAATTAAAATAAAACAATACTTTAATACTTTTGATTTTTTAAATTATTAACAATTTTTAAATTTGTCGTATATAAAATATATTTTTATAATTTTTGTCTCTTTTAGTAAAATTAGTAAAATATTAGCTAATAGCTGACAATAAAGGCTTTTAAAAATATTAAAAATGAAATAAATTCTTTAATACTTTTAATTTTTGAAATTATTAACAATTTTTACGACTTTTCAAATTTAAAAATATGTTTCTTTCTATTATTTTTTTTTTTACTTTTATCCATTTTTCTATTAGGTAATAGCCGATATTATAGACTATTAAAAAATGTGAAAATAAAATATATTCTTTAATACCTTTAATTTTTAAAATTATTAAAAATTTTTACGATTTTTCAAATTAAAATTTTTCTCTTTTTATTAAAAAAGTAATTTTTTTACTCTAAATTAAATTAATTTTGCTTTTAAAATAACAGCTGACATTATAGGCTTATAAAGGTTATCAAAAACTGTTCAATTTTTTGCTACCTTTATTTTTAAGATTTTATTAAAATTTTAAATTTTGAGCTGTAATGAAATATTTAAAAAAAAAAAATTTTAGTATTTTTGTTTAAAACAAAAAGTGCAGAAATATTTTTATACAAAATAGTAGCTGACAATATACATAGGCTTATAAAAATTATTAAAAACTGATCGTTAGTTTAACACCTTTATTTTTAATTGTTTAATAAAATCAATAATTTTGAGCTGAAGTGAAATATTTGAAAAAAATTAAATATTTTTTGTTTAAAACAAAAAGAGCATTACATAAGAAATAATAGCTGACATTTTATACTTATAAAATATTCAGAATATAATTAAAATATTTAATATTTAAAATAGGTATAACATTTTTCATTAAAATTATACATTTTTTGCTAAACTTAAATTCTTTTCTTATACTTTTGATTTAATCAAATATATTCTTCTAGATTGAATTAATGTCTCTGTAATCTTTTTTTAAAACAAGGTCTGATTATTATTTTTAAATAAAATACTGACATAGATTTTTTAATATTTTTATTTTTTGTTTATTTATTTTTTTTCTTCTTCTTCTTTTTTTCATTTCTTGTGATTTGTTTACTTTGCTGACGTCAATAGACAATTGAGAGTTAAAAATCAATGAACCTAACTATGATTTTATTTTAATAAAAAAATAAAATAAAAAACACAATAAAATAAAATAATAACAATCCAAATTTCGTATATATTTCAAAGTCAAAATACATTTAATTCTTTTAAAAGCATTAAAATTAGACTTTGCTCTTTTTAAAAATAAATTAAAACTGATAAGATAAAAATGATAATAACGGTGTAAAAAAAAGCAGGACTAAAAAAAAGAACAAAAATAAATAATATTAATAATATTATAGAAATAATCTCCTTTTTGTTGTTTAAAAGACAAAAATTAATAAGATAATTATCTCTTTATTTTTTACAGAGTACTAAACAAGAATAGCCGTAAATTTGTAACAACAAAACGATAAATAATAACAGAGAAAAATAATTATTATTTGCAACATACTCTCTTGCTCTATTTAAATACCATTTTAAGAGCATAAGATATCAAAGAGTAAATATTAATAAAAGTAAATAAAAACAAAAGCAAATAGAGGAAAATAATTTCAAAAAACAAACACAAAAATAAAGTGTAGTTTTGAAACTCTGATAAAGTAAATGACTTGCTGCCTGCCACACTTGTTGTCGTTGTCATTGCTGCTGTTGTTGGTGTTTTTGTAAACAAGTTAAACAAAAACAATATAACAAATAAATCAAATAAACATTTGCGCTGGTGGAAAAAGATCGTAGTAATGTAATTTTGTATAAAATTTTTAGTCTTGTCTAGACTTTTGAAGGCTTTGGAAGCAAAATAGTTTCTTGAATTATTTTATTAAAAAAAATTTGAATAGAAAAGAAACAAGAAAATTATTTGAAATTAATAAAAAAAAATTGCTACAATTTGAAAAAAAGAGAAAATTTTGAAAGAAAAATTTTTATAAAAAACTGAAAAAATTAAATAAATTTTTTTTTTTAATTCTTATAAAAGAAAAAATGATGCGTTCCTCTACTGTTCGCTTGGCCTCGCAAGTATTCCGTGCACCCACGGCTTCCTCCTGCACTTTTGCACGTTGCATTAACACCAATCAACATCAACAGAATACAGCGGTCACCGTTGAAACTAATTTAAATAATCAAGGCGATAAATATTTGCACTATTCGAAAGAAGAAGGTTATGTTAAGACATCACCCTTTGAGAATACACCCATACCAAATGTAACACTGGATAAGTATGTTTGGCGTGATTTTAAATTATGGGAAAATAATGTAGCAACGGTAAGTACAAAAATCCTAAAAAATAAGTTTAAAAGTATTAAAAATTAAAAATTTTTGTTAAAATTAAAAAAAAAATGGTAAAATATTTTTTTACTTTTACCTTTATTTTCAATAACCCAACAAACATTTTAACCAAGAAAGAAAATATTAAACAATTTAATATTTTTGTTTAAAGCAAAGAATTAATTTTACCTTTATTTTCAATAACCCAACAAACATTTTAACCAAGAAAGAAAATGTTAAACAATTTAATATTTTTGTTTAAAGCAAAGAATGGCAAAATATTTTGCCATGAGCTTAAAGTTTACACAAAAAGCTACCAAAAACTTTAAAAATCTTTAAAATATATTAATACCTTTAATTTTACTTTTTATACAATTTTTTTTTTATAAATTTGAGACGAAATAAAAATATAAATATAAAAAATTTAAAATATTTTTGCTTAAAATTAAAAATTTTCAAACTTTTCACTAAAGCTTTTAAAAAGCTACCGAAAATTTTAAATAGCAAAAAAAAAATCGATTAATATATTTATTTTTAATTTGTCAACAAACTTAGGGGTTTTAAGCTGAGAAATAGCATCATTTTTAAATATAAACAAATTTAAATATTTTTGCTTAAAACAAGAAATGAAACAATATTTTTCTTTGAGCTTAAAGTTTACACAAAAAGCTTCCAAAAACTTTAAAAATATTTTTTTTTTTAATTTGAGAATAAATGCAAATATAAATATAAAATTAAATATAAAAAATTTAAAATATTTTTACTTAAAATTAAAAAAAGAGAAAAATATTTTTAAACTGTTCAATAAAACTTACAAAAAGCTACCAAAGGCTATTATAAATAGCAAGAAAATCAATTAATATATTTATTTTCAATTTGTCTACAAAATTCTTAACTTAAAGCTGAGGTAAATTATTTCATAAAAGTATAAAGAAATTGTTATATTTTTGCTTTTAACAAGAAATGGCCAAATCCTTTTTATGAGCTTAAACTTTACTCAAAATGCTTCAAAAAACTTTAAAAGCCTTTAAAATATATTAATAGCTTTAATATTAATTTTCACATTTTTTTTTTAATTTGAGACGAAATCAAAATTTAAATATAAAAAATTTAAAATACTTTTGCTTAAAATTAAAAAAAGATAAAAATATTTTTTAACTTTTCAATAAAGCTTATAACAAGCTATAAAAAACTTTAAGTAATAAACAAGTTGATTAATATATATATTTTTAATTTGTCAACAAACTTAGGGTTTTTGAGCTGAGAAAAATCATCTTTTTTTTAAATAAAAAAAATTTTAATATTTTTGTCTACAAAAAGAATTATTAAACTTTTTTTCATGAGCTTAAAGTTTACTCAAAAAGCTATTAAAAAATTGAAAAATGTTTTAAATTTATTAATTTTTTTATTTTTAATTTTAACACAAAATTTGTTATTTTGAAGCAAATGAAATTGTAAAAATAAAGAATTTAAAATATTTTTGCTTAAAATTAAAAAAAGAGAAAAATATTTTTTTCTACTTTTCAATAAAGATTATAAAAAGCTATCATAAACATTGAGTAGCAAACTAATCTATTAATATATTTATTTTTAGTTTGTCTATAAATATGACAATTTTAAACTGAGATAAATAATTTCATATAAAAATAAACAAATTTCCATATTTTTTTATAACAAAAAATGGTAAACTATTTTTTCACAAACTTAAGCTTAATTTAAAAAAAAATTAATATTTTTAATTTAGCAAAGAAATTAGCCATTTTTAGCTAAAATTCCTTTTACACGTATGTAAACAATTAAATTTAAATTGTTTATGACCAAAAGTGCTAAAATATTTTTATTGTTTCTTATTAAGCACAACATAGGCTTTTATAAAAGCAAACTTTTAGAATTTTTCGAATTTAAGTCATATGAAATAAATTATTTTCTTTTAGAATTCAAAATAAATCATTTTTTGTTTTCTAAAAGAAGTTATTAAAAATAGTAAAAAATTATTAATAATAAATAATTAATATTTTAGCATATTTTAAAATTTTTGAATTTTATTCATATTGAGCAAATATTTTGGAATAAAATATTTTCATTTAGAATAAAAACTGGTCAAATATTTTTTTCATTTTCTGAAAGTTTAATAATTATTGGTTGGTTGGTTGTTTGGTTTACGTGGTAGCCCGTAACCTTACGTGCAATCAATTAGACTCTTTAGAATCCGTTTTGATGGGACCACACTACTCGCCAGGTGAATGAGTTGTACTGAATCTGAAATGAGATAGAAGTGTAGGGAAGAATAATGAGAACATAAATTAATTAAATTCAGCCTGTAGCATTGAGATATTTAATAATATCACTGAGACTAGTGTCAGATATCTCACAGAGGTTGTCTAATTGGTACCTTCCCAGAAATTTATGTCTGATTGTGTTCAAGGTTGGATATTCACATAGAAGATAATATACTGTCTCCTCCTTCCCGCGTTTGCCACAACTACGACAATATTCATTGCAAGGGAGACCAAGTCTGCTTGCATGTTTCCCGATCGTCCAGTGACCTGTAAACAATGCTATTAGTCTCGAGATGTCTTTACGTTTATAGCCAATGAGTTGCATTGAGCGTTTTTCGTTGTAGGTAGGCCACGTTTCTTTCGCGACTCTACATTTGTCCAGATTTCGCCATCTAGTTTTCGCCTTTTCTAGAAAGTGTTTTTGGATTCTGCTTTTGACTGTTCCTAACGGGATTGCGACAAAAACCGATCAGCAGAGCCTGCCCAGGCTAATTCGTCTGCCCGTTCATTACCATAGTAGTCCCTATGCGCAGGAACCCAGATTATAGTAATGTCATACAGTCGACTTAGTCCTAGCAGTTCCACTTTACACTGTCTGACTAGAATAGAGGTAGTTTTAGGTGATTTGAGCGATAGTATTGCCGCTTGACTGTCGACAAATAAACCAATATTCCCTTGAATATTTCTAACGCGAGAATTAGTTTACACGATTCCCTGACCGCTAGTATTTCCGCTTGGAATACGCTTGCCTCGTCAGGGAGTCTATATGAGTGTCTAATTCCAAGATCGTTAGAGAAGACACCAGAGCCGCCACCACAGTACATTTTTGAATCGTTAGTGTATATCCTCGTTCCATATTTTAATTATATTATTATAAAATAATTAAGAGCAAAGAAAGTGCTCAATACTTTTATTTTTAATATTAAAATGAAATTTTGCTATTTTAAGTTAAATTAGAAAATTGCTATTTTTCTAAAATGAGAAAAAATTATGTTTAAGAACCCAAAATTTTGAAAATTTTTTTTATTTTGATTTTATTTTTTTCCATTCATAAATAAAGAAAGTCGGAAATTGTAAAATCTATTTTCACTATATAATAGCAATTTTATTAAGCTTTTCAGAATAATTAAAAACAATTAATTACATTTATTAATGCTATAATTTTTTTTAAATTTTAAAAAATTTTGAAAATTTTGAAAATTTTTTTATTTTTATTTTATTTTTTTTCCATTTACAAATAATAAAAAAAAATATTAAAAGTCGGAAATGCTAAAATCTGTTTTCACTACAACAAAGAAATTATATTAAACTTTTTAAAATAATTAACTACATTTAAATTCACTAATAATTTATTTTTATAAAAATTTAACAAAAAGAAGACATTTTGGAGATTTTTTTTAATGTAAAAAATTCTATTAAAAATCTTATGATATATTTTTTTTAATATAGTTATTTATTTAATTTGTATAATTTTTATAAAAAATCCCTGCAATTTTGCTTTGCGTGTTTTATTGTCTCGTTTTTTATCCATGGGGTTTTGTACATTAATAAAAACGTGAGATACTTTTCAATTTACTGGCGTTTCAATACAAAAAAAAAAAAAAAGTATTAACAATTCTATAAAAATAAATAAGTGAAAATGTTTGCTATAAAAAAATGTATTTATTAACTACCGGCTTTATTAAAAATTTGAAAAAAAATAATAATAATTTTTGCTCTAAAGTAAAAAATAGCAATGAGATAATCTCTAAAGTTAGTAACAACTAGGTATAAATAAATAATAATTAAAATGTCAAGCTATAAAAATCAATAATGAGATAAGATTAGTGAAAAAGCCTAATATTTAAAATAAATGGTTTAGAAGATAAAAAAAAATATAATCAAAACAAAATATTGTAATAAAAATTTGTTATCTAAAAATATATATTTTTTTTATATTGTAAAACATTGTTTTTTTAACTCAAAAAATGTTTGCACTATTTACCCTTTTCTTAAAATTAATTTAAATTAATAATTTTTTCTATTCCTATTACATTTGTTTTAATTATTCTTATTTACAATTTCTAATACATACGAATAATTTCTTATCTTTTACATTTTGCCTTAACCTTTAATTCAACCTTCAATTCAAAACAGTGTTATGAAAATGGACGCACATGTGCACTTGCACTCTTAGTTTTTCACAGCTAGACAGAGTGACCAGATGCGAAAAAAAATTTTCTGCTAAATCGTGTTTAAAATAAAGCTAAAAAATGCTACAAAATTATTTAAAAATGCTAAAAATAATGCTAAATTAATAAAATATCTTTTTAGTGGTATATTTGCATTTCGTGTTAATTTTACATAATTTTGACCTCATTATTATTATAAAAAAGTAACGATTATAAAACAGAAAAAGGAAAAGAAAACATATTCAGAAGCATTAGTTGCTAGATCAAAAAGGGTCATAAGCAGCTATGAGAAGTATCTCCTAACATTTGCTTTCCTATCTGCTACCCTCAAGTCATTCAATTCACATGATGAATCGCACAATATTCTCAAGTTTGCAGTTATATTTATCAACCAGTTCGTTGTGGCATTGCCTCCCTAACCATCTAAATCAATGTTCTACCACTTACCTTTTCTCAACATCCTCTCATTATCCGCAAAGATTCGTTGTGTCCTTGTCCCACATACTTAATTTCGATCTGATCGTATAGTTTCCCGTCATAGTAATCATCCTAACAATAGCATTTCTTCAGCGGGACACAAAGCCCTTGACACCATGCATTTGGTATAGTAGAATAGATATATTATTTTAATACGTCCATGTTTCAAAGCTTCGGAAACATTTATTTAATATTTTTGTAGTTCATTTAATATAGAAATTAAGTTGTAATATTTGAATTTGCTCCTTATAAAAAAAATGCTAGAAAATGCTTCATGAATTATTAAAAAAAATGCTCAATAATATGCCAAATGCTAAATGAAAAATTTGCGGCTAAATCTGAATAAAAAAAAAAAATGCTAAATTTAGCTGGAAAAAATGCTGAAATGGTCACACTGCACCTAGATGCTCTTACAGATTAACAAAATCACTTAGTCTCGCTTGAACTTTCTAACTGTATGTTGTGCTAAAGAACGACTTACAAAAAGCACTGAAAGAAATTTTTGAAGAGATATAAGACAATGTTTATTTAATAAGTTTTATATATTTTTTGTAATTTTTTTTTAAAGTAATTTGTGTTAATATTCATTTATAGTTTTCTTTGTAGAAAATCAATTATTTAAGATCAATAGACTTTTTTTAAAATCAAAATATTAAATTATAAAGTGGACATTTTTTTCTGTGTACAATATAAGAGCGGGAGAGTAATACAGAACATATACAAATACAAAATGTGAATGAAATATGTTCTCACAGCGTCAAGCACTGATTCAAACAGGGCTTTCAGATATGGCGATTTTTCGCCAAACATGGCGATTTTTTGGCGATATATAACATGGTGGCGATTTTTTTTTTTTGGCTAATTTTTAAAATTTGTTTAAATATGCAATTGTGGAAAAAAACTATTAAATTTTCTTACTAGAAATCGATTATTTTTAGTATTGATGAAGAGCCTTAATTTGTAAATAACTTCAACTTCGTTTGCGAAATTTTATCCCCAAAAAATTTATTTTACAATATTTATGTTCATGAATAAATTAATTCTTTGAAACAATTTATGTTTAATAGAACCAATATATTTAAATTCATATAAAACTCCTAAAATAAATAACATGGTGGCGATTTTTTTGGGCTAATTTTTAAAATTTGTTTAAATAGGCAATTGTGGAGAAAAACTATTAAATTTTCTTACTAGAAATCGATTTTTAGTATTGATGAAGAGCCTTAATTTGTAAATAACTTCAACTTCGTTTGCGAAATTTTATCCCCAAAAAATTTATTTTTCAATTTTTATGTTCATGAATAAATTAATTCTTTAAAACAATTTATAAGTTTAATAGAACCAATGTTGTTATATAATGTTAATGTTATTCCTTTATTCTTTAAAAAAAAAAATATTCTTTAAAAACCTAAAGAAATGGCTCGGTGGAAAGAGTTTCAGCTCCAACGATGAAATTATTGACCAAACAAATGCCTATTTTAAGGACCTCGAAAAATCCAATTTTTTACGCAAAGTAAATGACGACATTTGATCAAAATTTGTCAATAGTCTATTAACAGGTGGTACTTGATGGGCATAATGTTACATTTCATATAACTACGAGGGAAGTTCAAAAAGTCACGGACTTATTGATCCACCCTCGTATGCTTAAAGCTACCAGTTAGGTAGTTGTAAATTAAGCAATGTATAATTGTGTTGTTTAGCCACTTATTAAGTAGCAATGAACAATGTTGTTGTTATTTGATGTGTTCCTTCTGTTTGTTTTCTATTTTTAGAAATACTTAACAGTGGTGTCAAGTAACACTTTTTTACACCGTGCCTTGTGTTTGGGTTAATTTGTTTCAAGTTTTTTGTTGAACTTTTTTTAATTTTTTTTTTAGAATATTTGTATTTAAGTTTAAGTTCATTGAATAATTGAAGAAGAATACATTGTAAATGTTTAATTGGACACTATTTTTTATTGGACATTATTATTATTATTATTATTATTATTATTTTTTGTTAAATCAAAATTTTATTATTATTATTTTTTTTTTAGTTTTAAAAATGCTATTTACTCTGTTAATTTTGCCAAAAAAAATTAAAAATAAACTACTTATTTTTTGCCTGAATAACTAGTTATTTTTGTTCGAGTTGTCCACAAATTCATGTAGTTATTTTTTGACCCTAGGGGTACTCAAAAATATGTACCTAAACGAAAAAAAATAAAATAAAATAAAAAGAAAACAACAAAAAAATTTTGCCGTCAGTGAGACTCGAACTTGGATAAAACTAACCACTCGTTTTTAATGACTAACGTCTTACTCAGTACACCATCTCGCACATAGCATCCTAAGCGACAAAAACTCTATTTAGTTTAAAATATCTTTTTAGACATTTTGTTATAAAATATTAATAGCTTCAGAATGGGGTTGAACCAACAAACCTCTGGTTGTTAATCCGGCGCTCTAGCCAACTCGTCCACGTGATTGCAGTATTGCTGTGCAATTATACTATTGAGTACTTATTAATGTAATACAGAGTAGGCAAATAATAATGACGCCTCATTACCAAGAAACTACTTTAATAAGTAGTTGTCAGTACCGAAAACCAAAAAATTTTTGCTGGGTAGTAACATTTATGTGGGATTTAAGTAATTTTAACTGATTTTCGGGATAGTACCTTATATACAAGCTTCAGTTAATTTTAAAGCGATCCTTTTGAAACTGAATGCCATATTTTATTTGCGGAATCCTGTAGGAATACACTTATACGTATGTAAGATATTTGAGCTTCAAAATATTACTGCCAGACAACATTTTTTTTGGACTAGGGGAAATAATGAACCAATTTCGACCAGTTAAGGAGATTCTGAGTCGATTGGTATACTTTAGGGAGTTTCCAAATATGGTGCTATACCATAAATAAATAAAAATTTTAAAACTCACCAACCACATTATTTTAAAAATAACTGCAATAAAAATGTTCTATGTATTTTCAATTGGATCACAATTTTGCACACAATTTAAAAAAAATTATATAATTGAGTGCTTTGGTACATGAACGATTGATATAAAATCTTTTCGTCGAGCCTCCCAATTAAAAATAGCTTTTACTTTAAATCTTTAGATTTTAACGCTTCTTAAAAATGGAATTCATATTATCAAATGTCTAATTCCCTATAAAAAATAACTTTTATTTGTATTCTTTTTCTGTAAATATATAATTGTATTCTATTACTCCTCGAACCAGTTGTTTTGCAAATTTTAAACTTAATACAATCTGGTTTGCTTTAGACATCATGCAACATTGAATCAGGGACATTGTGTTAAACATGGTTGTAAGCAGTTAAATTTTAAATACTTTTTTCTTCTAAAGACTAACTAAAGTTTATGATTAATATACCAGTTTGGTTATTTTTCCAAAATTTTGTCTCTAACTAAACTCTTACCCTTAATCTGTCCTTTTACTCTCTCCCTCTCTCTCTCTCTCTCTCTCTTATGACATGTTTCTCTATTGTGAATTATTAAAACAGTTGCAATACAATTAAAGCAGCCACACTTACTACAATTCCTTTCCCACTCTCTGTCTCTTTATAATAAATAATTACACGAGTTACATCACAATTATTTGAGGCTTATTTACATCAATCTCTAGTAACATAATCTCATACAATTAAGTTTAATTTTTTTTTTTTTTTTAATTTTCAGCGCGTGTAGATTTAAATAAATTATATACTATAATTAATACACAAAATTTTCATTTTAATATATTTCTTTTTATGCTTTGCTTAGAAAAAATTATTACTTAATAAAAATCTTTTTTAAAAAATAAAACAATTTTTATTATTGTTTATTTATTTAAATTTGCAACTAGAAATAAAATATTTTTTTTGAACAATCGTCACAGCTGTATTACAATATTAGGTGCTGAATTACATTTTTAATTAGCGGAATAACAATTTCAAGTAGCTGAATTACATTTTTAAGTAGCTGAATTGCAATCTACATTGCTGAATTACAATTTTAGAAGTTTAAATACAATTTAAGTAGCTGAATTATAACTTCAAGTAGCTTAATTGTAATTTACTTAGCTGAATTGAAATTTTAATAGCTGAATTGCAATTTACAGCAGCTGGATTACAATTTTAGCTAGCTGAATTACAATTTTAGTAGCTGAATTACTATTTAAAGTAGCTGAATTGCTATCTACATTGCTAAACTACAATTTTAAAATCTTAATTAAAATTTAAGTAGCTGAATTACAATTTAAGGAAGCTGAATTACGATTTCATGAAGCTGAATTACGATCTCAAATAGCTAAATTAAGATTTCAGTAACTGAATTATAATTTTATTAGCAGAACTACAATTTAAAACAGCTGAATTACGAGTACAATTTTAATAGCTGATTGATTTAAATCTTTGCTGAATTGTATTTTACGTAGTTCAATTTCAATTTCCAGCAGCTGAACAATAATTTTCATTCGTTTTATATATAAAATCTAAAACATTTCTTACATTTTTTCAGGCTGAATAATAATTTTATATTTAAATTCATATAAAATTCCTAAAAATTTCTTAGAAAATCTAACAATAACAAATGCTGGATAGCTTTTTAAGTAGTTGAATTGAAGTTTTAAATTGTTTTTTTTTTAGAAATCTTTATTCTATGTTTTATTAGCTAAGTTATTTTTAAACTAGCTAAATTGCAATATATTAAGTTTTTTATCGTTTCTGAATTGCATTTTATTTAGCTGAATTTCAAGTATAATCAGCTGAATAACTGTTTTCATTTGTTTTACACATACATTTTTTTAAATACCCCCCAAAAAATTTTATGAAATACATTTTAATTTGTTTTAAATGAGAACAATAACTAATGCTGAATGGCCCATACAGTAGCTGAATAAAAGTTTTTGTTAATATTTCATAATCAGAATTGCAATTTCTGTAGCTGAATTGCATTCTTTCTCAAAATAAATGTGTAATATTTTTCAAGAATTTTAGTTTAAAAGTTAGCTGAATTACTTTTTTTTCAATCTGAGTTGCTTCTTTTAACAGCTGAATTATCCAGAAGTTTTGCTGAATAAAGTTTCCGGTGTCTGAGTTCAAATTAATGCTGGAAATTCTTGCAAACCTTAATTTTTTTTAGCAGCTTAATTACAAAATCATTAATTATTTCGATAATTTTGTCCTGCTGAATTACATTTCTAATAGTTGAATAGTAATTTTTAGAACAAACTAAATTAAAATTATTCATGTATTAAAAGAATTTTGGCTTTAAGATTTGCTGAATTGCTTAGTTAACAGCTGAATAGCATAATTTAGTATAATTTTGGAAATATTTATAATTTATAGTTTGCTGATTAGCATTTTTAATAATTTATCTAATAGTTGCCAAAAATGTAAGAAATTGCCGGTTTAAATCTTCTTTATTTTATTTTTCTTTATTTTTTCTTAGATATTTATTAAAAACTCAATAAATTTCCATTTTAATCCTTGCTGAATAGCATTTTAAGCAGCTGAATAGCAAATGTTTTATCAAAATTTAGCAACACTTTTGGTAGCTGAATTAAAAATTTGTCTTATTTTTTATACAATATTTGTTAAATATTTTTGAAATTTCTATTTCAGACGCTGCTGAATAAAATTTTAATTAGCTGCATTGCAACATTTTTTGAATTTATGACAACTTTTGATATTTATTAGATATTCATTATTCTAAAGCTTGCTAAATAGAATTTTGAGAAGCTGAATTTCATTATTTTCTAACTTTATAAATAATAATTATTAACATTTTAAGAATTTTCTGTTTTAATTTATGCTAAATTGCATTTTATGCAGCTAAATAGCACAATTTAGTAAAATTTTTGAAAATGTTTAATATTTTTTTTAATATTTTATGCATTAAATTTTACTGAATAGACATTTGAGTAGCTGAATTGAAGACTTTTCTCATTTTTTATTAATTATATATTTTTATATAATATATGATAAAATATCGAGAAATTTCTTATTAGGCTTTGCTGAAAAGCAGAATAGAAATTTTTTTTAAATTTTATCAAACTTTTCATTTTTGATAATTATTTTTCAGTTCAAAACTAACTGAAAATTGAAAATAGTTTTAATTTCTTATTTAACATTTGTCAAAATTTAAGAAATTCCGTGTTTTGATTCTGCTGAATACAACTAATATTGTGTGAGGAGTAATTTTCTTTTAAAGTCTTGCTGAATTGCTTTTAAAACTAAAAAAAAATAATAACATTGTGCAAAATGTCTAGGTTTCTCCCCCTCTCTTTTTGTTTACTACAATATTAATAAATTTAATTTTCTTTTTGTTATGTATTAAATTTAATCATTTAAATCCGTTTCACAAAGTCAAGTTCATGACCTACATTTCTTAATAATAACTGATTGGACTTTTTCTCTTAGTGTACTGTCTAACAAAATTGACGTCATTCTCATTTATCTCATTTTCTGCTTGCACTTAACATGCACACATAAACACATGTTTTATACCTAAAACATGCACAATAATTGTAAAATCTAAATTATGTGATTATTATGACAAAACACTAACAAAAAACAACGCTTTCATCTCTCATTTTGAAACATAAACAAACCAACTCTCACACATTTATGATTTAAGAGTCAAATGCATATGTGTAACCAGTGGCGTGTGTATGCTCTGTAGTTGAGTGATTTTAATGGAGCAGACTATCTTACACATACAGAGAAAGCGCAACAAAATCTAAACAAATAATTTAAATTAGACTTTAGACTCTGATACATTGGACTTTGACCACTTTTTTTTAATATTAAACAAGAAGTAAAAAAACAGAAAACAAGACAAGACACTAATAATGATTTGATTCCTAAACACAAAATAACCTACAAAAAAAGTATAAAAATAAAACTGAAATTACAAATTTAAATGGTATAATAATGATGCTGTTTTTTTTTCTTTTTTTGGTTTTAGCACTCATGCTCTTATTTATTTTTTTTAACTCCACTTAAAATAGATAATTAGCAAACTGTTTACGTTATTTTTATTTATTTTTTTTTTAAGTAAAAAAAAAAAAAAATGCGAGTTAATTGATTTTAATTGTTTATCATTATATTTTATTGTTTTTAAATGGTTGTTGTTTTGAAATTATATTGTTGCATATTTTTTAATAAATTTTCCTTCATTTTTCTCCTCTCTTTATCAGGTCGATGTCATTACCGGCCGCCAATATACTTTTGCCGAACTTCGTGATTCGAGTGCTGCTTTGGCGGTACGTTTTCAAACTAAATTCAAATTGGTTAAGGGTGATGTAGTGGCCATTTGTTTGCCCAATTTGCCAGAATATCCGGGTGCTGTGTTAGGTGCCATAGAGGCTGGTTTGACAGTGACCACTGTCAATCCGATTTATACAGCTGGTAAGATAAAGTAAAAAATCAAACAATTTTATCGTAAATTAAAAATATAATCGAATAAAAAATATTCGTTTAATATCCCAATTTATTTTTGTGTCTAATAATTAAAAAAAATATATTTGAATGAAATTATTCGATTAAATTAAAAATTAATTTTAAATGAAATAATTAAAAAAATATATGTTTGAATAAAATTATTCGAATCAAATTATTCGGATAAATTTTGCGAATAGAAATAAATAATTCTAAATGAAATAATTAAAAAAAAACATTCGAATAAAATTATGCGTATAAATTATTCGAAAAAAATTATTTTAAATAATAAAATAATTTTTTTTTGGTTTAATTATTCAAATAAAAAAAGGAATTTTTAATCCAGTAATTTAAAAAAATTTTTAATAAAATTACTCGAATAAAAAATAAAATGAATTTTAAATTAACTAATTAAAAAAATATATAATTTTTAATCAAATTAAAAAAATATTCGATTAAAATTATTCGAATTAATTATTCAAATAAAAAATTAAATCTTAAAAAAATATATTGGAATAAATTTATTCGGATAAATTTATTCAAATAAAATTATTCGGTTAAAATATTCGAATAAAAAACTAATGAAATAATTAAAAAATACATATGTTGAAATAAAATTATGCGGTTTAATTAACTGAAATTTGAATGAAATGAAATTTAAATGAAATAATGGATCAAACTATTCGAATAAATTATTCGAATAAAATTAATCGATTTTATACTTTTTTAATTCTATAAATGTTATCTAAAATTTTATTCGAATAATTGATTATTAGAAATTATTAGAACGCATTTAAATTTTTTTTAATCTATAAATTGAGTGAATAATTAATAATAATTTTAACCGATTATTTAGTTTTTATTATTCGAACACATTTTTATTTAGAATTAATTTGGCGTCTAAGCAATTTTTCGAATTATCGATTCTTTGGTTCAATAACTAAAAAAACATGTTGGAATAACATATTATTAATGTTATTCGAATAAAGTTATTCGGCTAAATTAATCGAATAAAAAATGAATTTTAAATTAAATAAATAAATAAAATTATGTGAATAATATTATTCGAATAAAATTATGTGCATATATTATTCAAAATATTAAATTTTTTGGAATAAAATTATTTGGTTTGGCTGTATTTTATACTTTTTTTAATTTTATAAATTCTTTAAAATTTTATTCGAATTATCGATTTTTTCTTTAAAATTATTCAAATATTATTGTTCGCATATATTTAAACGTATTTTTAAATTAAGTAATCTCCAAAGAATTTATTCCAATACTCGATTACTCGGTTCAAATTATTCATATATCCGTTTATTCATTTTGTGATATATAGGAATGAATCTTTTTAAAATCTATTGGCGTTTTAAAATATTATTCGAATAATCAATTATTAGGTTCAAATTACTCGAATAATCGATTATTGATTTCAAACTAATCGAATAATCGATTATTAGGTTCAAATTACTCGAATAATCGATTATTGATTTCAAACTAATCGAATAACCGATTATTAGATTTAAATTATTCGAATAATATTTTTTAGATTTATTTTTTGAGCCTATAAAATGAGAAAAAAACTACAAAAATTATTCGAATAAACGATTTTTCTTTTTAAGTTATTCGATATTGCGAGTTTTCGATTCTTAATATTGGAATAATTTTTTTAATCGCTTTAATTATTAAATTTTATTTTTCAATGTTTCATTTTAGTTTAAAATTTTGATTTGAAAATGTAATCACAAAAATGATTATTCGGTTTCATTTTCGATTAATATATTACTCGGTCTTCATTATTCGAATAATCGAATCGTTTAAAATAAAATGATAAATAAAAATAAATTTTTGTAAAAAAACGGTTCCGCGATTATTCGAATAAAAAACCGTATAATTAAATAATTTTTGGAATGTTTCTTAAATTTTTAATTATTCGTTTTTTTTATCGAATAATCGCGTAACCGGGTTTTTACAAAAATTCATTTTTATTTACAATTTTATTTTAAACGATAAAAAAGTTTTTAAAAC
This sequence comes from Protocalliphora azurea, assembly GCA_932274085.1. Taxonomy (NCBI): domain Eukaryota; kingdom Metazoa; phylum Arthropoda; class Insecta; order Diptera; family Calliphoridae; genus Protocalliphora; species Protocalliphora azurea. The sequence goes on from OW026523.1 coordinate 8,736,013, forward strand.
TAATTCCTTTGATTAAATGATTATTAAGCAAAAGTATTTTTTATTTATTATGTAATTGAAAAACTTTTGAAAACGTTTATACCTTTAAAATTACTCGAATAATTGATTATTCATTTCAAATTACTCCAATGATCAATTAATCGTTTCAAATTGACCATTTTTTTTATCGTTTATCATGTAAAACTCCAAAAATGTTACCGAAACTAACTGATTTATAGAAATTATTAATAAATTACTATTGTACTATTTATACGGTTAACGGATTATCTAGTTTTTTTAATCGAATATTCAAGTAGCCGGTTTTTCATAAAATTTATTTTTATTTATTACTATCATAATTACATAATATTGGGCCTTTATTAGTCGTTTTTTTTTTCGAAAAAATGTATTTTCATTTATTAATCGTTTTTTTTATTCGAATAATCGAATAAACGGGTTTTAAGCAAAAATTTTTTTTATTTATTATTGGCTTAAAAACATGATTATTCAGATTTTTTTTAATTTAGATTAAATTTTTTTTTATTTTTCCTATAATCGAGTAAAAGGTTTTTTCTAAAATTTATTTTTATTTAATAATCGATTATTCGTTTTAAACTATCCGTATTATTCCTCATTTGTTTTGTTTATCATCCAAAACTCTAAAAATTTTAAATGCATTTACGATTTATAGAATTTTGGAATAAGTAACTATTGTGCTTTTTATTCGATTAAACGATTTTCAGCTTTTATTATTCGAATAATCAAGTAATCGGTTTTTCCTAAAATTTATTTTTATTTATTACCCAAATACATGATTATTTCATTTTTTTTGTTCGAATAATTGATTAAACGGTTTTTATACTCGAACAATCAAGTAAACGTTTTTTCCAAAAATTTTGTCTTATTTATTATACATGATTACTTGGTTTTTTATTCGATTAATCGGTTTTATTATTCGAATAACCGATTATTACAAAAATTATTTTTATTGATTATTTATTTAAATAATTCTTAAAGACGTTAATTCATTTAAAATTATTCGTATAATCGATTATTCGCTTCAAACTATTTAATTTCTTATTCAAAACTCAAAATAAATAATTTTTTTACATTTTAAAAGCTGAAATTTTTATTTTTATTCATTTTATTTCAACATTTCTTTATTCTTTTTTTTTTAATTATTTATATATATATCTTTAAAATTTCTATCATATGCTTCGAAGTCTTTTAAATGTTATTCATTTTATTAAAGGTCCTTTATTTTTTGTTTTTAAAAATTGTTATGAATTTGAAATATTTATTTATTTAAAAATTTAAAAGCGCAGTCATCGCTTCTATAATTATTTCTTATATTATTTAATAAACAAATAAATATGTATATTTGTGTAACTGTTGAACAATTTAAAATAATTTCGCTTTAATAACATTTTATATAGTATAACCAACCACAATCATGTGTAGCGTTCAATGGACTTTGGTCAAGGTAATATGTATTGGTATGAAATAGCCAAAACAATGAGTTGAATCAATCATGCATTAAAAAGAGAGCAAAACAGGGAAAATTTAAAATCTCTCAAATAAAAACAAATGAAAAATTAAGGGTCACTCTTATTTAATGTAATGAATAATTGGTGTTTATTTATAAGAGGAATTCAAATAAAAGATAAAAGATCTTTTATGAATAATGAACACTTTTTTTTTTTTGAACATTAGTCATTAATAATATATAAGAAAACCGAAAGTGTTTTATTTTGAAAAGTCCTTGAACTTTGTTATTCACTACACTTATATTGTTTATTTTCATTAATCATATTCTGCCAAATTTGTCAATAATCTTGGTAATAATTTTTTGATTTGGTCTAAGCACCTCCCAAAATCTAATCGTCTAAAAATTGTTATCAAATAAGATAGTTAAATTTTTATTTGTTTAACAAAATACGAGTACATCTGTTTCAGCGTTTTTATTTTTGCATGACTTGTTGAATTTTTAACTAGATAAGATTATAAAAATCGAGACATAAAATGTAGAACAAAAGCCGTCGGCCGGGTAATGATCCAATTTAAAATAAAACTCACACCTGCCTTATAAACAAGTTATTAAGAAAGCAGATGCATAAATTCATAAAGTAATTAAACAGATTTTAGCTGAATTGAAAAACAAAACCTCAAAGGGGTGACTTTAACTCCATATAAGTGTTTTGAAGCTATAAATATTAAAAAAAAAAAAAAACGAGAAAATAGACTTATTAAGCAGATTAATCAATAATTGCTATTTTTAATAAATTTATGTTCAACAGTTACATTTTGTTTTACAATTTGTTCTACTCCCAATAGCAGTTAATTGAAAGTGAAATTTCACACCTTCCGTTTTAATTTATTAAATTGTTTTTTAGTATTTACTCAATTATAAACGTCACTTTTAATATTTATTGGCAAATGTAATTATCTTTATTATTGAGGATTAAATTTCCAATTATTTCCCCGCTAACAATATTCAAAAAAAAAAAAGGAAAAAAACATAAAGGGACTTGTGACTTTTAGAATCAATTATTATTTAATTATAACCATAAATAATGCATTTTTAAGCATTCGATTAAAAATTTTTAAAAATTTATTTATACGTTATAAATAGAATAAATTATATAACGATTACAATAAACAATCATTGAAGCGTTTAAAAATTTCTTAAATGCATCATTTGAACCTATTAATCGCTTAATTTATTACAGTAATTGTTCGAAATCAAGATGATATTGTTTATAAAATAGGAATAATTAAAATATAATGAGTTAAATAATCGATTATTAGAATAATTTGAAAAAAAAAAATAAAAAATTTTTATTATTCAAATAATATTTTCAAATATTTTTTTCTCTAAAATAATTGCAATCACCTAAAATTAAAATAAAACCAAAAATATGAAACGAATAAACGATTATTCAAATTATTTAAACCGAATAATCGATTATTCGAATAATTTTTTGAAACATTTGTTTGCTCCAAAATAATTATAATTATTGAAACTAAAGCCAATTCAAAAATATGAATCGAATAAACGATTATTCGAATAATTTACAACGAATAAGTGATTACTCGAATAATTTGAACCGAATAGTTGATTTTTCACAATCTTTCATAAATATTTTTCACTCTAAAATGATTGCATATATATAAAATTAAATTATAGTGAAAAATATGAACCAAATAAATGGGTATTCGAATAATTTTAAAAAAATAATCGATTAATCAGATAATTTTTAAACTAGTTTTTTCTCTAAAATAATAGTGTTAAATTAATATGAAAAATAAAAACCATATAATCGATTATTCGAATAATTTACCACGAATAATTGATTACTCGTATAACTTGAACCGAATACTTCAATTTTCGAAACCTTTTTTTTAATAATTTTGTTTCTAAAATAATTGCAATAATTTAAAATTATATTAAAAGAAAAAAATATGAACCGTATATTGATTACTCGAATAATTTGCAACGAATAATGGATTATTCGAATAATATTTTTAAATAATTTTCACTTTTAAATAATTGTAATTATTTAAAATTAAATTAAAACGAAAAATATGCACGCTATAAACGATTATTCGAGTAATTTATAATGAATAATCGATTATTCGATTAATTTTTAAACTATTTTTCGCTTCAAAATAATTATAATTATTAAAAATTAAAAGCAATTTTGAAATATGAACTACGAATAATCGATTTTTCAAATAACTTGAAATGATTAATCGATTTTTCTTAAATATTTTGGGCTCTAAAATAATTGTAATTATATAACATGTTATTAAAACGAAAAATATGAAACGAATAATCGTTTATTCAAATATTTTTAAAAACTTTTCATACTTAAATAATTGTAATTAATAAAAATTTAATTAAATTGAAATATAACAATCGAATAATCGATTGTTCGATTAATTTGTAAAGAATAATCGATTATTCAAATAATATTTTTAATAATTTTTTCATTCTTAAATAAGTGTAAATATTAAAAATTAATTTAATTGGAAAATGTGAACTGGATAATAGATTATTTGAATATTTTGAACCGAGTAATCGTTTAATCGAATAAATTTGTTCGAAAAAAATTTGTTGTTTATCATTGATATTATGATATCGTGAAATGATAGTTTTGACTCCAACCAAAATTTAATTTGTGTTACAGAGCAAAACAAATTAATCGTTTAAACGGAATAATCGGTTATTTAAATATTTTCTTTTAATGTGTTCAATGAACACTTGCTGTCATTATACAACTGTTTTTCAGTTTCAAACAAAATTATTAGAATATTTTCAAACTGAATAATCGATTATTCGAATAATTTTATTCGAATAACCTTTAAATTTTTTTCGTTGACAATATTATAATAAAAAAATAATTCTTATTCCAAAAAGTAATTAATATGGCAAAACCCACCTAATCGATTATTCGAATAATTTGAAGCGTATAATAGGTTATTCGAAAAATTAATAAATAAAAGTTTTGCATACATCATTTTTTAAACTTTTAAATAAAATTGTTCAAATAATTTTAAAACAATTAATCTACTTTTCGAATAATTTTTTATAAAAAATCCTAATGATAAAAAAATGTGTTAAATGTAGATGTGAACCATATTAATATGTTGTAAAGAAAAAAAAATTAATCGAATAATTTTACCCGAAAAATCAGTTATTCCTTTAAAATTTCTAAAAGTTTAAAAAGGTCATTTTAAAGTATTAAAAAATTGTGTTGTTATTGGAAATAAAATATTAATTTTTATTATTCGAATAATTTTAAGCGATTAATCGATTGTTCGAGTATTTGGTTTTATTGGTAGATAAAAAAACTTGTTGCGATTAACCGTTTATTAGTCGAAACTGAATAAAACACTTATTTTAATCTCAAAATTATTTTCCAAAATTTTTATTTCTCTAAATTTTTCTCAGTGTAATTGATCAAGATTTCTCATTTCTTATACCAAACTCTTTATTCTCCATTAAGTAAATAATTATAAAAAAAGAAACTTAAGCAAAAAAGAAAAAAAGAAATCTAAAAATTATTTATCAAGAAAATAAATTGCTGCATCAAGCAAAAAAAAAAAAAAAAAAAAAAGAATCTGCAATTTAAATGCATATAATAGACCTAGAGGCGAAATTGAGAGAAAGAAAGAAGTTACAAACAAATTATGTCCTCAAAATTACAACAATTCTTATATACCACACAAGTAGGACTAAAATAACAAAATATTTATATTTAAATTTGTTTATTAAAAATTCGTGTAGCTAAATTTTCTTAGGACCTTCTCTTCCATTCAATTATTCTATGACCAAGTGCTCCAAAATATGAAGCAAATCTATTTTTAGTGATGATTGCAACAGCGTTTAAAATAACATCGCAAAGAATGTGCATAAATTAAACAAAAAAGAATGCAAAACAGATATTTAAACTAAAAAAAACATAAATAAAAAAATATTGAAACGAAAAGACAACTTTTAAAGAAAAAAGGGATAATTTTAAAGAAATCTAAGAATAAGCAAATTTATTCATATTTTATTAAATTTTTATTTTGTAATTTTCTTTATTTTTTTCTATTCCAGAGGAAATTGCCCGCCAATTGACATTTAGCAATGCTAAATTCATTGTGGGTACCACTTTGGGCTATTCCGTCCTTGTTGAAGCCTGTAAATTGGCTAAAAAAAATTTACCAATTGCCTGTGTACGCATGTTTCCAAGAGATGAACTACCCGCTGGCGCTATTGATTTCTTTGAACTTTTCAAATATAATGGTGATGTGGATTTTGCTCAATTGAAAACCTATGACATAAATCCCAATGAAATGGTTTTATTACCCTTCTCTTCGGGCACTACCGGCATGCCTAAGGGTGTCAAGTTATCGCATAAAAATATCTCTTCAAATTGTGAAATGGTTCAATCGATTATTGAAATCGATTGTAGCAAAAAGCAAGAAGTTTTACCTGGTGTTTTGCCCTTCTTCCATATTTATGGTTTGACCGTGATAATGTTCTCAAAATTGGGCCAGGGTGCTAAATTGGTGACAATGCCGCAATTTAAGCCAGAGGATTTGATGAAGGCTTTATATGAGTATAAGAGTACCATGTTGAATGCGGTGCCACCGATGGGTAAGTATTTTAAGAGTAAAATCGGGAATTTTTATTACAAATTATATTCTCTTTGATTACAGCTCTTTTCATGATTAATCATCCCAAGGTTACACAAGAAACTTGTCCCGAATTGAGGGTGATAATGTCAGGAGCTGCTCCCATAGGCGTAACAGATGTAGAACGTTTTATAAAGAAGTAAGTAAAAAAAATGCATTTAATAAAAATAATTTTCTAAAGAACTTTTTAATGCAAACAGGAATCAAGAACCTCAACAATTTCGGTTTAAAACCTTAAATTTAAGAAATCAAAATTGAGGTTATGTAGAAAAAAAATTGTGACAATTTGAATTTTTAAAAAATTCAAAGCGTAAAATTTTTAGAATTAAAATTTCTTAAAAATTTCTTCAAAAAACTGTACATTTAAGAAATTTAATTTGAGGTTAGGTTGAATGAAATGTTTAAATATTAAAATTTACTAAAATTTCAAACTGTGCAGTATTTGTAAAACAATAGGGAATACAACACCACCAAAATTTTGCAATAAAACCTTAAATTAAAGAAATTAAATTTCGAGGTTAGGTTGAAAAAATTTTTAAAAATTTAAAAAGAAAATTGTTTCTAAGACAATACCCCAAATTTAAGAAATAATTTTTAAGGTTAGGTTGAATAAAATTTTTATTTATTAAAATTTACTAAAATATCAAACTGTGCAGTTCATGTAAAGCATTATTGAATAAAACTCCATCAAAATTTTCTAATAAAACTCTTAATTAAAAAAAAATAATAATAATAAATAAATAAATTTTAAATTTTGCTTTAATTAAAATTTGTTAAAAAATTTAAACTGTGAATTGTTTCAAAGGCAATAAGGTTTCCAACGCCTTAAAATGCCTTAAATTTAAGAAATTATTTTTGAGGTTAGATTGAATAAAATTTTTATTTATTAAAATTTTTAAAAATTTCAAACTGTATAGTATTTGTAAAACAATAGTGAATGCAACGGTTTCAAAATTTTATAATAAAACCTCAAATGAAAGAAATAAAATTTTGAGGTTAGGTTGAAAAAATTTTATTTTAATTAAAATCCGCATAAAATTTAAACTGTTAATTGTTTCTTAGGCAATGTATATTCAAATAGTATGAAAAGTCTTAAGTTTTATAAGGTTTAAATTTGAGGTTAAGTTGAAAAAATTTTGTTATAATCAAAATTTTTTGAAAATTAAAACTGCATATTATTTCTAAAGACATAAAGATTTAAACGCCTTAAACATTTTTAATACAACCTTAAATTTAAAGAAAAAAATTAATTTGAGGTTATGTCGACAAAAATTTGGTTTAATCAAGATTTTTTGTAAATTTAAACTGTAAAATACTTCTATGTTGATAACGAATTAATATCCAACATTTTTTGTTAATAAAACAAACAAACAAATAAATAACAACAACCTTGCACTAACATTTTTTAACTAAACCATAAATTAAAGAAATTGAATTTGAGGTTAAGTTGAAAAAAAATTTTTTATAATCAAAGTTTACAAAAAAAAAAAAAAAAAAAAAAAAAAAAATCAAAATGTCAGTTATATATATATATATATTGAAATTGAATTTTGAATATTTTTGAAATTTTGCTTAAATTTTGATAGAAACGCAATATTTTTTTTTTTTTTTATTTTTTAAATTAAAGTTTAGCTTGAGAAAATTGGTGTTTTATTGATTTATTAATTTTCCTTCTTCAAATTTTCCTATTTTAGGTTCCCTAAAACCAAATTCCTGCAAGGTTATGGCATGACAGAATCCTCCCCAGTTATCCTCTTGACATCTGCCGATAATACCCGTTATGCTTCTACCGGTTTTCTCACCAGCAACACTGAGGGTAAAATTGTGCCTTTAGATGGTAACGATCTCAAAGGTTTGGGTCCCAATCAAACCGGTGAATTGTGTATGCGTGGTCCTCAGGTCATGGAGGGTTATTTGAATAACGAAGAAGCCACTAAAGAAACTTTCTATCCAGGACGTTGGTTACGTACTGGTGACGTAGCCTATTACGATGAGGAAGGTTATTTCTATATTACCGATCGTATGAAGGAATTAATTAAAGTCAAAGGATTCCAAGTGCCCCCAGCTGAATTGGAGGCCGTATTGAGAGATCATCCGAAAATCTTAGAAGCTGCTGTCTTTGGCATACCCCACCCAGTTAATGGAGAAGTTCCTAGAGCTTTAGTTGTCTTAAGACAAGGTATGGAGGCTACTAAAGAGGAAATTTACAATTTTGTAGCCGAAAGAGTGGCTGTATATAAGAAATTGGATGGAGGCATTATGTTTACCTCCGAAATACCCAAAAATCCTACAGGTAAAATTTTAAGAAAAGTATTGAAAGAAAAATATTCTAGTTAATCTCTTTTTGATCTTCAAAAGCGAATTTGTTTTAATTATAATTTTAGTTTAAGGTTTTAGTTTAAGTGTTAAATGCAGGGGCGGGTTAATTATTTTGTTTGGTGTATAATAAAGCACTGAGAAAATATTATTTGTTGTAGCTATTTGAAAGACCCTTAAAGTTTTAGGCAATAAAGAAATCTTGCATTTATTTCTAATTGCATTAATTTGTTGAGAAAATTTCCTTTTTTCCTAAGGGAAAACTTATTGATTTTATTTATCCTTCAGTGATTGTATATTTTATTTTAAAAAATTGATTTTCAAAATTAATAAAGATTTTATATGTTATTGTATCATAGAGTTAGCACTGTAATTAGTCAGTTTTAAGACTTTGCTAAAAAAATTACTAAAAATAAAAAAAAAAAAAACAAAAATATCTAAGTTTTAATATAATTTTGTGTAAAATTGTTGCAAAAAAATATAAAAAAATAGTTTTTTCGAAAAAAACGAGTTTTATTTAAGAATGAACAAACTAAAATGTAAATTGAAAATAAACAAATAAATAAATCAATAAATAAATAAAAATAAATAAATAAATGAATACATACATAAAAATAAATAAAATAAATAATTAAATAAAAATAAATACATACAAAAAAATAGATATGTTCGACGCAAATTATATATGTCATTCTGTAACAATTCTTCCTATATTTTTAGAACCATAAATTTTAATTTCCGAAATAGATTTAAATTATTTGTACATAGAGGTATAAGTGTCATTGCAATGTTACATTATTCACATAACACATATTCAGGCCCCTACATAGCGTCAGATGGCGCCACTATACCGGTAAGACTGATTATTTAGGTTAGATGTAAATAATATAAAGTATTGCATATCTTGGGGGTTAAATAGTGAAACAACTGTGAGATGGCATCACAAATAACAGCATATTTTAAGGGGTTGAATTCCATTTCTAATATGAAGCTGCCTGACTAAATAATCTTAAAATCAGTTTAGAGTTTGGACTAAAATCACGGCTAAAGTCTGGACTAAAATATATTCTCTGGATTAAAGACTAGTATATAGTCTTGTCTATAGTGTGGACTAAACTAGCCTATAATCTTGACTAAAGACTATTCTATGGTCTGCACTAAAGGTTAGTATGGACCACAAAAGATTCAAATGCATTAAAAAATTCATAAAAATTTGAATTTAAGAAATTTAATTTGAAGTTAGATTGAAACAATTTTGTTATAATTACAATTAAAAGTAATTTAAACAGTTAATTGTTTCTAGGGCAATTTTTTTTATTAAACCTTAAAATGAAGTAATTAATGTAATTTGAGGTTAGGTTGAAAATTCTTTTGTTACAATTAAAATTTGATGGAAATTGAAATAGTCGTGTCTGTAAGTCAAAAAGATTAAAACATTTTCTTAACGTTTTTAAATTAAAACTTGAATTTAAGTAAATAAATCTGATGTTAGGTTGAAAAATTTTAAGAAAATTTCATAAGGTACAAAAACGCCATTGCAATTTTGTGATAAAAGCATAAATTTAAGAAATTAAATTTGAGGTTAGGTTGAATAAATTTTGTTATTATTAAGATTTAGTGAAAATTCATACAGTTAATTGTTCCCTAAACAACAAGGATTCAAATGTTTCAAAAATTTCACAAGAAGGTTGAGATTAAGTAGAAAAAATTTTGTTATAAATAAAATTTTAATTGAATTTCTAGCTGTCAGTTGTTGCTAAGACAATCAGATTTCAAGCCCTTAAATTTAAGAAATTTAATTTGAGGTTAGGCTGAAAAAAAATTTTATAACTAAAATTAAGGAAAATTTAAAGTTATAATTGCTGCTCAGACAATGAGAATTCAAACGTATTCAAAATTTTATAATAAAAACTTAAATTGAAGATATTAAATTTGAGGTTAGGTTGAAAATATTGTTTTGCAATGCGATTTTGTGAAAAATTAAAACTATCGGTCAGTTTTGTGGCTATGAGGAATATAGTGCGATAAAAATTTAGTCATGAAACTTTAAATTTAAGAAAAATTAAATTTTAGTTTATGTTGAACAATTTTTTATTATAACTAAAATTTTATGGAAACTAAGACTTGTCATTAATTTCTGAGACCATAAGGGTTAAAGCAAGGGTTAAAACGCTTTAACAATTTTGTACTAAAATCTTAATTTTTAAGACTTTAGTACAAATGGTTGAAAAAATTATGTTATAACAAAAATGTTATAAAAGTTAAATTTGTGAATTGTTTTTAGGACTGTAGGGAATAAAACTTTAATTTCTTTTATAATTTTTCTTAATTTTTTATTTGTTTATTTATAGATTTTACAACTAAAAATAATTTAACATATTTAATATAATTTTTTTTGTTTTGTTTTTTACCATTTTTCAGTTACATTGCTAAATTCTAGTATATTTTTATTTTCACTTTTTGTCTCAATTAATTATTTGTTTTGTAATATATTAGTATATTTTTAGTTTATTTAATAAATTTGTATATAAAACAAAAAAATAAATTTTTAATTTAACTACAAAATATCAAAACACATATTTAATCACGTCTTTAGTTGTTGGTAATTTTAAAGACATTTTTTTAATTATTTTTTTTTTTAATAAAGATTTTATTCTTTTTATTTGTTTAACAGAAAAACTGATTTAATTTTTACGATATTTAACAAGTGGTTGTGTTAAAAAATATTTTTTTTTTTGTTTAACAACTTATAAATTTTATTTTATTGTTTAAGAATTATAAATTATTGATTTAAATTTTTATTTTTTTTAATAAATTTTTTAATCTAAAAGAACATACATTTCATGATGTTTGGTTGTATTTGTTATAAAGTAATTTAGGGGGAGAGGTTTTCTTAAACTCCTTTTTTTTGTTTTTTAAAATAATTTGTTAATAAAGTTTTACTAAATTATTGTTTTTTCTTCAAAGATTTTTTTAATAGTTTTTTTTTTTTTAAGTTTTAGTTTTATTTAACATATATGTTTTTTCTTCTTTAATTTATTTATTATTTAGATAAATTTTTTTTATGCTAAATCCTTTAAAGTTTATCTTAACATTTCCTTTAAAAATAATCCTAAAAGAAAATGTTAGTAAATATTAAAAGAAAGGGGGAATGTTTAACGAAGTTTGGAAGCTTTTGTTTTTTTTAATAATAAATTTCTTTAAATATTTTTTTAAAGCAAAGATTAAAAAAATTAGAAATTAATTTAAGGAATGTTAAAAAAATAAAAGAAAACTTAAACAATTAATTAATTAAAAAACATTTATAAATAAAAAATAATAAAAATTAAACATTAGTTAAAAAATTATAAAAAAAATATCTACAAAATAAAATAAAATTTTAATAAAATATTGCCCAGGTTTAAAATATTTATGTGTTCTCTTCCTTTCTCTTAATATCTTTTTTTCTCTTTTATATACATTTTTTTTAATATGTGTTGTGATTTTTTTCAAAATGGAATGTTTTCTTTTATTATTAATATTAATTTATTAAATAATTAATTTGTTTAAAATTATGACTCATCTCTGTTGTTATGCACCCAACTAGCTGGTACCCATTGGGGTTCACGTTCCAGGGAATTAATTTCAGCTAAAAGCTGATGATAAGCTCGTTCAGTATCATTATTTATAATAATCATATCGAATAAATGACCCCAGCGGGCTTCCATGTCACGGGCGGTAGCTATAATATCTTTGAGTTCTTCCTCCTAAAAAAAAAATATTAATGAAATTTACTTAAATTTAAGAAATTAAATTTGAGGTGAAGTTGACAAAATTTTGTTATTTCCAAAATTTAATGAAAATTCAAACAGTCAAATGTTCTTAAAAACAAACAACTTAAAGAAACTAACTCTGAGGTTAGGTTGACAAAAGTTTATTATAACAAAAATTTTAAGAAAATTGAAGCTGTTTGTTGTTCCTAAAGCAATTAGGAATAAAACGCCCTTAAAATTTTGTAATAAAACCTTAAATTCAAAAATAAAAAAATAAAAAAATAATAAATTTGAGGTTAGGTAAAAAAAAAATTGTTATAACTAAAATTAAAAGAAAATTCAGACTGTAAATTTTTACTAAGACAATAAAAAGTAAATTATTGTAAAAATTTTGTAACAACACCTTAAATTTAAAAAAATTAATTTCAGGTTAGTTTGAAAAAGATTTGTTATAACTAAAACTAAAAGCAGATTCTAACAGTCCATTACTTAAGAGGCAATAAGGAGTAAGTAAGCATTAAAATTTTATAGCACACCTTAAATTAACAACATTTAATTTGAGGTTAGGTTCAACAAAGATTATTTTAACTAAAATTTTAAGAATATTCAAGCTGTCAATTATTTTCGAGACAATAAGGAATAAATCACCATTAATTTAAAATTGTATAATAAAACCTTAAATTAAGGAAACTAACTTTGAGATAATGTTGAAAATTTTCCTCAAACATTTAAACTAACTAAGCAACAAAGAATAAATTTCAGAAATTAAATTTCAGGTTATGTTGAAAAAATTTTCTTAAACAAAAATTTGGAATAAAGTTTTTTTCCTTTTTTTTACAAGTTTGTAAAAGAATCTTAATTATAAAAAATTAAATTTGAGGTTAGATTGAAAAAATATTGCTTTCACTAAGATTTTAAGAAAATTCCTAAGGCAATAAGGCACAAAATCCTATTAAAAGTAATAAAACCTTAAATTTGGAAAAGTTTTCTTACAACTAAAATTTTAGGAAAATTTTAATCATCAATTGCGTCTAAGACAATCAGGACTGAAACCCTTCAAAAAAATTCTTAATAAGATCTTAAATTTAAGAAATTAAATTTGAGGTTAAGTTAAACAAATTTTGTTTTAACTACAATTTTATCTGGACAATAGTCTAGATTATAGTTTAGTCTAAATTAAGGACTATAGTTTAGTCTATAGTCTTGATTATAGTCCACTCTTTAGTCTTAATTGTAGTCTAGACTATAGTTTTATCTTAAGTGTATAGTTTAGGCTATAGTCTAGGCTACAGTTTAGTTTATAGTCTAGACAATAGTTTAGATTATAGTCTAGACTATAGTTTAGTTTATAGTGTAGACTATAGTTTAGATTATAGTCTAGACTACAGCTTAGTCCATAGTCTAGACTACAGCTTAGTCCATAGTCTAGACTACAGCTTAGTCCATAGTCTAGACTACAGCTTAGTCCATAGTCTAGACTACAGCTTATTCCATAGTCTGGACTATAGTTAAGTCTATAGTCTAGACTATAGTTCAGTCTATAGTCTGGACTATAGTTCAGTCTATAGTCTGGACTATAGTTCAGTCTATAGTCTGGACTATAGTTCAGTCTATAGTCTGGACTATAGTTCAGTCTATAGTCTGAACTATAGTTAAGTCTATAGTCTGGACTATAGTTCAGTCTATAGTCTGGAATACAGTTAAGTCTATAGTCTGGACTATAGTTCAGTTTATAGTCTGGACTATAGTTCAGTCTATAGTCTGGACTATAGTTCAGTTTATAGTCTGGACTATAGTTCAGTCTATAGTCTGGACTATAGTGCAGTCTATAGTCTAGACTATAGTTCAGTCTATAGTCTAGACTATAGTTCAGTCTATAGTCTGGACTATAGTTCAGTCTATAGTCCGGACTATAGTTCAGTTTATAGTCTTGGCTATAGTTCTGGACTATAGTTCAGCCTTTAATCTGGACTATAGTCTTGACTACAGTTTAGTCTATAATTTGGACTATAGTTTAGTCAATATTTGGGCTATAGTTTAGTCTATAGTCTGGACTATAGTTTAGTCTATAATTTGGACTATAGTAGTTCATAGTTTTGACTATAGTTTAGTCTATAATCAGCACTATAGTCTAGTCTATAGTCTATAGTGTATAGTTTGAACCACAGATTATTCTGCAGTCTGAACTACTGTTTATTCTGTAGTCTGCATTATTGCCTTGGCTACAGTTAAAACTGTGCTTAAGTTAAATCTTCAGTCTAGTCTCTAGTCGATAATGTAGTCTATTCTCATTTCTAGTCTATAGTCTTTTTCTCTAGTTTAATCTCCAGCCTTTTTTCAAAATTATTTTTCTCTAAAACATACCTTAAACGGTTCACCAGTTCTCAGCTTCTTTTGTCTCAACTTATCCAGACTAGGTGGTGCTACCAGCACTACATAAGGTTTCAAATCTGAAGCTCTTAAGAGTTTTAAACTTTGTGGATGTAAATTAAGAACACATATTTTACCACTGGCCACTACAGTGCGTATGGCTTCCAAAGAAGTGCCTAATAAAATAAAAATATAAAAAGAGTGTTTAAAAATCTTTTCTATTTTATATAAGAAAAACTTACCATAATAAGCTTTTTCATATTCACCATGTTCCACAAAACGACGTGCTAAAATATCGGCCTCAAAAGCTTGACGTGTTATAAAATGATAGTCAACTCCGGGAACTTCACCCTCCCGACGTGCACGGGAGGTGTCTAAAAGAGAGGGAGATTTAGGAAAATTTTAAAGATGTTGCTTTAAATATTAAGATTATTAAAATGAGATCTAAATAATTTATTTAAACTTTAAAACTAATATTAATTAAAAAAAGTTTTTGAAAGCTTTTTTTACTTCAATCAGTTAATCTTGTTAAATCTAAAGAAAATCTAGATTTTAATATAAGTAATGGAGTCAATTTTAAATGAAAGACTTTACCTCTATTTCACTTAGTTTAAATCTTGTGTTAAAAGTTTTTATAAAAGTTCTATTACAGATTTTGATAGCTTAATGTTGTGATATTAAATTAGGAATTTTAAAAGGCTTCGAGAAATCTAAACTAGATTTAGGGACAACTCTTAGAATTGTAATGAAATAATGATTTCTAAACTATGTTCTAACTATCTTTAACTTTATTAAGAAAGCTTTAAAGAAACTTTTCTTTTGAATATTTTCTAAACTAGTATTTCAATTATATTTCTATTCTCTAAACTAATTTCTGAAAGTAGGAGGCTACTATAATTTTATTTTAATTTTTTGTTCTAAGAGTTGTTTTTTCTTAATGGTATATAAATCCTTAAGATCCCAACTAGGAAGTCAAATACCTTTTTTCTTTTTTACAACTTTAAGCTTGCTCTCCATTAAATAAAAAACTAAACAAAAAAATTTTTGAATTTTGATGAAAACTGATCCGAAACTTTTAACATCTAACATATTTTAGATAAATTTTCAACTAAAAATAATTTAAAAATTTTCATAAAACTTACGTGGCACAGCAGCTGAAAACCTTTCTGAATCCGCCATTAAACGTTGACGCAATTCATGGCGTCCTATATTGGGGGGACCTATTAAAACAATGGGACGTTTGTGAGTGGCACGGGGATAATACAAGGCAACCTCTTCATAAGTGAGTATTTCCTCGGGTTCAGTTTCATCGGGGGCGGTGGTGGCATATAAAGGATATCTTTAATTAAGAAAAAAATAAAATTAATTTATTTTTTCTCTTTTTTTTTTCTTTCCCTAAAGAAAACTTACCCTGCTTCCGAACTGGCCTTCTTTTTCTTCTTGCGTCCTTTACGCGCACACAACAGTGTCGACCCCTTGCTAGCACCATCTTTACCACGATTTTTACCCTGTAAACCCGCCTCTTCGGCTATGGCCAGTTTCATGGTTTCTCTTTGATGTTGGAATGATTGACTAGGTATGAGACCAGCCAAAGTTTGGTCTTCTTCACCCTCCCTATAAGCCTGCCACCAATTGGGATCTTCACGTGATATGACATGCAAAACATCGCCCTTTTGAAAACTTATACCCAATTCACGGCAGGGTATATACAAATCATCTTCGGGATCATAATCAAAGTGGGCACGTACATGTAGAATGGCATTTTCACGATGTAGGCCGCCACCGGGTGGTGGACTGCCAGCGGGTACTATAAGGAATGTTAAAGTACCCTGCATAGTGCTAAGTAAAGCACACACCTCATTTACTGTCTTGCCTCTTAGTTCTTGGCCATTAACTTCTAAGATTTCATCGCCTTCGTGTAAGAGGCCCGACTTTTCGGCTGCTCCACCTCTTACTATGCGTCCTATGACCACAGCCTCGCCTTCGTTACGTACAGTAGCCCCCAGAGGTTCAGTCGATTTTTCAATTTGTATAATACGTATATTGT
The DNA here is from genome assembly GCA_932274085.1 of Protocalliphora azurea. Taxonomy (NCBI): domain Eukaryota; kingdom Metazoa; phylum Arthropoda; class Insecta; order Diptera; family Calliphoridae; genus Protocalliphora; species Protocalliphora azurea. The sequence continues at coordinate 8,752,663 of OW026523.1, forward strand.
CATTTTGATCGTTGAGTATGCCAAAGCAATTGCTCAAAGGAGGCGAGTCAGGTCGATGTCCAGCACCTGGTGCCGCTGGTTTCATATGAGCATAACCCGTCTGCCCTGAGCTGGTGGCATTATGAGGCGCTACATTAGGCGGTAAAGGCATGGCCCCTCGTTGAGCCAAAGGTGGTGGTACCACTGGAGGTGGTACTGCCGTACCCCTAAGAGAAGCCGATTTGGGGGGAACAGGCAGTGGGGGAGCTGCCACAGAACCACTACTCGGTGACATGGGTGCTTGAGGACTTCCCGCTCCACTTAGCATAGGTGAGGGCGTGCCATCGGTATGTGTGGCCACACGATCATGCGCTAACAGCAGACCCTCCATTTCGTGACTCGTAAGCAAATTGCCCAATTCAATGGCTGAGGCTGAATTGGATTTGGTCAACAGCTCGACAATGTCCTTTTGCAATTCCATGGCGTTTGTACTGACGGGATTATTGACTTTGGGTCGTCGTCGCTGGAGGACAGCTTGACGGGCGGCTAAAGCATGAGCCACTCCCGGATTAGAGAGTATGTTGTGGGCGGCCGACACTCGGCCGGCGAGTGTGGACATGCCGTTTTTGGTAAGTTGATTTTGGAGACGTGTCAAGGCGGCTATGAGGTCACCATAACCTGAAGGGAAGAAAAAGGATAGATAAAATTAGCTTTTAGCATAATTATAAAAATGTTTAGTTTTTATGAAAAAGATAATTTGAAGCATTTGATGGAAAACTTTCTTGAAATAGTTTTTTTAAAGCTTTTTATGAAAGCAATTTTTTAAAGCTTTTTAATGCTTTCTTATGAAAAAGGTTTTTTTCGAAGCTTTTTACGAAAATTTATTTTTTCAATTTTTTATGAGAAAACTGTTTTAAAGATTTTTTGAAATTTTTTCAATTTTTATGAAAAAATTTTTATTTTTATAAAATAATTTTTAATATTTTTATAAAAAAGATTTCTTAAAACTCTTTATGAAAAAGCTTTTTTAAAGCTTTTAATGGGAAAAACATTTTTTAAGCAAAAAGCATTATGAACTTTTTTTAACTTCTTGCGGAAATTTTTTATGAAGTTTTTAATTTTTTTTTTTGAAAAAAGTTTTTTTTTTAATTTATAAAAAGCTATTTTTAATATTTTTATGAAAAAGCTTTTTTTAAATATAGTGATGAAAATCTTTTTGTGAAAAACCTTAATAAAAAAATTAATGTTAAGCTTTTTATAAAAAAGATTTGTTAAGCTTTTCTGAAAAAGCTTATAATGGAAAAATACAGCTTTTTATGAAAAAGAATTTTTTGTTATTTATAAAAAAAAAAACTTGTATGAAAAAGCTTTTTTTTAGTCTTTTTATGAAAAATCATTTTTAATCTTTTCATGAAAAAAACTTTATATAACTTTTTATGAAAAGCATCCTTAAAGATTTTTAAAGCTTTTTATGAAACATTTTTTACAAAATCGATTCATAAAAATATTTTTTAAAGCTTTTTATAAAAAAAGACTTTTACGAAAAAGCTCATTTAAAGCTATTTATGAAAAAGATTTCTTTAAAGATTTTTTAAAAAAAAACTTCTTATGAAAAAGGGTTTTTTAAAGCCTTTTATGAAAAAGCTTAAAGCTTTTAAATGCTTTATTAAACATTTTTATAAAAACAGCTTTTTAAATTAAATGAAATTATGAACAAAACTTCCGAAATGCTTTTTAGGAAAAATCTTTTTTAATATAAGTTTCATAAAGCTTTTCATAAAAACGATTTTATAAAGTTGTTGACTTATTTTGAGAATAATCTTTAAAGTATTTTGTGAAAAAAGCTTTTAATTAGAAGCCTCTTTCGCTCAATCTCACCTGTTATCCTTTCCGATGCATCCTCATCCTCTATATAAGCTTCATTCTCCACTCCCACCACTGAACGTTCCGCTGCCACCGGCTGTTGTTGCTGGACCGCTGGCTTATTATCCTGCAAAGCTTTAAGCTTGCGTGAGCCACGTAAACTGGCGCGCAAAAATTCATTTTGTTGGGCAATACGTTCTTCTTCCTCGCGGCGACGACGTAATTGTTCCTAAAAAGAAAAAAAAGAATACAAAATTAGTTTAAAATAATTAAAAATTCTCTTAGAAAAAAATTCAAACTTTTTTATTTCTCCTTCAATTATTCTCTTTAACAACGAATAGCCTTTATCTAAATAATTCATTCAGCAAAGTTTTTAATAAATATTCTGCACTAAAACTTTGTCTTTTGTATTTTGAAATTATAAATGCAAATCCTTTTTTGGTAAAGGCAAATAGTTTTGTCGCCAAATTCTTATGCCATTCATTGATTAAGCTTAGAGAAGCTTTTGTCACATTTTTGTTTTGTCTTTTTTGTAATTAAGAGAAAATAAATTTGGTTTTCATCTTTCAGTTTTAATCTTAATCCGTAAGCAATTGTTGTTTTTTATTTTCGTTTTAATTTAATTAGTAGCTTCAAATGCTTGCAAAGTTGCAATAAAATATTTTAAAGCAAAATGTAACACCAATTATAAAAAAGTAACAGCAGCCTTGAGTCATATCAGTAACAAAATGCAAGATGCTATTGTTGACTTCTGACAAATAGACTTTTTTAAAAACAAACGCCATCGCTAAGATTGTGTTTTGACTTAGTAACAGCTTGATAGTATAAATAACCTTGGAGGGTGTAAATTATTTATTTAAATTAAACACCGAATACTGGAAAATATGAAGGAAATAACTGAATAAATTTTAGACCTGGATCATAATAATTTTTCTGAAAAAAATCTTATTTTTCAAGCTTTAGTAGACGATTTTTGATTAAAAGCAATATTCATCTTCAAAAAATCCATATTTCTAAAAACTTTTTAAAAGTAATTTTGCAAAGTTTTTTTTTCTAAAAACTTAAGAAAATATTTAAATACTTTTCCTCGAAAACTTTAAAATCATTAAACTAAAAACATGATTTGTTAAAATCATTTTGCTGGAAAATCATAAAATACTTAAAAACTTTAAAAAAGTAATGTTTTGAAAGCTTTAAAATAAAAATTTTTTCTAATCTTCTTTAAAATTTAAAAAAGCTTTAATAAAAGAAAATTTAAATGCTGTAATCAAGAAGTTTAAGGAAGCGTTATCAAAAGCTTTATAAAAGTTTTTATTTTCGAAAGTAGTAAAAAATTTTTTCAAAATATTAAAAAAAATCTTTTCGCATAAAAATTGTAAATATATACTTTTATTTAAGAGCTTTGTAAAGCTTTTAGTTTAATGATTTGCAGAAGTTTTTGTTCAAATCTTAAAAAAGGTGTTAGTTAAAAGTTTAGAAAATATTTTAGTGGAATAATTAAAAAGCTTTTAGTTTAATGATTTACAGAAGTTTTTGTTCAAATCTTAAAAAAGCTGTTAGTTAAAAGTTTAGAAAATATTTTAGTGGAATAATTAAAAAAATTTTAGTTAAAAGAATAAAAAAGTTAAAAAGAGCTTAAATAAAAGTTATGCGGAATAATAGCTAGCTTCAAAAAAGCTTTTATTTTTTGTTAAAATCTTAAGAAAGCGTTAAAAAAGTTTTAGCTTAAAGCTTAAAAAAACTACTAACTTTAAAAAATATTAAAAAAAGTTTTGTGGGATAATTTAAAAATTCCTTCGTTGTAAGCTTCAAAAAAGTTTTCAGTTAAAAGCTTTATATTAAAGATTTACAGAAGTTTTTTTTTAAATCTTAAAAAAGCTTTTAGTTAAAAGTTTAAAAAATTTAAGTGGAATAATTTAAAGAAAATCTTAAGTTAATAGCATAAGGAACACTTTTTTTAAAAAAGCCTTTAATAAAAAAAATATTTGTGGAATAATTTAAAAAGGTTTTGATTGAAAGCTATAAAAAAAGCTTTTAGTAAAAAGCTCTTAGTGTAAAGTTTTGTATAAGACGTGTATAAATTTTGTCCAAATTTTAAAAAAGCTTTTAGATAAAGGTTTAAAAAAACTTTAAGAACCATTTAGTTAAAGCTTAAAACACTTTTAGTTAAAAGCCTTAAAAAACGCTAGAAAAGGTTTTGTTAAAAGCATTCAAAAATGCTTTAAGTGTAAAAATTTAAAAAGATTCTACTAGAAGAAAATTTTTGTCAAAATGCTTTAAAAAAAACGTTCATAATTTATAGAGTTTTTAGTTAAAAAAGTTTCTAATTTTTAAGGAAAAAAACTTTTTGTTAAAAGTTCAAAAAAAAAAAAAAAAAAAATAAAAACAAATAATAACAATAAATAAATAATAACAATAATAGTAAAATATAAAAAAGCTTTTAGAAAGAATATTAATAAAGCTCTTAGTTTATCTCTAATTTCAAAATAAATAAAGCTTTTTTTAAACAAAAAAAATATTAAAAAAGCTCCTAGAACGAATATTTATAAATCTCCTAGAAAAACTACTTACAAAGTTTTTACTTTAAATATTTGGGAACATTTCTCAGCTAAAATATTTTTGAAGCTTTTAATTAAAAAGCTTCTAATTTAAAAGTTGAAAGCTTAAAAAAAGCTTTTAGAAGAAATATTAATAAGTTGTTAATTAAGAACTTTAAAACAGCTTATAATTTTACAGTAAATAAAGCTTTTTTTAAAAACTAAAAAAAATATTTAAAAAAAATTTAGAAAAACCATTTTATAAATCTTGGAAACATTTCCTAGCTTTTAGTTTCAAACATATTAAAAGCTTATAATTTGAAATTTGAAATCTTTAAAAAAAGCTAAAATAGTAATATTAATAAAGCTTTTAGTACAAATATTAATAAAGCTTTTAAATTAAATATTTATAAAGATTTAATTAAAAGCTTTTACTTAAAATCTTGACAGCATTTTTTAGCTGAACTATTAATGAAGCTTTTAATTAGAAACATATTAAAAACTTTGAATTTAAAAGTAAAACTTTAAAAAAGCTAAAATGTTAATGGCGCTTTTATTATTAAATGCTTTTCACTTATAATTAAAAAAACTTTTTCTTAAAAGCTTTAAAAAATCTAAAATATTTGTTTTTTGTTTGAGTATTATTAAAGCTTTTATAAAAATATTAATAAAGCTTTTAGTTGCAATATTAATAAAGCTTTTTTCTTTAATATAAATAAAGTTTTTAGTTTAAAATGTTAATGAACATTTTTATTAAAAGCTTTAAAAAATGTTAGTTTAAATCTTATATCTTATACAAGTTTGAGAACATTTATTAGCAAAAATATTAATAAAGCTTTTAGTTTAAATTATTCATAAAGCTATTAGTTTGAAATATTAATAGAGTTTTTACTAAAAATATATTAATAAATTTTGAGAAAATTTAAAAAAAGCTAAAATACTAATACAGCCTTTAGTTTAAATATTAATAAAGCTTTTAGTAAAAAATATTAATAAAGCTTTTATTTTGAAATATAATTAATGGCAATTTGTTAGCTAAAATATTAAGAACTTTTTGTTAAAAGTCAAAAAAAGCTAAAATATTAATAAAGCTTTTAGTTTAAATCTTAAACAAGTTTAAAATATTAATAGAGCTTTCAGTAAAAGTATCAATAAATAACAAATTTCGAGATAATTTTAGCTAAAATATTATGAAGCTTTTAGAAACTTATTCAAAGCTTTTAATTTTAAAGTAAAAAATCATTTCAAGAGCTAAAATAATAATAAAGCTATATTTAAGCTTTTAGTAGAAATGCGAATAAAGCTTTGAGCTAAAGAGCTTTAAAAATAATTACCCTAAAATTTTTAAATTTTTTTTAGTTAAAATAGTATTAAATTTTTTTTGAAATTAAAAAAGCTTTTTCATCACAATCTTCGTTTTCATTTATTTTTTTACAGCCATTTAAAACATTGTTTTATTATTTCTCCATTAGTTTAGCTATTTTAAACAATAATGTTATTTTCATTTGTAAATAAGCTTTTTTGTCTTCTTTCATACTTAATGAGGGCAAAAGGTTAAAATGTGTGTATGCTCCTCCACCACTTATGATTCGCCTTTTTTTTAATATGTTTTTTTCATTGTTGTTGAGTAGCTTTATGCAAAGAATAGTGTCATTTAAATGCTTAAATGGTGGGATGTACATTAAAAAAAATATATCTTTAGAAAAAAAAGTAAAAATAAAAATAAGAACTTTTTTTTAGTTCTTTATGTGTTGACAATTTTGAAACCTGTCAAGTGTTATTGAAAAAAAATTGACAAAACAATACTAAATGTTGCGACTATCAATCATAATCATGATAAATAAATGTTATAGACAAAGAAGAATTTGTAACAAAAGTTCTTTAAGTTTTTTATTTATTTATTTAAAGGTTTAAATTGTTAATGAGAGGATTATGCTGGGGGAGCAAAGGGTTGTCAGGGGGTAGAGCATATATGACATGTTCATTTTTCTTATTTTTTGTAAATTTTTGCCTCTAATGTATGTCAAACTATTTATAGGTATTTTTATGTTTTAAGCAAACTAAATTGCAATATGTGTGTAAAAGCTTTTAATGGGCTTTTAGAAGAAGCAAAAAACAAAAAAAAGTTACAAGGACGTTTAACTAATAATATTAATTAAATACACTTGAGAGAGTGTAAAGGGAATTTTGCGTACACATTTTAAGGTAATTAAAAAGAAAATTTAAAGAGAAAACTTAGAAAATTAATATGTTTTGAAAGGAAAACAAACGAAAGCTTAGATAAAAGCTTTTACTTTTCTTTAGTTTTAATTTATTTTTTTTAAGTTGTGTCAATTTTTTCCCATGTAATTCAATTCTTTTCTGTTTACTGAAAAAATAATTTCATTAATAATTTTAGGAACTACCTGAAATTATCTAAAACTCAGCACATTTTTCTACCTGATAAAAAATTTTCTGCTCTAAATTTACGTCATGATAAAAAATTGTCATTGATTTTTTTTTTTGTATTGTGTGCTCAAGTTCATTAGCAATAACAATTTATTAAATTTTTTTATCACCTTTAACTGGAGGGAAAAAAATTGTTTAAAGTTAAATAAAAATAATAAAATAATGAATTTGTGTAAAATTATATTTTGATGAGATCATCAGAAAATATTTATATTCATATTTTTCTGTAACAAAACAGACCTTGCAACAAAATTGCGTTTTTATATTCAAAGGAGAAAAAATATAAACAAAAATAAATAAAAAAAAAGAGAAAAAATACGAGTTTTTTTAAACAATATTTAAATAGAAATTTATAAAAAAATGGAAATAAAGATTGTAGTAACAGCAATCCAATATACAAAGTCTTAAAAAAGGAATAAAAAAATAACTAAATAAAAAAAAATAATTTTAAATAATTTTTAAAAATTTTAAGTTCTAGCCAAAATCATACAAATTTATTTTATACAAAGCTTAACAGATTTATCTTTTACATAAAATTTATTTCATTTCATTTAGCTAAAGTTATAAGCTCCTAAAGATTAATAGCTAAAATAAAGCTAAATTTTTTTTCTAACTTTTTTCCAAAAAATATTAAAATAATTAAGCAACAACCAGAGGCTGGAAAAGATATACCTTTCATAGCTAATTGAATAACCTTTTTTATAAAATTTATCTTATTTCAAAATCTTAAAAAACAACAAAGTTATAATATATCAAATTTGAATAACCAGGAAAGTAATGCGAGAAATAGCAAATTTTCATATTCAAAAACAAATCATCTTTTAAGAATTTTGTTTACAGCTAGTGACTTAAAAATAAAAAGATTAAAGCCAATATCTTAAGCTTTTATCTATAATTTATTTGCTTTAAAAGCTTTTAAAACAAAAAAGTTATAAGCTTTCAAAAAACAAGAAACCAGGAAAACATAAATTCAAATTAAAAATATTAATTTTGCGCGCTACAAATTTACGTATAGTACACATAAATAGAGCATATTATATATTATTGGAAAGAAAATTGTATTTGCTTTCTTAAACTTTATAAAAATATTCCAAATTCTTCAATATCTAAAACACTTTTGGTAAAAGTTAGCAATAAAATAAGGGGTAGGATTTTACACTTTGAATTTGTTTATCTTTTGTAAAAAATCTATAAAAAATTTCGTTAACTCTTACCATAAAGGTTCATAATAATTAAAGTAAATTAGTTTAAAAATTGTATAAAATTTATTTGACTGAAAAAGCTTTTAAAGCAACAAAGTTATAAGCTTTCAAAAAAAAAAAAAATGATAAAAAATTAAAACTAAATATTAATAGCGCAACTATTTTATATCTGGTACAAACGAAATAGACTTATTATATATCATTAGAAAGAAAATTTTATATTGTTTAAATGTTGTTTAAAAACTTCATAAAAAATTTCAAAATTTAATAATATCTAGAACACTTTTTGTCTAAACTTGAAAAAAAGCAGGAAGTACAAACGTAGACTTTTTTCATTTTTGAAAAAAATCTCAAATACTCAGAAAGCTATAATATTAAAAGTGTATTAGTTAAGCAATTTTATAAAATTTATTTAACTTAAAAAGCTTTTAAATTAAAAAATTTATAAGCTTTCAAAAACCATTCACAAAAATAAATAAATACATGAAAAATCTAAGTAAAATATTAGTTTTCGTGAAATAATTTCACATATGTTACACAAAAATAACATATATTATATATATCATTAAATATGAAATTATATAAGCTTTTCGAAGCTTTATAAATATATTCATATTATATTTTTATAACACTTTTTGTTAAAAAAAAATCTATAAAAAATTCAGTTGCTGTTTGATAGTATGAAAGTAATTACAACTAAAATCCATTAGTTAAAGAATTTTCTAAAATTTATTCGATTAAAAAAGCTTTAAAAAAATATGGTCTCTCAGAAACAAGTAACAAGTGTAAAGAAATTTTAAAGTTAAATGCTGCTTTCGTTCGTAATAAATTCACATAAGATACACACAAATAAGTCATATTATATATCATTCAAAAGGAAATTATATAAACTTTACAAGGTTTTTTAATGGCAAGATTTGCTAGTAGTTAGAACAACTTTTACCAAAATTTGCAACCAAGTAAAAAGTTTATTTATAAACTTTTATTTATCAATCTTTTAAAAAAAAAAAGAATTTATAAAAATTTCAGTTAGTGTTTGAGATCCAAAAAGCTATCACAATTAAAGTCCATTAGCTCAGTAATTTTATTCAATTTATTTAACTTAAAAAGCTTTTAAAGAAACAAAGTTATAAGCTTTCAAAAACCTGTAATCAGGAAAGAATTATTAAAGAATTATTTTAAGCGCAATTATTTTTGCCACGCACATGCAAAATAGGCTTATTATATATTATTAGAAAGGGAATTTTATATAGTTTTTAAAACATTATAAAAGTTTTAAAAATGTAATACTATCTAAAACAGTTTTTTACAAAATTTGCAACCTAGTTAGAGATACGATCTTAAACCTTGAATTTTTTACCTTGTGTAAAAAAAATGTATGAAAAGTAGATTAAGAGTTAAAAATTTAAGAAGTCATAATGACTAAATTTTATTAATTAAAGAAGTTTATAAAATTTATTTGAGTTAAAAAGCTTTTAAAATAACAGAGTTAGTTATAAGCTTCCAAAAAACAAGAAAGAGTAATTTTAAAACTAAAAAAATTATTTTATGCGCATCTATTTTAAAACTGGTTGACATAAGTTATACTTATTATATATTATTAGAAAGGCAATTATAAAAGACTTTTCAAATATATAGATAATTTTTAATTTTTTGAAAAAATTTTAAACAATTTTGCTTTAAATTTAAAAAAATTAAGAATTATAATTTTTCATTTCCTTTAATTTAGCTTTTAGTATATTAATGTAGTTCAATGAATACACTGTCTCAGTGAGATCATCCCGGACGAGCTTCCAATTGTACTTTTAATGTATTTTAATGAATACACTGCCTCAGAGAGATTATAACGGACGAGCTCCCAATTGTAGTTTTGAAATATTTTGACTTACACTTTAGATACTTTTAATCTTTGTTGTATTTCTCTTCAATATAAAATACAGTCTCACTCTCAATTATTATTAAGGAACTATTTACAATATTTACACATTCAAAAACTTAACATCAACATTATCAAAATAAGAAGTTAAACGTTCGCTTCAACAAACTGTAAGACACTTGTTGATTCTTTGACACTTGATGATCCTTTGTCCGCAACGTCGGTCTTTTATATCCCTGTCCCGTTTCCGTCATGTTCCGTTTGTTCTAAACCCAGCCCACTATAAGTCAATCCCTAACTTATCAACCTAGGTGATCTTCTCCTACCTTTCCCCACATTTCCTACATTAAGCTTTATAAAAAGTTGTTATAAACATATTGTATATCATCAGAGAGTAAATTATATGTTTTTTTTTTTCCTTTTTTATAAATGGTTAAAAATAATTATAATATAAACTATTATAAACGCTTTTTTCCAAGTAAACAGTAGAAAAGGAAAAATTAAGTTTTTCTTATTATCTTATATTTGCTTCTTTTTATACGCCTTCACAAAAAGTTAAAATAGACTTATTCCATATAATTGCAAAGGGAATCAAATGATATTTATAAAACTTAACATTTCACCCTTTAATTTAAACAAAAGAAAAAAAAAAACAAGTTTTTTCGAAGTTTCCAAATTTACTTCCATTTATTTGTCTCAAACAAAGCTTAAAATAGACTTATTATATATCATGGGAAAGGAAATGTATTATTTATAAAAATATCTAAAATCTTTTATTAAATTAAAAATTTTTAAAGAATTTTCTAAAAAAATATAGCCAAAATGTTATATATATATATATATATATATATAACAATTAAATTTTTGAAAGCCTACCTGCTTATCTATTGACAGCCCAAACTTCGTAGAGATCAAAACAGTTTTTCTAAGATACGTTCGATATTTTTAAAAAGAGAAAAGTTTAAAAATTTTGCCTTATGTAGCGTCTGTGTTATAAAATTTGTGGCTTGGCCCAATAACGTTTTTGAAATTTTTTAGTTTTTTCTTTTCAATAGTAAAGGTGTTGTCAAGATCGGTTCAGTTTCTGTTAGTTACAATGAGTTATTTGTAAAAGTTTTTAACTTTGAAAAATTTTAATGTTGAAAATTAACTTTTGATAAATCTTTTGCCCTAAAGTTTCCTTTAAGTACAAATTTGACTTTTATAGCGATAATGTTATAAAAGTTAATTTTGTTTTCCTTTGATAGAGAAAAGAAGAGATCGTTTCAGTTTTTTATAAGTTAAGGATCATAGTTCTAGTTTAAAATTATATTACTTATAGACATTACGTTGTCAACTTTGAACTACTGTAGCTCAATTTGTGTCTAAGTTCAAAATCTATTTGTGTTTAGCTCTCTTTTTTATTAATTGATCTAGAATTATATAGATTGGAGTAATATATAAAAGTTGCTTTTATTAATGGGTGATTCAAGTAGAGATACTTTTTTAAATAGCCTTTTTTAGACAGACGTGTGAGTCGTGTCATGCTGTCATGTTATTTTTGTTTAGTATTGTTTCGCATTTCATAATGGAAAGACTTACGCCTGAACAACGTTTACAAATCGTTCAACTTTATTACGAAAATTCAGGTTCTGTGAGGAATGTGTTTCGTGCACTTCGCTCAACTTATGGTCAACATAATCGGCCTACTGAGCGTACTATTCGCAACATCATCACCCATTTTGAGACCCAGCATTCATTATTGAATAATATTCGACCGAATAGACCACGTCCAGCATGCTGTGAAGAAAATATAGCGGCCGTAGCTGAAAGTGAAGACCGTGGAAAGTCTATTCGGCTCCGTTCGCAGCAACTCGGACTGACGTATGGAACGACTTGGCGCATTTTACGTCGAGATTTTAAATTGAAAGCGTACAAAATACAGCTTGTGCAACAACTGAAGCTGCTCGTCTTTTCCAAGCGCCATCGCTTCGCTCTATGGGCTCTGGATAAGTTGCAAGAAGATCCGACGTTTTCGAGTTAAATTTTGTTCAGCAATGAGGCCCATTTCTGGCTCAATGGGTATGTAAACAAACAAAATTGCCACATTTGGGACGAAGAGCAACCTGAAGAGATTTAAGAACTGCCACTTCATCCAGAAATAAAAACGGTTTGGTGTGGTTTGTGGGCCGGTGGAATCATCGGTCCATATTTCTTTAAAAATTATGTCGGTGCGAGCGTAACCGTCAATGGTGACCGTTATCGTGCCATGATAACCGACTATTTGATACCTGAAATTGAAGCTCGTGATCTCGGCGACATTTGGTTTCAGCAAGACGGCGCCACTTCCCACACATCGCATCAATCAATGGATTTATTGAGAGAACACTTCGGTGAGCACATAATTTCACGTTTTGGGCCGGTCGATTGGTCACCAAGATCGTGTGATATCACACCGTTAGACTTTTTCCTGTGGGGATATGTAAAGTTTAAGTTTATGCGGATAAACCCGCTTCGATTCAGGCCTTGGAGGAAAACATCACGCGTGTCATTCGCCAGTTACCAGTGGAAATGCTTGAAGGACTCATTGAAAATTGGACTCAACGGATGGACCATCTGCGACGTAGCAACGGCCATCAAATGTTGGACATAATCTTCAAAAAATAAATGCCAAAGAATATTCTTTCAAATGATAACAAACATTCCCCATTAAATTTGAATTTTCTGTGTTTTTTTCTTTAAAAAAGTAGGGAACCTCGAAATGGATCACGCTTTATAAAGAAAAGTTAAACATATTGAAAAATGTCTGGTAAACAAAATCCTATTTTGCAAATCTGACCCCCTATAGCTTTTTTTGAGCACAAATTTGTCATCGTAGGTAATAATATTCTGAAAGCTAATAAGCCAAGTTTTAAAGAGATCAGTTAAGTTTTTTTATAAGTTAAGATTCATAATTGCTAATTAAAATGATATTATTTATACGAACAAGGTAGTCAACTTTGAGCCGCTGTGGAGAGTTTCGTGTTTAAGTTTGGTATCAGGTTTATTTATGTGATGAAAGCTTAGCTCCTTTTTCATAAACTGACCAAGGTTTATATAGCTTGTAGTAATTTATAATAGCTGCTCTTAATATAAAAAGGTTAAAATTTTTAAATATTGTTCAATAACAAAATAAATTTTAATAAAATTTTGCTGTTTATAAGACCCACTGTATTTAAATTTTTAATCTTTATATAGAAAATTCCTTTTTTAGGGCAAAGATATATTTTTTATCGATTTATAGAATTTAAAATATTTATTAAAAGAAACATATTTTGGTCAAATTTATTATTTTATTAGGCGCACTATATAGCAGATTTTTTTATCTCAATATATCATATTCTTAAATTTATAATCTGCTCTTTGGATAAAATAAATTTTATAGCGTTTGGTTAAATAATTAAGAAGTTATTGAATTTCGAAGTAAAATAATAGTACTTCATTAAAAGCTAGATATTTTAAACAAATTTGGTGCTTTTTAAAGCCCACTGTATTGAAATTTTTTATCTTTATATAACAAATTTTGTACCGATTGGATAAATAATTTAAATGTTCTGGAATTTTTAGGAAAATTATTTACTAGTTTTTTAGGAAAAGCCAGATATTTTAATCAAATATGATAACCTTTTAGGGCCACTGCATTAAAACTATTTTTAAATAACAAATATAAAAAGTTTAGCTCTCGTTGTGCGATTTAGACAAATTTTATGTAAATCGGTTTAATATAAAAAAAGTTCTTGAAATTTTAATAAAATCTTAGGCCATCATTAAAATCAACATATTGTGTTTAACTTTGTTTGCCTTTAAAGCCCACTGTGCAGTAATTTGTCTTTTCTTTAAAAGAAAATTTCTTCTTTCTCGATATGCCAAGTTTTGCTGAAATCTTTACAAACATTTTAGTAAAGATTTTTTTTTTTAATACTAAAAATCTTTATTTTGCTTGTCTACATGAATACCCTTAATAAAATGAAGCTAGTTTTTAAATGTCAGTTTTATTTTAATAAAACCACACTTGCCTGTTGTTGTTTTAAATACTGAGAACGTGTTATGGGAACACCTCTTTTCAATTGTGAAGAATTTCTACACACAAAATATTGTGGCTGCTGCAATTGTTCATTATTATTGTCAAGGTATTGTATAAGAGGACTAGGATTTTGTTGCTGTTGTTGTATAGATAATTGTTGAATTTCAAACGCATTTAAATTATCACATATTAATGGTGTTGTTGTTATTGTTTTTGTTGAATTTACAACATTATTAATATCACAATCGATTAAAATTGAATTTTGTTTATTATCTCTTAATTCTACAAGTTTATCATAATTATTTATAATATTGGCACTTTTGCTATTACTATTATTATTGTTTATTATACTATTGTTATTATTATTATTATTATTGTTGTTATTCTCCATTATGACAGCAGTTGTTATTATTGAATTATTATGATCATTATTGAAGTCTTTTAGACTGTTATTTGCCAAAGAGTTCATTTTATATGTTGTTGCATTTGTTATTGTATTTGTTTTGTTATTGCTATCATTATTGCTATTTTTAGTTAATACAAAACTATTTAAATTAACACCCTCATTTATAGCATTATTATTGTTGTTATTGTTGTTGTAGGAGAAGGCGTTATTAGTATTTAAATGATTAAAATTGTCGCCTAATATTTCTGCTGAATTTGTTGTCACATTGATTAATGTTGTTGGCTGTTGATTTGGCACATTGTTGTTGTTGCTAGTGTTTGTAGTTATGGGCGTACTGGCGTCCAAAGTTATGCTTAAGGTGGATACCACCATTTTTATTTCTTAATTTTTAAATAGTCTTTTATAAAATTTCTAAATATTTATTTTCAAAGGGGCCTTTAAATAAAAAATTCATCAAAATTTTAAAGCAAATACTTTAGATTATAAAAAATTCTTAAGAACTTAAGAATTTGGCAACAATTTTCTTAAAATTAAGGTGAAAGATCTTAATTAACCCTGTATTGTTTGCAAACAATCAATAAAATTCCTCCAAAATTTTGTTGAAAAAGCTAAAATTACCAAAAATAATTTTGAGGTTAGGTTGAAAAAAAATTATTTAATAAGAGTTTTTAAAAAATTCAAACTAACAATTAATTTTATAATAAATATATAGTAATAAATAGCATCAAAATTTTTTTAAAGCAATGAAAATAAAAAATTTGAGGTTAAGGTGAAACAAAATTTATTTTATGTAAATTTTGGAAAAATTTTAACTAACCCTGTATTGTTTGAAGACAAAAAATAAAATTATTCTAAAATTTTCCTAAAACCGTTAAAATAACCAAACATAATTTTGAGGTTAGTTTGAAAAAAAAATATTTAATAGAAATTTTATAAAAACGAAAGCAAAAAATTTATTATGTGTTAACAAAGAATGAAAAGAAATTAAAATTTTATTGAAAAAGTATAAATTCTAAAAATTAAATTTGAGGTTAGGTTGAAAAATATTTTATTTTATGAATATTTGATAGAAATCGTAACAAATTTAGAATTTTATGAAAACAAGGTATAAAATTGCATCAAAATTTTGCTAAAAAAGCTAAATTTACAAAATTAAATTTGAGGTTAGGTTGAAAAAATTTTTATTTAATAGGAATTTATAAGAAATTTAAATTAAGAATTAATTTTGTAACAATTATGAATGAAACGGTATTAAAATTTTGCAGAAAAATCGAAATTTAGAAAAAATAATTTTAAGTTTAGGATTAAAAAATTTTATTTAATTGGAATTTTATAAAAATTAAAACCAACAATTATTTGTGTGGTAACAACCAATGAAATGGTATTAAAGTTTTGCTGGAAAAGCAAAATTTTGAGAAATTCGAATTGAGGTTATGTTGACAAAGAATTTTGTTAAAAAAGCTAGAATTTCAAAATTTAATTTTAAGGTTAAGTTGAAAAAATAGTTATTTTAACTAATATTTAGTAAAAATAATAACTAACCAATTATTATTTTTATTATTTTTGAAAACGAAGAATGAAATGCTTTCAAAATTTTGTTAAATTTGGGCTTAAATTTCAAAATTTAATTTTGAGGTTAGGTTGAGAAAAATCTATCTGAATTAGTATTGATAAGAAATTCAAACTAACAATTACTTGTTAAGTAATTAAGGATAAAATGCAATAACAAATTTATAGAAATACATAAAATTTAAAAATTTCTATTTGAGGTTAGGTGAAAAAATTTGGTAAAAATTTAAAATAACAATTTTTGTTTAAAAGCTTTAAAATTTTATTGAAAAAGCAATAAATTTGAGGTTAGGCTGGAAAAATTCTTATTTCACCTAAATCTTGTAAAAATTTTTACACGAAATTAATTTTGTGATAAATGGGAATAAAATTAATTACATTAACATTTTGACAAAAAGCCGAATTTAAAAAGAATTCAATTCAAAGTTAAGTTGAAAAAATATTTATTTTAGGCAAATCTTGTAAAAATTTTAATTGGAAATTAATCTTGTGATAAATGGAATAAAATGGCTTTAAAGTTTTGTTGAAGAAGGCGAAAAAAATGAATTTGAGTTAGCTTGAAAATCTATTTAAATTGATATTTAATAAAAATTTGTTTGTTTGGTAATAAAGAATAAAAAGCCACAAAAATTTAGAGGAAAAAGCAAAAATTACAAAAATTAAATTAGAGGTTAGTTTGAAAAAAATCTGTTCCAAACAAAATTTGGACAAAATTCAAATAGTAAACTTTTTGTACGAAAGCAAGAAAACAAACCTCATTTAAATTTAGTGGAAAAATCAAAAATTAAATTTGAGGTTAGGTTGAAAAATTTCTGTTTTAATTAAAATTTGGACAAAATTCAAACTGTTAACTATTTGTGTGAACATTAAAAATGGAATGTCTTTAAAATTTTTTGGAAAAAAAAAAATTTCAAAAATTAATTTTGAGGTTAGGTTGAAAAAATTCTGTTTTACTTAAAATTTGGACAAAAATTAAACTGTCATATATATTTGTGAAAACATGAAAAATGAAATAGATTAAAATTTTTTTTTTGAAAAAAATAAATAAATTCAAAAATTTTAATTTGAGGTTAGTTAAACAAATTTTAAACAAACAAAACTAAAATGTGTTAAAATTTTTGTTTGAAAATCTCAAATTTCCAAAATGATATTTTAAATGAGGTTAGAAAAAAATCTTTTGTTATCAAGACTTTTTACTGAGAACTCTAAATCTTTTACAAATTTCATTTTTTGATGTTTTGTTGTAAAACAATTTTTGTTTTTGTTTTATTCCTGTATAAATTTAATTTTTTTATTATATTTACCTAGTCATCAATGTCTACTTTATTATTTGTTAACCCCTTTTGTTTTTGTATATTTTTTTCTGCAATTTATATGAAGTATTTTTTATTTACACAAAATATTCTTTGTGTTTTTTTTTTTATTATTATTTTTCTCCTTTTTTATAAGTATTTTCCTGTTTAATTTTTATGAATAAGTTTCCCAGTCTTTTTTTTTGTTTAAACTTTTTTCCGTTCCACTACCTACAGTTGAAAGTACGTGTTTAGCATTAAATTACCAATAATGTTTTGTTTAAAATAAAAATATAAAACAAATGATTATTACAACAAAACAATTTTTGCTTTAGGTTTAAAGTTGTCATTTTTATTGTTTTTAAACATCTACGCAGTTTTTTTTTTACAAACAAAAAGCAAAATGAGTCATGGAGTTTTGGGGAATTTGCTAAAGGTATTTGAGTGTTTAACAATTTGCATATTTTGTGGTTAAGGAGGAGTTTTTTTTTAATTTAATGTTTATTTAAGAAATTTTGAACAATTATGCAATTTTGGTAATAATAAAAAATCAAATAATTAAGAAAACAATTATTATTTTATGAGAAGAATAGCAGATTATTTTGGGTAACTAATTTAAAAAATAAATAAAATTTGTTTAAATAATTAATTATTAAAAAAGTTTATTGACATATATATTAAATTTTTGAAAAATTCTTTAAAAGCTTCAAGATTTTATGAGATATATTTCTCTTACCCTCTCAAAACATTTAAATATTTTTTAGATTATTTTAATAGTATTTAAAATGTCCTTTTCGTACAATTATATAGAAAATAAGTTAAATATATTATATACCATTTGAAAGGAAATTATGTGCACTTTTTAAAACTGCCGATTTTCAATTATTTTATATATTTTATTTTAAAGCCGATGTGGAAAAAACAACAATTTAAAACCAAATGAAATTAAATGTTATAAACTTCATGAAAACGTACACATGAATATAAGAAAAGTTAAATATATTATATATCAATATAAAGGAAATTTTCTGAAGTTTTTAAAAATATATACCATTTCTTAATATCTTCATACTTATATATATATATATATATATATATATATATATTTAAACCGAAAGAGACAAAACACTTAAGAAAAGGAATTAAAAACAAGATCAATTTATTTTTTTTAACATAATGAAAAACGTACTCACAAATGACCGAAAAATTAATTATATTATACATCATTTTAAAGAAAATTATGTAGAGCTTCAAAAAATATATACCCTTTTTTAATACCTCAATGAATGAAATTTTTAAAATCAAAGAATTTGAAACGTAGAAAAATTTATTAAAAAATCAATAATAGTTTTTAAACTTAATAAAAAATTTTTAGATGAATATAAGAAAAGTTAAATATATTACATAACATTTTAAAGGAAATCATTTTTTTAATATCTCAATAAAAATAGTTCTAAAACCAAGCGACACAAAAAAAAAAAGAACAGAAAATTTTAATGGACAAGAAATTACGTTTTTAATTCAATAATATAAAAAATACACATTTTAAATATCATTTTCAAGGAAATTGTGACCATTTCTCTAAAATATATGCATCTCTTTTAATAATTCAATATGCATAACATTTTTTGTTTGTCCGAGACAAATTTAACGTAGTGCTACAAATGTTGTTTAGTAAAAACTTCAAAATAATTAAATTTGTTTAAATTCAATAATAGAAATATATATTAAAATATTTAAATTATTTATAGATTTTTGAAAAGTAAACAAACTTTTATTTCCGATAATATAAAATATGTTTAACTTTTCTCCCATTCAGGCAAATAAATGGTGGTAAAATTTTATTTTTGAGTTAAAATTAAAAATTTGTTAATAAGATTGCACCTACTCCCATTAAAAGAAATAAATAGATATAATACTAACAGATCTTTTAAAATAATTTAAAGTAAAATTTAAAAATGTCAGTGTTTTTATCTTGAATTAATAAATAAAAATATTAAAGTATAATCATAATGTATACATTTAAAAAAATGGATAACATTTCCTTTTCGATGATATAAAACAAGATCACCCCTTCTCGCCTTAAAAAAAATAGAGATAATACTAACAGATCTTTTAAAATAATTTAAAAAAAATTTAAAAATGTCAGTGCTTTTATCTTAAATTATTAAATAAAAATATTAAAATATAATCATAATGTATATATTTAAAAAATTGGACAAAATTTCCTTTCCAATGATATAAAATAAGACTGCACCTTCTCCGCTTAAAAAAAATAAATGGAGATAATACTAACAGATCTTTTAAAATAATTTAAAGTAAAATTTAAAAATGTCAGCGTTTTTATCTTAAATTAATAAATAAAAATATTAAAATGTAATTATAATGTATACATTTTAAAAAATGGATAAAATTTCCTTTCCGATGATATAAAACAAGACTACCCCTACTCCCCTTAAAAGAAATAAATGGAGATAATACTAACAGATCTTTTAAAATAATTTAAAATAAAATTTTATAATGTCAATGTTTTTATTTTAAATTACTAAATAAAAGTACAAAAATATAATTGTAACGTGTATAATTTAAAAAAAGTAGACAAAAATTTCCTTTCCGATGATATAAAATACGTCTAATATTTCTCTCACTAATAGAAATAAATGGAGATAATACTAACTGATCTATTAAAATAATTTATAATAAAATTTAAAATCTCAACGCCTTCATTTTAAATTATTAAATAAAGTTATTGAAATATTAATATAAAGTATTAATGAAAAAAATTAGAATAAAAATTCCTTTTCAATGATATAAAATAAATATTTTTCTTACATGAGAAATAAAAAGGTAAAAATTAGCAAAATGAAAAAAAAAATGCCTTCTCGTTGAATTATTAAATATAAATATAGAAATATTAAAATTATTTCTAAATTTCTGAAATTTATATAAAATTTCCTCTTCGTTGATATAAAATTCATATCAATTTTCTCTCTCTCTCTCTTGGGAGTAATTAAATTAGCCAACGAAGCGGAGTGACAAAAATAAGTTTTCGATTAAAATTTTAATCTTTAAGAATTTTATTTTTGAATTAATAAACAAATATATATTAAAATCTTAAAATTAAGTTTTATTTCTTAAAAGTAGATATAATTAGCTTTCTAATGATGTACAATAAGCTACCGCTTTCTCTTCTTACAAGAGAATTACAATTGAGATAAACTTAACAGAGTGTTAAAAAGAAAAATGGGAGCTATAGATTTTATTAAAAATTATTTAATAAATAGTCTCTAAAGAACATTGTTTGATAGACATTAAAAAATTAAAATAGATCAATTAAGAAAGATATAGTCGGTTTAGCCTGACCATATGATACCCCACACCATTGTGTATGTCCATCAAAATTCCTGGAGGGGTCTTATATTAGATATGTGGACAATTGTGGATCGATACTTTTACTAAGTGTAAAATAAAAACATTTATGTGAATTTATACACTTTAGGGTGATTCCCGAAAGTGGGTTTATATGGGAGCTATAGTAAATTATGGAGCGATTCTCATATAATTTGTCACTGTGATTTCTACTTATATAAAACTTATTTGTGTCGAATATAAACTTGATACTAACATGTGTACGTGATTTATGAACGTTAAAGTGATTTTCGGAAGAGGATTTTATATGGGAGCTATGGACTGATCTTCATGAAATTTGACACTTTTACAAAATTTGATTGATACTTATACAAAATATCCTTATACCGAATTTTATTTTATCTGAAAACAAAAAAAAAAATTAAAATATTACTATATTTAAGGCATTTATGATAGTTAAACCCCTATTCCGGAAGGATATTTGTATGGGGGCTAGGTGCAATAATGTACAGATCAATAGACTTCGTCCTTGTGTCATGAAAGTCCTATGTGCCAAATTTCATTGAATTATCTTCAAAATTGCGACCTGTACTTTGTGCACAAGGTTTATATAGACGGACGGACGGACAGACATCGTTAGATCTACTCAAAAATGATTCTGAGGAGGTTCGTATACTTTAAGGTGGGTGTTGGATGATTTTTTCTAAAATATATAAAATATTTAAATCTTTTCTTTTTCTAAAGACTAATAAATAAGCGCAATTTTAATAGGGTAGCAAATATAACAAACACCTTTTTATTTTTTTTTCCTTTAATTTTAAATATATATTTAATAAGTATATTGAAAAATGATAGTTATTTATATATTTTTAAAAAGTAGACAAGATTTCCTTTGTAATGATATAAAATATGTTTAACTTTTGAGTTCAACAAAACCAATAATTAAACACAAACTTGAAAAGTTCTCAATAAAAATTCAATTTTAGATTTTTTAAGTCAATTTGATTTTTAATAAAACGTTTACTTTTTCTTTAAAAACGTGGGAGGAGTTGAATAAAATTTGTTAAGATCTTTTTCTTTGATTTCTTTTACAATTAAAAAAAAAAAAACAGATTTATCTAAACTTAAACATATTAATCTCTTTTTAAATAAATTAGTGAAATTTTCTTGTTCTACATTTATTATATTCGTTTATATATTCGTTTCTTTTTTTTAATAAAGAAATTTAATTATCTGATATTTTTCCTATCAGTTTCATTTATTTAAAATTATTTTGTGCTCAATTTTAATTAATTTTACTTTAAAATGAACACATTATTTTTTTTATTACTGACTATTATATTTTTTAAACAACAAGGTAAATATATAATAAAAACAATGTTTAAACAAAACAATGACATTTAAATAAATTACTTTAACGTTCATTGTAAAAAAAACACGTCAAAAAAATCTACAGTCTTAATAATAAAAAAAAAAAATTCTTACGTCTTTTAAATGACAAGAAAAAAAAAATGTTTGAGAAAAAAGCACGAATACGTGTTTTGGTTCATTTATATTCCTCCCTCCCCTGGCAAATAAAGGGGGAATTTATTATTCTATTAGAGTAAATATTATATCAAAATATGTACTTTAAATAAAAAACGAAAAAAAAAAAATTGATAATGGTTAAAAATACTTCGGCTTTTGTTTTTACTAAAGAATTTGTTTAAAGAATTTTTTAAACACAACTACATTAAAAGAAGTAATTTAGATAAATAACAAACAACCGTTGTTTATAATAACATTGTAATAATATATTTGTTTATAAAGATATCTTAATGAAATTTGCAGGAAATGGAGATCTTATTAATATAAATAAAAGCGCATTAACCAAATTTCAATCAGGGGTAGGGTTTTCCTAAATTCCCAAAAAAAAAAAAAACTAACGAAAATTCCCAAAAATTGGATTTTTTACATTTTCGGTTATAGAATTCACATTTTTCCGAAGTCCCGTAGATTTTGATTTAAAACTTTTAACAACATATTGAAGATTCTTTAAATATATTCCGCTTGTCGATTCGTGCTTTGGAATTTGAGAAAATATGGTTTAAAATCAAAACTTTCATATAAAATGGGTCGAATTCGGGAGGGTGTGTACCATGACCAATTGAGTTATTGGGCTTGTTTTTTATCTTAAAGTCATCTCTGTGAAGTTAACTTTCAGAAAAGTGCAAAATTATTATATGTTGCTAAAGAAAATTTTATTTTAGATAAAAAAGAGTGTAAATACTTTTTTGGCTAAAAAAAAAAAAAACACAAAAAGTCGACTTTTTTGCAATTTTCAAATATCGTTTATTTTTGGACCCGGTAAAGATATCGACTTTAAAGTTTTTTTATACAATACATAATTTTGTTCTTTAACTAATTAAAAAAAAAAACTAATGAAATCGGCCAGAAATACTAGGATATATATGAAAAAAACTGGACCAAGAACATGCAAAATTATGGTACATAAAAATTTAAACGCAAATAACTCGAAAACTTTAAGAGATGAATAGGACAAGTAAGCATGTTTTTTATAGGTCTTATCAGGGCCTACAACAATATATAAAAATATTTGAAATCGGACGAGAAACAAAAATTTGGCAAGAGATTAAAAATTTTATGTCAGAGGTACCTAACTTTGAGCCCCCTTAACTCCGCCCCTGAGGGGTTTGTTGTGCCCCCCCCCCTTCCAACATAACATTGTACACTCCTCCGCTACGCCTGTACAAAATTTCAAGAAAATCCAACCAGCCGATCAGAAGTTACAGATTTATTTCCAAAAAATTTCGATTCTGCCCCACTGTGCAACGTAAATATAAAACCTAAATGAAGATGAGTAATTTTTAAACTATTTAAATTAATTATTTACAAAATTAAATAAAATAAGGTAAAGAAATAAACCGCTAAAGAAAAAAAAAACAATAAAAAAAATTACATGAAATTTTTGAAATTGAACAAAAGCAAAAAAAAAAAAGGTACAAAGGAATAGAAAAAAAGTTAAACATATTATAGATCATTTTAAAGGAAATTGTGTGTAGTTTTTAAAAATATATACTAATTTTTAATAGTTCTATATATTTAATTTTTAAAACGAAAGTGATTAAAATGCAAAAAATAATAAATTTATAAACCAATTAAATTAATAATAAACATACAAATGAATATAAGAAAAATTAAACATATTATATATCATTTGAAAATAAATTAAGTCTACACTGGTGCATATTCCTTTAAACGCATTTAAAATTTTTGTTAATCAAAAACAATGTTGTGTTGTTACAATAAATTGCGATATAACGGCACTTTTTTATGTAAGAAATATTTGTTTTTTGTTTTTGTTGTTTTTTTAAATTTCTTGCAAATGCAGTCGAGAAAAATTTGTCTAGAAAGTTATAACAAAAAAAAAAAAAAAAAAAAGAATAAAAAAATTTTAAACAGTTTTAGTTATTTGTTTCACTTAAGGTAAGTTTCTGATGACAACATCTCTGTTTACTGGAAATATTTTTGTTTTAATTGGGAAAATTCATCAGCTTGAAGGATGCCCAAAGGAACTTTTCTTGCAGACCAGGAAATAATTAAAATTTAATTTTTTCTTGATCAAGGCTGTTCTAACAGAGAAATTGGACGAAAAATTAACCGTTCGGAAGGAGTTATTCGAGGCTTTCTTAAGAAAGGGCATAAATACGGAGTGCGGAAACCAACAAAAGGTAATCAAAAATTAACAAAAAGACATATTAATAAAGTAAAAGAAGAATAAAAAATAAACTTGACCTTTCTGTCACTTCCAAATATGTTGCACACATTTTGCGAACAGATGGTAACATAAAATGGAAGAAACCATAAGCCAATATTAAAACAGCATCATAAGGAAAATTGTTTAAAATTTACGCTTAAATACACGAAATGGAGAGGTAAGTGGAAGTAACCTTTTCTGATAAAAAGTAATTCAATTTTGACGGTCCCGACTCATACTCTTTCTATTGACATGAAAGAAATTCGTATGTTGAAGCGCAATTTCGGTGGAGGCAGTGTTATGCATTGTGCAGTCTTTTCTGCCTAACATAAGCAGTGCGATTTATAATAAACTATTGGAAGATGCTCTTCTCTCACTGATGGTTGAAAATTGCATATTCCTACGGGATAACGCTGCAATCTATGTCTCGAAACAAATTAAATCGTGGTTTAATGAATATAGTATTCATATAGTATTTCGGATTTAAATCCAATGAATAATCTATAGGGGGTACATGGCCGATAAAGTTTATGCAAGAAATGCACAGAATGAAACCATAATGACAATAACTGAGTTAAAAGTAAAAATTAAGAAAGCTTGGGAAGAAATTGACAGTGATTTCCTTCAAAAATTAGTTCAATCAATGCCAGACCGAATTTTTGAAGTTATTCAAAACAAAAGTTCATCAACACATTATTAATAATGCTAAATTGGTTCATTAGTTCAAGTGCATATATAGGAGAAGTGCATATATACAAAAGTAAATATACATTTTAAGTTTTTTGTTATTAATTTTTTAAGTGAAATCAATAAATAATTTAAAAAGTTAATTTATAGCATCTTAATTATTTTTTAAGCCCCATTTTTGGTACGTTGATTAAAAAAATTTATGTGTGATTATAGGAATATGCACCAGTGTAGTGCCCAAAAATATATATACTTTTTTAATAACTCACTTTATTTATTTTAAAATCGAAAAACAAAAAAAAACTTTAATTTCAAAATATCAAAGAAATTTTTTAAACTTAATGAAAAACGTACAAATGAATATAAGAAAAGTTTGACATATTAAAAATAATTTTAAAGAAATTTGTGTCTAGTTTTTACAGGTATATATATTTTTTCTAAAAAAATCAATATAATTAACTTCAAAACCAAAAGTTTTTAAATAAAAATAATTAAATAAAAATAGAAATTAAAAAAAAAATCAATGACATTTTTAAAACTTAATGAAAAACGTACAGACTAAAGAAAAAGTTTAACATATTATACATCATTTTAAAGGAAATTATATCTAGTTTCCAAAAATATATACCTTTTTTTATAAATCAATACTTTTACTCAATTTTAAAACCGAAAGGGAATTAAGACGCAGAAGAACAAAATTAAAAAAAGTCAATTATAATATAAGAAATAATACGACATTACGTCCTAGATCAACGGTTCTCAAATGGGGTCGGCACAAATATTATAGGGGGTCGCGAACAACATAAAATGTAAAGCATTTATTTATTTAAAAGTCAATGATATATATTCATTTCTTTTTTTGATGTCATAAAATATCTAAAAATATGGAAAAAAGAAACTAAATTGCAATTATATTGTTTGAGAGATTAATTCAATTATGGTTTGATATTCGCACTTTGGCGGAAACTTTCCGTTTAAGGTTTTTTAATAAAATTTTAATAACGTATTTACAATTGCTTTAAGAATAATTATTCGTTTATTTTTTTCTAATTCAGATTTTTAAAAACGTTTTTCAATTTAGTCTCAATTTTCAATTTTTATAATTTAAGGCTTTTTAATAAAATTTTAATGCCGTTATATTTTCGAATGCTTTAAGAATATCTGCTTCATTAAATTTTTTTTTTCACAATTTACATTATTAACAAATTTGTTCAACTTAACTTCTAATTTAATTTCTATAATTTAGGACTTTTTAATAACATATTTATGGCTTTATATTTCTTAATTCTTGACGAACAATTTTCAGTTTAAACGAAAAAAAATCTAATTATTAAAAAAATTTTTTAAACCTAATCTCAAATTTAATTTTTTTTAAATTTTTAATAAAATTTTAATAACGTTGTATTTACAAATGTTTCAAGAATAATTATTAGTTTTAATTTTTTAAAAATTCAGATTTCTAAAAACTTCGCTTCAATTTTTAATTTTTATAATTTAAGGTTTTTTAATAATTTTTTTTAATTTAAATTATTAAAAAAATTTGTTAAACCTAACTTAATTTCCATAATTTAGGACTTTCTAACAAAATTTTTATGGTTTTTAACTTAATTTTTAAAATTTAAGGTTTTCGAACAAAATTTTACTAGTTGCCAATTCTTGTTAATTTAAAATTTTTTTGGATGTTGTTTTCTTTTTTTTCAATTAATAGAAATATTTTTAATATTTTTTTAAATTATTTTATAATTATAATTAGTATTATAATTATTAATATTTTTTAAGAAATAATTTTAATAAATAATAATTTTAAAATTTTATTTATATATATATTAATTTTTATTCTATATTTTTTAATTTATTTTTTATTTATTTAATTATTTAATATTTTTATGCGTATTTTATTTTATATTAGTTTGTGCTAAATTTAAAAAAAAAATATTTTTATAATATTTTTGGTTTAAATATATTTTTACTTATTTTTTATTTTTGTATTAAAGTTATTTTTATATTATATACAGTTTTTTCTCTTATTATTTTTAAATTATTTTTTATATTTTCCGATTTTTTTTTAATTTTATTTCGATGATTCTTGTTGTAATTATTTTATTATTTTTTTGTTTTTTTAAAGAATTTATTTGTATATTATTTTAGCTTTAATTATATTTTCATTATTTTTTTTATTAAATTATTTTTTATTTTAATATTTGTTTATATTTGCCTTTTTTTTTTTTTTTTGATAATTTTGTTTCAAAAATGTTATTATTTTTCAATTTATTCATTTATTTTTCCTTTTTTTAATAGTTCATTTTTTTCATTTTTAATAATGACTATATGTTGCCTTTTTCATATTTTAATTTATTTTATTTCATATATTTCTTTTTTTTAATTTTCCAGTTCATTCACTTTTGTTAAAAAAATATTTCTACATTTTAGCTAGAATTCTATACACCATATACATCATATATAACACTTTATAAAGTACATTTCACTTATGGATATTCACACCCTCATACATACATTATTTTATGTATATATATATATATATTTTTTTTTTTTTTTTGTAGAATTCTAAAAAAAAAATAATAACAATTTCAATTTTTTTTTTCTATTTTAAATTTTTGTTCGAAATTTGTCAGCTATAATTCGTTTTTAAACCGTTTTTGCGTTTCAAAAAATGTTTTGTCTGGCCAAAACAACAAACGTTAACTAATTTGCCTAAAACCATTTTTTTAATTTTACTTGTATAATGGTTACACTTGCACTCACCACTATTACTACTACTATTAAAATTTAATAATACGAGTATTAAAAAAGGTGAGTACATTTTGGCTACACTCTACTGTTTTTTTTTTGCTCTTTTTTTTTTTTTGTTAAAACAACAACAATTACTAAAATAAAAAATTCAGCTAATATGGCTCTGGTTGTTATGGTATTTTAGACGTTTTACGTTCAAAACTTTTAGCCGGGTTTTTAAGGTTTATATGTATGTATTTATGTTTGTATGTATGTCAACAATTTTGTAGGCGATGAGAGTGATTCAATATGTTTAAATAATTTTTATTAATAACAACAACAAGGTACTGTGACAATATCAATTTAAGTTTTTTTTGTTTGAAATACAGTTAATGAGTATTATTACAAGAAAGAGACAGAGTCTTGAAAAAGAGTTTAAGATTAACGAATTGTTTAAAAAACGAGAGAAATATTTATAAGGAATATTAGACTTTAAAAAGATTAAAAAAGAAATGAAAAATATAAAAAATATTTTTATAAAAAATTTGGAGAGAAAATATGAAAAAAAAAGGTTTTAAAAATATTTTTAAATTCAAATTAAAAGTATTTTTATTATTATTATTTTTTTAATATCAAAAAGTACTTAACTTTAAGCCTCTACAGCTTTTATTGTAATCGAAACTGTTCAACGTAAAACCCAATATTGAAAGCTTATCACTTCTAAAATCTGTTAAAATTGTTTTGGTACTTTCTAACTTATTTCAAATTAAAATTTATTAAAAAAAAAGTTGGGATATTTTTTAAAGATTTTTTCCTTTAAAAAGTTGCTTAACTTTGAAATTCTATAGTATTCCTTGTAATTAAAACTGTTTACTATAAAAAACATATGCTAAAAGCTTATCGCTTCCTTTATTAATTAACTGGAATTTATTTATATTGTTTAAATATTTTAAAAATCATTTTAAATTAAAATTTATTAAAAAAAAGCTTAGATATTTTTTTAAAATTTTTTCATTTAAAAAGTGCTTAAATTTAAGTCTCTATAACTTTCCTCGTCATCGGTTTATAATAAAAACCAAATATTAACAGCTTATCTCTTCTTTTAAAAACATAACAAATTTTGTTTAAATAGTTTAAAAACAATTTTTAAATTATAATTTATTAACCAAAAGTTGAGCTAAATTTTTTTAAAGTTTTTTCATTTCAAAAAGTTGCTCAATGTAAAGCCTCTATAACTCTTTTCGTAATTAAAATTTTTAATTACAAAAACCATATATTGAAAGCTTATCACTTTCTTTAATAACTAGCTAAAATTTGTTTAAATTGTTTAAAATTTTAAAAGTTAATTTACTAAAAAAAAAAATAGATATCTTTTTTCAAGACTTTATTTTAAAAAGGTACTTATCTAGAAGCCTCTATAACTTTCCTTGTATTCGAAAAAGTTTATTATGAAAATCATATATTAAAAGCTTATCACTTCTTTAATTAACATAGAAAAATTTGTTTAATTTTTCTCAATATTTTAAATGTTATTTTAGATTGAAATTTATTTAAAAGATATTGAGATATTTTTTCTCAATTTTTTTTTATTTAAAAAATGCTCAATTTCTAAACTCTATAGCGTTTCTTGTAATTAAAATTTTTGATTATAAAAGTCACTTATTAAAAGATTATCACTTCTTTAATTGTCATTATGAAATTTGTTTAAATTTTATTAATATTTTAAAAGTTGTTTTAAATTAACATTAAAAAAAAGTTTAGATATTTTTTAAGATTTTTTTCTGTTAAAAAGGTGCTTAACTTTAAGTCTCTATAACTTTCCTTGTAAATAATGTTTTTAGTTATAAAGGCCATTTGTTGAAAGCTTATCTCTCCCTTTATTGACTTACAAAAATTTGCTTAAATTGTTTAAATATTTCAAAAGTTATTTAAAATTAAAGTTCATTAAAAAAATTTTTTTAAAGGTGCTTTAGTCTTCTTTAGCATTCCTTATAATCAAAAGTTTTTGTTATAAATAAAATGTGCTGAAAGCTTATCTCTTGTTTTATTAAACTAGAAAATTTTGTTTACATTTTTTAAATATTTAAAAAGTTATTTTAAATTTAATTTATCTTTAAAATTCATGATTTAAAAGAAATTTTGTTTATAGGATTTGTGAAACGTTAATTTCCTAACTTTTTATTTGAAAAGTTAGCTCTTTATTTGAAGAGTTAGTTCTTTAAAGAGCTTTCTATAAAAGAGTAATTTTTGCTGCTACTCTCTCTTTTATGTACTGTAAACAGTTTTTGCTTTTTTTTTTTTTTTTTTTTTTTTTTGTAAAACATAGTTTTCTTTTGTAATAATAAAATAATAATAAAAACCACTAAATATATACAAAAGCTAATTAATTTAAATAACATATAAAATAAAATAAAAAGCGAAAACCTGCCAAACTACTCTATAAAATTAAAAACTAAAAATAATTAATGTGAAATTAAAAAAATATATGAAAACAAAAAATAAATTTAAA
Organism: Protocalliphora azurea; assembly: GCA_932274085.1. NCBI lineage: Eukaryota > Metazoa > Arthropoda > Insecta > Diptera > Calliphoridae > Protocalliphora > Protocalliphora azurea. The sequence continues at coordinate 8,782,929 of OW026523.1, forward strand.
TAATAGAAAAAGAAAATGGGAAGGGAACTGAAGAGGTTATATATAAATAAACTATAAAAGAAATTTATTTTATTTATTTAAAAAGTCTTTTTAAAAATTATATAATATTTTTAAATAACAACATTAATTTAAAAATATTCATATGAATTTAAATTAAATTTCTATTCATTTACTTCTTATTATTTTATTTATTATTTTAATTATATTTTAAAACAAAATGTTTTTAATTTCTATAATTTACTTTCATTTAAAAAGTTTGACATTTATTGAATTATTTATTATTATTAGTTATTTTATGAGCTTAATATTTGTAAGCAAACAGTTAATTTCTGAATATTTATGACAAAAGTTAATGAATAATTTAAAAGGGATTTTTAAATACAAAGAAAAAAAGTGCAGTTAGATGTAAAAAATATTTAAAAAGAATTCTAAAATACTTAGCAATTTTTTTTTAATTAAAGAAAAATATATATTTAATAAGAAAAATAAAGAAAAAATTGTATAAACAAAATCTCCTTATTTCTATAATTTTATATAATTAGTTCTCCATATAAATAATAAATAAGAAATTTATTTAATCATAAATAATAAACATTTTAAAAATTTCCTAGAAAAAATTACATTTAATACTCATTTATAAATTGTATAAATTCTCCAAAATCATATATTTATCCTACCACCCACCCTCTTTTCTTTTTACAATTAGTTATAGAGATTATTGTTAATTATATTTACTTTCTCATATAACTCCCTCACTTTCTCTCTCTCCCCCCAAATTTCCTAATAACTCTAATGTTTGTGTGTTTAATTTGTTTGTTTACATTTTTTGTTTTGCTTTAATACAAAGGAAATAATACACTTGTTTGTTTAGTTTTTTTTCTGTTAGTTTGTTTTTATTTTGTAATAATTTTATTAGTTTGCTTTCTCTTTCTCTCATTCATACTTTTTGTTTACAATATGGTTGCTAATGGTAGCCACAAATAAAGGTGTATTTTTTAGAGAAAGGGTAACTAGCTCTTTGTAAAAATTACACGGAAAAAATTGTTAAATAAAAATGTTACTAATGTTAGAATGTTGCTAGGGTTTTATGTAATAGAAAATTAAAGAGAAAAAGGGGAAATTAAAAAATTAAGGAAAGGTGCCCTGATTTTAGCTTAAAAATATTAGAAATTTCCGTAATTAATTCCAAAAATTCCCTTATAAAAAATCTAAAACTTTTGGAAAATTTTTAAGTTTTTATATAAAAGTTTGTCCGCTAAAAATTTTTAAATTTCTATTTTTTTCCAAAAATCCCCAAAAACAAAAAGCTTATAGTTTCTTCAAAATCAAAGTTATTGTAATTATTCCTTCATTTCTATCAAAATTGAGCTCTCTTTGGAGAATAACAATATGAAAATTAACTTCACATTTGAAATTTTTTAAATTCCTAAATTTGGAATTTTTAGAAATTTATTAATTTTTTTTAACCAAAATAGTTCCCCATCTAAAATTTCTAAATTTCCAATTATTTTTCCAAATTCTCCTATGTAATTAAATTTGAATTTTGCACAAATTCTTAAATTTTAAAATTATGATTCCCCATTTAAAAATTTTAAACTCTCGAAAGTTTTCAGAAAATATCAGATTCTCAGAAATCAAAATTTATATTAAAATCGTGTTATTATTGTTATATATAGTTTATAAAATTTTAAAATATTAAATAAAAGCTTCCCCACATTAAATTTCTAAATTCCCAAATATTTTTCCAAAGTTTTAAAGTTTTAAATTTTTTATAAAGAACACGATAAATGGATTAAAAAAATTATTAATATTAATTTTCCCATTTTAAAATTCCCATATTTTTTCAAATTCAAAAAATTTCCTTAATTTCCAAAAATCTGCAATTGTTTCAAAATGTACATTTTTTATACAAAATATGTTAAATAAAATTTAAAGTAATGAAATTAAGGTTGCCCATTTGAAATTTCTAAATTCCAAAATACTTCACAAAAATTTCCTTACGTAATAAAGCTTGCATTTTTCAAAAATTCATATATTTTTTATAAAGAACAGGATAAAAGAATTTTACAATTACTAAAATGAATTTCTCCATCTGAAAATTTAAAATTCCTAAACGTTTTTTAAAAAATCCCAGATTTACAAAAAAATCAATTTTTGGTATTTTTTTTTTAATTAGTTTCTTCCTTCGAAAAATTAGCTTATATATTAAAATTCTGATGTTTTAATTCAGGTTCCTCACTTCAAAATTATCAATTCTCAAATTGTTTAAAAAATTTCAATAGAATTTATGATTTTTTGAAAATTATTAATTTTCCACATAATACATAATTTTCTACAAATTCAAAATGATAAAAATTGGTTACCTATTTATAATTTAAAAATTCCCAAATTGTTTTAAACAATTTTCTTATTTAATAAAATTTTAAACATTTTATGTAAAATACATTAATTAACATAAAAAAATGCGAAATTTTGTTGCGCCATTCGTAGTTTCTAAATTCCCATTATTTTTTAAATTTTATAAATTCTAAACTGCTTGTTTTATCCAGAAACTGTGTTATTGTTACCAAAATACGTTGCTTAGATTTAAAAATGATGAAAATATGATTCCTCTTTCGAAATTTTTAAACTCTAAAATAACTTCCCAATATTCTCTTTTTTTACTAAAATCTGCAATTTCTCGAAATTCGTTAAAAAAAATTATATTAAATAAATTTAAAATTAAAAAAAAATTAATTTCCTCTTTAAATCTTTTAAATTCCCTCTTTTTTTAAATCCTAAGATTTTTTAATTCCAAAAATATTTCAAAAAACCCCTGAATTAAAAAAATGTTTGTTCCTTATGAGTGTTTAAAAATATGAAATTTTCCCATTTGAAATTTTGAATTCCCAATTTTATTCCACATATCCCCTCCCTACTATTTTTCATAGAAATTGTAAAATTTATTGAAAAATACTTTAACAATATTGAATTACTAAAGTTTTTCAAAAAACCCCTGAATTAAAAATTTCTTGTTTTTTTACATAATTTGTCAAATTTACACAAAAAATACATTATGAATGTTTAAAATTATAAAATTTTCCCATTCAAAATTTTCAATTTTATTCCACAAATCTGCTCTTTAAAAAAAATCCTATTTTTCATAGAAATTGTCAAATTTATTGAAAAAATACTTTCATATAATTAAAAATTGCTAAATTCATTTTTCCCATCCATATTTTTGAATTCCCAAAATTGTTCAAAAAAGCCCTGAATTAAAAATTTCTTGTTTTTTACAGAATTTATCAAATTTGCACAAAAAATATTTTATGAGTGTTTAAAATTATGAAATTTACTTTCCCCTTTCCAAATATTTGAATTCCCAATTATATTACATAAATCCCTTCCTTTAAGAAATTCCTATTTTTCATATAAATTGTCAAATTTATTGGAAAAAACATTTTATTAAAGATAAAAATTTTAAAATTTACTTTCCCCATTCCAAATTTTTGAATTTCCAAAATTTTTAAAAAATTTCCTGAATTAAAAAATTTTCCTTTTTTACAGATTTCTCCAAATTTAGTACAAAAATAAAGTCTAAATGTTTGCAGTTAAAAAATAAATTAAGAAATTTATTCTCCTCATTTCAAATTCCCAAAAAATTTTCAAAAATCCCCATTAAAAAATTATTAATTATTTTTAATGAAAATCGTGATAAAAAGTAAATTATTTTATATTACTATGAGGGAAAAAATATTTTAATCAAACTTTAGCTTATTTTCTTTTAAATATTCCATTGAAAGGGATAACTAATACGAATTTTGTGTTTTTATTTAGGTTTTTTTTAAGAAAAAAAACCACTTATGGAATGTTTTAGTTTTATTTCTTTCTCTAAAAAAATTCACACATATTTAATTTATTTAAATATAAATCAGTTTAAATATGTAGTTTTTAAATCAAAGACGTTAAGCAAAAGCTTAATAAAAATACAAAAACATGGCTGACTGACACTTGCATTAATTAACATAAGTATAGAAAATAAACAAGAAGACAAAGTATTTATAATGTATTTTTTTCAGAATAGTTAAATGACAAGTTTTAAGAGAAATAACAACAAAAAAGAATACAGCAAAATAATACGATATAAGCCCTAGAAAACAGAAGCAGTATTGATATAAGAAATGACGTTAAAAAAAATTGCAAACAATTTTTTTTAGTGACATTGGTGATAATAATAATAAAATTAACATAAAAATGTCACAAGGTAAAATAATAAAATAAATTTAAAATATAAATAAAAAAATATTTCTAAATTATTAAACCAAATAGAAAAAAATTTAAATATTAACAATTTTTTAAATTTTGTTTAATTATTTTTAAAAAATAAATTCCTGCTCTCCGTAAAGTTAACAACCTGTTCTTACACTCTTTAAGATTTTCTTTAAGAGTTGCTTTATTTTTTAAGTTTATTCTAATATTTTTATTAAATGTCAATTCTTTTTACAGATTTTCCCAATTTTTCTTCTTTTTTTATTTTTTTTAGCAGAAAATGTCAAAGTTTAAAACTATAAATCTATCTTACTACTGCTGAAGTTTTTTTATTTTTTTGCTGTTTATTTTAGTTTATTTTTTCTTTTTTGCACAAATCTTTGCTGGCCACTATTTAAATGAATTTTTTTAACATGTTGACAAATTTTCCAGCATTTTGGGGATAAAAAAACATTTATTTTATTTGGCCACAAAATAACAAGAAAAAAGTGAATATATAAAAATAGGAAAATCCAAACAAAAAGGGCTTTAAATAAAAAATGTTAAGGTATTAAAAAATGACAAATTTAAAACATTTTTTTCAAACACAAAAAAGAAAGAAAAATACATTTTTTTTCTTCATTATATATATATATATATATATATTAAAGTTAAATAAAAAATTTAATTTTTTGAAAATTTCTTTAACAAATTTTTTAAATTTAATAATACTTTTCATTACAAATTTAAAAATATTTAATAAAATATTAAAATTTTGCCGAATTTCCTTCAAAATATTGACAAAATTTACAAATTTGTTTAATAAAAAAGTTTAACAAATTATGGCGATTTTTTTTAAAATTTATATTTTAATTTTATTTTTCATACAACAAATACAAAATTTTCTTTAATTCATTTAAAAACCTATAATTCTCAAAATTTTCTTAATATTTCTTACAAATTCCCTAATTACTTCCTTTATTTTCTTTAAAAAGTTTCTAAAAACAAGAAAAATACTAAACATTATTTAAAATGACGCTTTTTTGTTCCTTTAGCACCACTCTCATCTGGCAACTCTTTAAACTGTTTATATTACTTTATAACAAAAAAACTAAAGCATACTTTAAGGTTCAACAAATAAATAAGAGTAACAAGCCAGAAATCAAAATATAAAAACATAAGTTTTAAATAAAATCTTTTAAATTGAATAAAAAAATAATATTGCAATAAAAAAAAAATGCTTTAATTAAACAAAATAAAACAAATTTTAATAAAATATAAAAAACAACAATAAAATACTTTGAATATGCTGTAAAAAGTTCTCGATTTAATTAGGAACTTTAATAAAATTTTAAAAAATTTTCCTAAACATTTAAAATTTTTTCTAAAAACCGCTAAATTATCAAAATTAAATCACTCAATTTTAAAAAAATCCTTCAAAAAATTATTATCCCTTCTTTTAAATTTTCTTTTACAATTAAGTTTTTTCTCACTCACCTGATATTTTTTAATACTATCCAACTGTTCTAATGTTGGCTCCACTATCTGTGCTATTTGTTGAGGCGCCACCATATTAGCCGTAGGCATGCCACGACGATCAGGCAGTTGTGGTGGTTGCGGAGTGCGTTCCACACGTACCGTATCACGAGGCGGTGGCACAGGTTTAAGGGAACCATTTAACTTTAAGGTGAAACAAAAGAAAATTTAAAACAAATTGAAAATTAAATTTTATTAAAAAATATACAAATTAAAAAATTTAAATCAGAAAGTTTTCAAAAAGTGTTTTTATGATTTGAAAATGTTGTTAAATGTTTTAGTATTTTTTTTAATGATTATTTGAAATGAAAATTAATGAGAGTAAAGGAAAAAGAGAGGAGTCCTTTTGTTAAGGGAGAGAAAAAAGAGAAATGCAACAAAAAGAAGCTAAATATGAGTAAGAGAATTATAAGAGTAAGCTGAAAACTAAAATTAAAAATAAATAAAAAGTATTAAAAAAATGAAAATATAAAAGAAAAAACTTAAAATTTAATAAAATTGAAAGAAGAAAAAAAATAATTATTTAAAAAAATAACGAAAGAGATAAATTTTAAAACATTTTTTATTTAAAAGAAATATATATTTTTAATTTAATAAACGAAAAAATAATTAAAGATAAAAAGATATAAATATATAAAGAAAATTCAAAAATTATTAAAAATTGTACTTTTTTAAAATAAAAATAAAAGAAATAAATGAAATTTAAAATAATTTTAAATTCAAAAAATGTATTTGTATGTGGAATAAAAAAGAAGAAATTTTTTAAAACTAATTAAAAATAAAATAAAAATTAATCAAATTTAAAATATTATTTATTAATAAATTAAATTTATTAATAAATATTTTTATATAAAATTATTTTTTTTTTTAATTTCAATTTCCTTTGTTTTATCAAAGAAAAATATTTAAATGAAATAATTGTAAAATAAAAAAAATAAATAAAAATTTAATAACAAAATCATCAAATTTAAAAATATTTTTTAATAAATAAAATATATTAAAATTAAATATTAACTATATATTCAAAAAAGAAAAGTTTAAAAATAAAAACTAAAGCAAAAACTTTAAAAAAAACTACAAATTTCTATAAAATTATAAAAATTTAAAAAAAAAAAAATAAAAAAAATTAAATAAAAAAGTACAGAAAATAAATCATCAATAACATTAATAGAATTTCTACAAATTAATAAAAAATCCATAATTTTAGAAATTTTTTAATTACAAAAAAAAAAAAAAAAAAACTAAATTCAAATGAAGAAAAGTTAAAAAAAAAATTAAAAAGAAATAAAATAAAATTATAAAAATTCAAACAAACTGAAAAACAAACTTAAAAATTTTAAATGAAAAAATAGAGAAAAATAAATCGATAAAATTTCTACAATTTAAAAAAAAACATAATTTTAGAAATTTTTTAAATTAAAAAAAAAAAAAAAAAATACTTTAAATTAAAACGAAGAAAATTAAAATAAAAAATGAAAAAGAAATAAAAAAAAATTTCAATAAAATTTTAAAAATTCAAATAAAATTAAAAATAAATTTAATAACTTTAAATTAAAAAAAAATACAGAAAAAGAAAAAAATCAATAAAATTTTCTACAAATTAAAAAAAATCCCTAATTTGAGCAGTTTTTTTAATTAAAAAATTACAAAAAAGAAATACTTTAAATTCAAGAGAAGAAAAGTTTTAAAAAATCAAAAAGAAAATAAAAAAGGAAATAAAAATTTAACATTAATAAATTTCAATGAAATTATAGAAATTCAAATAAAATAAAAAAATATTAAAATCAAATTAAAAAGAAACCTACAATGGAAAAAAGCAACAAAAAATCCAGTAAAATGAAAAATCAAAATTTTAGTATTTTTTAATTAAAAATATATATATATATATAAAATTAAATATATAAATGCAAAAATAACAAAATTTTAAATTTTAAGTAGTATTTTAAAAATTAAAAAAAAAATAATCTAAAAAGTAAATAATATAACACCTCTACAAAAAATAAAAAAAAATCTTTAAATTTAAACTTTTTTTAATTAAAAATAAACTTAAAATTAAAAAAAAAAATGAAAAATTAAATAAAATTTATAAATTTATAAGTTTCCCAAAATACATAAAAAACTTGTTCATTTCTATTTAAAAAATATATTTTTTTTTACCAAAAATTTACATTCCAAATAATTTTTTTAAATTCCCATAAAATTTTTAAAAACTCCCAAAATCCCTTTTTAAGAAAAAATTACCTTAAAATACATTGAAAATTATGACAATTACCATGTACACCATACATTTTTACATACATTTTAATACACATTTTTTTTTGAAAACACATTTTTCCTCAAAATACTAAATTCCCATTAATATATTTAAATCCCTCCAAAATCTCTTTTTCCCAAAAACTAAGTTTTTGTGTCAAACATTTTTAGAATCTATTTTAAATTAACTATTTCTCTAGAAATTTTAATTCCTTACAGTAATTTTAAAATTCCCATAAAATTTCGCAAATTAGAATAGAATTAATTATGTTAAACACAATTTTGTTAAAAAAAAATCTTATATCCCATTTATTTTTCTTAAAATATCCAAAATCCTTTTGTTCCCAAACATGGCGATTTATTTCTTCCATTTGTTGAACCTATTTTTTTTTTTCATAATGCTAATTAGATGTTAAATGAGATTTTGTTAAAAAATCTAAATTCCTATTTGTTTTTTAAAAATCCCCAAAATTTAATTTCCCCAGAAACATAATTTTTGTTAATTTGTTCTTTTTTATAATAAAATTTAAAATGATTTACTTTAAATGATTTTTTGTTCAAAATTCTAAATTTCTATTTAATTTCAAAAAACTCCCAAAATTCCTTATACCAAATTAATAATTTATATCTTACTTTAAGTTAAAATTCTAAATTCCCATTAATTTTTAAAAAACTCCAAAGATCCCTTCTTCACAAAAATGACGTATTTAGTGCTTTTTTCTCTCTGTTGCTTATTTAAACTCTAAAATCCCATTCAAATCTATAAAAATGAGATTTCCAACCATTTATTTAGTTTCTGTTATTTGTCTAACTTATAATTATTAAATTAAATGTTATTTTATACCAAAACTCTAAATTCTTATTGATTGTTTTTAAAATTTCCAAAATACCTTTTCCCAAAATATTGAATTTTTTATGGTTTTTTTACCCTTTTCATCAACTGTTTAAGTAAAATTTATTAATTTAAATAATATTTTATACAAAATCTCTAAATTTCTATTTATTTTTCTGAAATGTTCAAAAGCCCTTTTTCCAAAATATTGAATTTTTCATGATTTTTTCCTTTCTTTTTCTTGTTTAAGCTAAAATTATTAATTTAACACTTATTTTGTTTTTTTTTCTTCAAAATTCCCATTAATTTTTTAAAAACTCCAAAATCCCTTTTTCTAAAATATTGAATTATTCACTCTCTTACCTTTCTGTAGCTTATTTATGTATGAATTATTGATTTTAATCCTATTTTAGTTTAAAACTCTAAATTCCCATTTATTTTCTTAAAATACCCGACAATACCCTTTTCCTAAAATATTGAGTTTTTTATGTTTTTTCTCTTTCTGTTGGTTATTTATGTATATATTATTGATTTTAAACCTCTTTTAGTTTATAATAATAAATTTCTATTTATTTTTCTTAAAATAACCAAAACCCTATTTCCCAAAATAGTGTTTTTTTATTTTTCTTTTATTTTATTAATTTTGGCTAAAAAAATATTTTTTTTAATTTTGTTTTGGGCCAAAATTTTGAATTCCCATTTATTTTTCTTAAAACTCCCAAAATCCCATTTTCTAAAAATTAAGTTTTTTACCTAAAATTTTATAAATTTTTTATGTTTTAAGTGTAAATTATTAATTTTAATTACATTTTTGAACCTAAATTTTAAATTCCTAAATATTTTTCTGAAAATCTCCAAAAACCCTTTTTCAAATAAATGCATTTTTTAAAGTTTTTCTTTGCTTAGACAATAAAAGTTTACTTAAAAATCAGTTTTCTTTATAATTTTTCCTAATTTCGGTATAATTTTCGCTAAATTTTTAAAATTCCTCATTTTATTTTGTATAAATTTGTTTTTATTTTCCCTATTTTTTTTTCTGTTCTTATAAAAACCCTTAATTAAAATAATTTTTTTAATCTTATTTTATTGATTCTTTACAAATTTCTTTTATCTTCTTTTTATTTATCTTGATCTCCATTTTCCAGCTGACTTTTGTCATAATATTGAACTTATTCTCGTTTCTTTCCTTAACCAATTAACAATTTACACTTGTGTGTAATTAAAAACTTTCTTACTTTTAAAACAATTGAGAGCTTTTTTCACCAAAAAAAAATAAAGTTTTTTATTTGCATTTTTTTCTCTTAAGCAAAAGACAATAGAAAAAAAAAAGTTTTAAAATTTCAAACTTTTTGAATGCCAAAAAAAGCTATAGCCAAAAAATATTGCTTTAATTGCCTTTAAAATTGTTTGACTTGTTTCAAATGTGTCATAAATTAACCTTTTTAATATGCATTGTTGCATACTCTTCCCCCTCTCCCTCTGCTTTTAATTTGCCAAAAAATCAAAGTGTCATAGTGTCATGCATTTGCACCAGCAAGAAAACAGAAGGAGGTTTGCCTGCCCTATTGTTTGATGCGACTATGCCTGACAATTTCTCTGTTTAAAAGCTGATATGGCAAGAAATTTGCTACCATAAATTGCATGTAATTAAATTTTCATAGTGTCTCATCAAAAAATGCTGCTATTAGGAGTTTTGTAATTGATTTTGGCAAGAAAAAAAAAATTGCATAAGAGCTATTTTTAATTGTATTTGAAGGTATAATTTTTTGTTAAATAAATTTCGTGTAATAATTAAAACGTCATAATTAAAGTAATATTTAATTAATTTTCGTTTAAAATAAACTTAATAATAATTTTTTTAAATGTTTTTAAAATCCTTAAATAATTTCCCATTTTATTACAAAATTTCTTTGCTTTTAGTGCCTTCAAAATTCTTTACAAAGTTACCAGAGATTTTTTAATGTTACCAGATTTTTTATAATATTACCATTTATTTTTAAAGTTACCGGAGTATAGAAAATATTCAATTGTCAAACTACTGTATCCAAACTACTAAAAGTGGTAGAAGAAGAAGTAGGTCTAAAGAGATTTACAAGGTAAAAGAGACAGAGATCAAATTACTTTTGCTACGAGACTTAAAAATGAAAACATAAAGGCAAATCAAGAATATAAAATTCTTAAATGAAAAGTTAATAAAAATAAAAAGCTTTTTTAAATAAAATAAGCTTAACAATAAGCAAAAAAAAAAAATCTTGTTCTTAAAACCAATTTTTTTGAAATGTTCTATTTAAAATTAAAACATTTTAAATAAAAACAAACAAAATTTACTTGCAAAAGCTTTTAAGTGTTTTATGAAAAGTTTTCCCAAGAGTCTTTTACAAAAGTACTTCTGAAACTGTTTTTTTTAAACTCTATCAACATTAAAAAAAATTACTTAAACAAAAGCAATAGGCTTTTTATTTAAACAAATTATTTAAAAATTAAAAAAAAAATATTTTAATTAGTTATTTATAAATTATTTTTATAAAGCTTTTGAAAAAAATTTATATAGAGCTTTTGTAAAAAACCTTTACAAAAAGCTTTTGAAAAAAAAAATATATTTCAAAAAGCTTGTGTAAAACGCTGCTTTTTTAAGAAGAATTCAAAATTTGTTTAAAAGCTTTGATAAACAATTTTTATACAGCTTTTGTTAAAAAATGATGAAAATTTTTTGTAAATAATTTTGCTTTTATAAGAAGAATTTAAAAATGTTAAAAATTTTTTTATAAAAACTTGTACATTCAAAAAGATTTTTAAAAAATGTTACAAAAGCTTTCTAAAAATATTTTCCCTAAGAGTGTGCTACAAAACCTTTTTCCATAAGTTAAAAAAAATTGTCTGAATGCTTTTTATAAAAACTCTTTGAAAAATTTTTACAAGTTTTTTAAAATTTTTTACATTCCTACAAAAGCAAAATGTTTTGCAACAGATTTTATAAAAAAAACTTTTTATAAAAGTTAATTAGAAAAGCTTTTAATAAAAGATTTTAAAAACGCTTTTTAATTTTTTTACAAAAACTTTTTATAAATTTGTTTTGACAAAAGCTTTTATTTTTATTTTTAAAATTAACCAGTTAACATAAAAATTAAAAAAAAATAATAAATTAAAAGCTATCTGAAATAATTTATTTAAATCAAAAGCCCTTTTTAAAAACTTTTTTTTTACAAATGCTCTAAATAATTTTTAAAAGCTTAAAAGGCTCTATTTTAAATGTTTTACAAAACTTTCTCCTAAAAGTTTTTTTTTCATAATTTATTTAAATAAAATATACTTTAAATTTTAACTTTCAAATGCTTTTACTAAAAATGTTTACAAAAGCTCATTATAAATTTTTCTAAAGTTTCTGCAAAGGCAATTTATAAAAATGTTTTACAAAAACTCCCTCTAAAAGCTATTTACAAAAACTCTTTAATGTTTTTTTTTTTTTACAAAAACTATTTAAGCTTTTTGATTTTTATTTTAAAGTCTTCTTATAAAAACTTTTTTAAAACTGTTAAAGAACAGTTGTTTCAAATAAATAATTTGTCCAAACAAAAATCTCTTTTTCCAAAATTGTTTTACAAAATCTCTCTCTGGAACTATTTATCAAAAATCTCGTTCTAAAAATGGCTGTAAAAGCTCTTTAAACAAGTCTTAAAAGTTTCTAAAAAAACTCTTACTCATTTTTTTTTAATGAAAGCTTTTCTTGTATGCCTTTTAAAATAAATAACACTAAAATAATTTATTAAAATAAAAATTGGTTTTCTAAAAGCTTTTTACAAAAGCTCGTAATAAAAACTGTATAAATAAAAACTCGTAATAAAAACTTTTCAAAATATTGTTACAAAAGCTTTTTATAAAAGTTCTTTCTAAAAGCTTTTTACAAAAGCTCCCTCTAAAAGCGTTTTATAAAAGATGTTTTTAAAAGCAGTTTACTAAAAACAGCAAAGACTACTTACAGCTTTTTTACAAAATTTCTTTCTAAGAGCTTTTACAAGAATCTTTTTTACTGTTTTTATAAAAGCTGTTTTAAGATAATTTTTAGAGCATTTTTATAATTTTTTGAATGAATAGTTCCCTTTAATAGCTTTTTTAATCTAATAAAAATTTATTTAACTTTTTTAAAATAAAACTTTTACATACTTATTTTTTGGTAATGGAAATTAAAAGCTACATTATTAAATTAAACAAAAGCTTTGAAGAATTTTAAATAAAAATTTAGAATTAAACAAAAACTTTTTTGCAAAAAATTTAAAAAAACATTTAAAAGCTTTTTATTATTCAGTGTACTAAAAATTTCTTAAATAAGCTTCTTAAACTAAATAAAAATTCACTTTTGAACAGTTTTTTAGTCAATTAAAAGCTTTTTCAGAAAAAAAGTTAAAATACATCTTTCCAAAAGTTTTTTTTTTAATAAAATATTTTCCATTTTAAGTTTAAAAAAAATTTATTTTATATTACAGCCTTTTTGCTAAAATCTTTTACGAATATTTGAAATAAATCTTTCTAAAAACATTTTTAAAATAAAAAAAAACAGCATTTAAGTTTGAATGTTAAATAAAAAGCTTTTTTTTAAGAAAATTAAAAAAATATATATTTTCTTACTAAAAGCCTTTACTTTCATACCACCATTTTTATTTTTTTACAAAAAAATTTTTGTAAATTATTGCTGAAATGTTTCTAGGTACTAGACATTATTTTTAATATATTAGAAAACGTTTTCGTTGCTTAGCTTTAAGAGCTCTGGAGATAATTTCTGGAACTTTCATTACTTTTCATTAATAGAAAATTTGTTTAGAAAACTAATATGAAGTAAAAAGCTTTTAAGAGCTTTTAAGAGAAATTTTGACTAAATCAAAATTTTGACAAATAAAAAGATTATTATAAATACTTTTTAAAGTTTCATAGATTAGTTTTAATCAAAAAAGTTATTTTAACTAAAAAAACTTGTAGGAACTTTTAACTAATTTTCAAATTTGTTTAAAAATTATTCATATATGTACTTTAAAAGTTGAAAAAAGGAGTTTGTGACTACTTCACTCAAAAGCTTAAGCTTTACAGTTTTTGGATAAAAAGCTTTTTTAATTTATATTAACTTTTAGAGATAATTGTTAAACAAGATTTTTCATAGATTAGTTTTAGATTAGATTTGATAAAAAAGCTTTTAAGTTTTTAATTTAATATTTTTAATAATTTTTTCTAAATTGATGAAAGCTTTTTAGATCTTTTGTTTTAATATATTAAATTTTTCTTCTTGCTGTATTCAAAAGAAAGCTTTTTTTATTTTTATTAAATTCTATTAAGATCTTTTTGCGAGCTTTTTTTTAATTAATTACTTGATTTGCCTTTGTTTTTTTTTTAAGAAGAAATTAACAGGGTCTTACAAATTACAAATAGTCGTGGTTCAAATAAAGCCATTTTGCCAATTAGAAACCAGAAAAAAAAAGAAAAGAAAAACATATAAAAACAAACCTCATCTAAACGTTTGCCGGCGACTTGTGGCTGAGGCTTTTGAGTACCCATTTGATGAAATCCTTGCTGTTGTTGTTGCTGCTGCTGCTGTTGGAAATCCTCATATGAACCATTTAAAGACATGGTGGAAATTAAAGAAGTCTCTTGCTGCTGCTGTGACATTTGTTGATTTTTCAATGACTCCGGGGAAAAGCTCATATTATGGGATTCCGTATTGGAATTATTGCAAGAATTAATACGTGTCAAAGTGGTATTGGCCGTGGAGGCCGAAGAACAAGAAGAAATTTGTGATGATAAAGAAGATAAATGAGCAGGTGGTGGATAACGGGGAGGAGTTTTAACAATTTCTATAAAACTATCGGGAACATCAACGGGTAGCTCACGATGTTTAATAAGTGGTGGTAAAATAGGATTTTTTGAATTAAATTCTTTAAGTTCATATTCTGGAGGTGGTGTTGAGGTGGAACTGGTAATGCTGGTAAGAGAATCACCACTACCATTAGCATGACAATTATTTAAGATATCCGTAGAATTAAGGGAATTTTTATTATGATTTTGATTATGAGATGTAGAGGAGGCGGAAGAGGAATTATTGGAATTGGTGTTATGATGGGAAGATTTATTATTCAAATTATTGTTGTTATTATTGTTAAGCTGGCGATAGGATATAGAGTCATAAGATTCACAAGATTTCTTGCTTAACAGTTCACTTTCATAGGAAGATGATGAAGAGCTTTTACGATATAAAGAATCTACCATTAATTCCAAATCATCAGGTGTAGAGGCTAAAGAACCTCCCCCTCCTACTCCTCCTCCTCCTACACCATTAGGATTATTGGTTACCGCTGAGGATTTTCCCTTTAAAGTTAAGGCATTATTTAATTTCTGTGACTGATATTCCAATTCCAAACAATTTTTATAATTTTCAATTTGATCCAATTTTAATTGTTGTTGTGTATTATAGTAATTTTGTAATTGGAATTGTTCCGTGGTATCATTAAGTTTGCCATTTAAATCCATTAAAGAATAAGTGGTGTATATTGAGGATGATGTGGTGAATTTTAAATTTAAATGTTTCATATCAAGATGTTGAGTTTGTTGTGGTATTGTTGATGTTGGATGATGATATTGTTGTTGTATTTCATATTCAGAACAATTATAATTATAAATAAATTTTGTATTATTTTGCATTAATTTAGCTGAACATTTGGGTAAAGTATTACAATTAGCATTAAAGTGAAATTTCTTTAGGAAAAAGGGAGAATTTTGTTTAGAATTCTGGGCCGAATTTATTAAAGGAGGTTTATTTAAAGAGGAAATGGAATTGGTGGGTGATGGTGAACATGTGGTGGTGCTTGTCGTTGATGAGGTGGTAGTAGTGGTGGTAAAAATGGGTGTATTATATGTTTGGGTTAGTGTGGTGGTGGTGCATAATATTTTTATGTTTTGTGGTGAGTTGAGTTTTTGTGGGAATTTTTTAGAGATTTTTGTGGGTGTTGAAGTTTTGTTGTTTGTTGGTTTTTTGTTATTAAAAGATTGACGCCGTTTTTTCTTTACCTGTGGTGGACGGGGTGGTGGATAACGTGGTGGTGTTTTATTACGTGCTATAAAATTGTCGGGACAATCCACAGCCATCTCACGATGAGGTCCTTTTTAGAAATAAATTTATATATTATTAAAATATATTAGTTTATTATGGCAAAAACTTACCATTATCTTGATTTATGGACTTCAACATGGTGCTATACAATTCCTGATCAATTTCTTGGGTATCTTCTTCGTTTGTTTGTCGTATGTGGGGTAAATTATTATAAACATCGGGCAGACAGGGTTTTAAATCTTCGCTATCTAAAACCACTATACTAGAGCCGGAACGGCGTCGGGGCCTGAAAGTTCACAAAAAAGGTCAATTAAAATATTGAAAAATTAAAACTAAAAATTATAAAAATATAGAAGCTTATAAATAGTCTAAAAAATTTTCTATATTCTAGACTGTAGACTAGAATATAGACTAGACTATAGTTCAGCATATAGACTATACTATAGTCCAGACTATAAACTAGACTACAGTTGATATTATATTTCAGACTACAGACTAGACAATATTCTACACTATAGACCAGACTATAGTCGATTTTATAGTTTATAGCGTACTCTATAGACTATAGTCGAGACTATACACTAGACTATAGTCTATAGAGTACACTATAGTCGAGACTATAGACTATAGTCTCACCTATATAGACTAGACAATTATGGTCCATATTATAATCTGGACTATAGTCTAGACTTTAGTCTGGACTATAATCTCGACTATAGTTTAGTCTATAGTCTGAACTATAAAATCGACTATAGTCTGGTCTATAGTGTAGAATATTGTCTAGTCTGTAGTCTGAAATATAATATCAACTATAGTCGAGACTATAGACTAGACTATAGTCGAGACTATGGACTAGACTATAGTCGAGACTATAGACTGGATTATAGTCGAGACAATAGACTAGACTATGGTCGAGACTATAGACTAGACTATAGTCGAGACTATAGACTAGACTATAGTCGAGACTATAGACTAGACTATAGTCGAGACTATAGACTAGACTATAGTCGAGACTATAGACTAGACTATAGTCGAGACTATAGACTAGACTATAGTCGAGACTATAGACTAGACTATAGTCGAGACTATAGACTAGACTATAGTCGAGACTATAGACTAGACTATAGTCGAGACTATAGACTAGACTATAGTCGAGACTATAGACTAGACTATAGTCGAGACTATAGACTAGACTATAGTCGAGACAATAGACTAGACTGTAGTCGAGACAATAGACTAGAGACTATAGACTAGACTATAGTCGAGACTATAGACTAGACTATAGTCGAGACTAGAGACTAAACTACAGTCGAGACTATAGACTAGACTACAGTCGCGACTATAGTCCAGACTATAGGCTGGACTATCGTTCAGACTATAGAGTAGACTATTTTCAAGACTATAGTCCAGATTATAGACAATAGTCAAGACTGTAGTCTTGGCTAAATAATAGGCTATATCTAAGACTATATACTAGACTATATTCCAGACCGTAAACTAGACTATATTCTATAGCCTCGATTATAGTTTAGTGTATAATCGAAACTATAGTCCAGACTATAGTCGAGACTATAGTTCAGACTTTACACTAGGTTATAGTCCAGACTACAAACTACATTATAGAGAATACTACATTAGTCCAGACTATACTAAATTGAATAGTATTTAGTTTTCTCTGTAATAGTTTTTCCATAAATTATGGTTTCTTTTTACTTTTACTTTTTTCGTTTTTCCTATTTTTTTTTTTTTTTTTTTTTAGTTACCAATTAATTATCTTCGCTTGATTTCAATTTATTTGATTTTTATTTTCTCTAAAACTTTCTTTTATAGTAATATTTTTTATAGTGCTTTTAAAACTTCCTCTAAATTAAATACAAATAAAAATTATTATTTTTCCTTTTTCACTTTTCATTTTAACATTTTTCGGTTTTTTTTTTTTTATTTTAAACATACATAAATATTTAATTACACGCCATCATAAAAAATTTAAAACAAACATCACTAAAGTGAATGTAATTTAATAGTTTTTGTATTAAAATGAAATTTCCAATTTTTAAATAAATATGAAAATTTAATTGCAACTCTGTGATAACGGATGTATTTTGTTTACATTTAGAATTCACCACTATTTGTATGAGTTATATATGTGTGTGGGTGTTTGTGTCAATAACAAATAAATTAAAGAGTGTTTTTTTCTTTGGGTCTTATTTTTAGCTTCTCTCTTTCTTATTAAGGATTTATTAGTTTTTATTTATTTAGGTTAGGTTTGTTAAAGATTTTTTCTGTAGTTTGGTTAAATATTAATTGTTTTCTTTTAGTATTTTTGATTTCTTAAACACCTGTCTTAAAAAAGAATAGCTTTTGGAAATATTTTTCCTTTTTGAACAAATCAATTGATTTATTAAGAGCACAGGAAGTAGGGTTTGAGTAAATACTATTTAAAATCAATTATTTATTTTAGATTTATTTTTTTGGGAAAAATGGCGGCTAAAATGTGTTTGATGTGGTGGGATGATATTAAAAAATAAATTTTTTGTTATAGCTTTAAAGATTTATCTAACAATTTCATGTAATTACTTGAAAATGTTCTTAAATAAGTTACATTTCTTTGAAGTTTAATTTCCTTTTCTAACCGGAAATATTTAAAATTCCATGAAATTTTTATCTTTTAGCAGATAAAATATTCATTATTTGTAATTTATCTTCAAAACAAATTATAAAATACGTTGAAATGTTTTTATGAATATATTTGTTTTGATTTTTAAAAATAAATAACTTTTACTTAAATAGACGCGGACATACAATTAAAAATGCCTGACACGTCATATAAAAATACAAATTTCAAATAAAGAAATAAAACACATCAAAAGAATTTTTAATGAGATTTAATAAAAAAATAATTCTCTTCAAGAGAAGGATAAAATATTTAAACAAAAATTAATCTGGTATACATAGAAATAAACAAACTAAAATATTAAATAATATAATATAAAAATATTATAAAAATAAATAAAAAATAAACTTCTTAAAAGGTTTATTGACCTTTCTGGCCAGTTCCAAATAGTTTAGTTTAATTTGTTTAAACATTAAAAACACATTTAAACTTAAAAAAAACGCCCACTTATATTGCATTTTTTCTGCCTCATTCCTCATTATCATTTAAACTTCAACTTTATTTTTTTCAAGATTATTTTATTTTTATTTTTTTTTTTTTGTATTTTTAAGTCAAATTTTTTTGTTATACTTTTATGCCTTCTTCGTTTTTGTAATTATGACTCAATCTCTTGTAAGGCTTTTTTCTGTTACATTTAAACATGTTTCAAGTTCAATGGCCATTGTCTTGAGTAAAACAGCTGTAAGACACCAGAGTCTGTCTGTCGGACTGTCTGTTAGTTTGGCGTCTTGAATATATTTTAAAATTATACAATTTTCCGTTCGTGTGTTACTAAAGTTTTCAAAGGTTTATGTTTAATGACAGCCCAATTTTTTAAGATAATTTGAATAATGATTTTAATGAGTTGCAGTTTATTTTTGAAAATAGAAATTTTAAAAATATATTCACTAGTTATAACTTAGTATATAGCCCAATAGTTCGCTCTATAACCTAAATTAAAATTGACTAGACTATAGTCTAGTTTACTGTCTATTATATAGTCTTCCTAAAATATAATCTAATCTAGCTTGACTACAGTCTAATCTATAGTATCGACTAAAGTCAATTCCGTAGTGTCGACTAAAGTCTATTCCACAGACTATAGTCTAACCTATAGTCTCGACTATAGTCTATTCTATAGTCTCGACTATAGTCTGTTCTATAGTCTCGACTATAGTCTATTCTATAGGCTCGACTATAGTATATTCTATAGTCTCGACTATAGTATATTCTATAGTCTCGACTATAGTATATTCTATAGTCTCGATTATAGTCTATTCTATAGTCTCGACTATAGTCTATTCTATAGTCTCGACTATAGTCTATTCTATAGTCTATTCTATAGTCTCGACTATAGTCTATTCTATAGTCTATTCTATAGTCTCGACTATAGTCTATTCTATAGTCTCAACTATAGTCGATTGTGTAGTCTAGACTATAGTCGATTCTATAGTCTATTCTATAGTCTCGACTATAGTCTATTCTACAGTCTCGACTATAGTCTATTCTATAGTCTCGACTATAGTCTATTCTATAGTCTCGACTATAGTCTATTCTATAGTCTCGACTATAGTCTATTCTATAGTCTCGACTATAGTCTATTCTATAGTCTCGACTATAGTCTATTCTATAGTCTCGACTATAGTCTATTCTATAGTCTCGACTATAGTCTATTCTATAGTCTCGACTATAGTCTATTCTATAGTCTCGACTATAGTCTATTCTATAGTCTCGACTATAGTCTATTCTATAGTCTCGACTATAGTCTATTCTATAGTCTCGACTATAGTCTATTCTATAGTCTCGACTATAGTCTATTCTATAGTCTCGACTATAGTCTATTCTATAGTCTCGACTATAGTCTATTCTATAGTCTCGACTATAGTCTATTCTATAGTCTCGACTATAGTCTATTCTATAGTCTCGACTATAGTCTATTCTATAGTCTCGACTATAGTCTATTCTATAGTCTCGACTATAGTCTATTCTATAGTCTCGACTATAGTCTATTCTATAGTCTCGACTATAGTCTATTCTATAGTCTCGACTATAGTCTATTCTATAGTCTATTCTATAGTCTATTCTATAGTCTATTCTATAGTCTCGACTATAGTCTATTCTATAGTCTCGACTATAGTCTATTCTATAGTCTCGACTATAGTCTATTCTATAGTCTCGACTATAGTCTATTCTATAGTCTCGACTATAGTCTATTCTATAGTCTCGACTATAGTCTATTCTATAGTCTCGACTATAGTCTATTCTATAGTCTCGACTATAGTCTATTCTATAGTCTCGACTATAGTCTATTCTATAGTCTCGACTATAGTCTATTCTATAGTCTCGACTATAATCTATTCTATAGTCTCGACTATAGTCTATTCTATAGTCTCGACTATAATCTATTCTATAGTCTCGACTATAGTCTATTCTATAGTCTCGACTATAATCTATTCTATAGTCGCGACTATAATCTATTCTATAGTCTCGACTATAGTCTATTCTATAGTCTCGACTATAGTCTATTCTATAGTCTCGACTATAGTCTATTCTATAGTCTCGACTATAGTCTATTCTATAGTCTCGACTATAGTCTATTCTATAGTCTCGACTATAGTCTATTCTATAGTCTCGACTATAGTCTATTCTATAGTCTCGACTATAGTCTATTCTATAGTCTCAACTATAGTCTATTCTATAGTCTCAACTATAGTCTATTCTATAGTCTCGACTATAGTCTATTCTATAGTCTCGACTATAGTCTATTCTATAGTCTCGACTATAGTCTATTCTATAGTCTCGACTATAGTCTATTCTATAGTCTCAACTGTAGTCGATTCTATAGTCTCAACTATAGTCGATTCTATAGTCTCAACTATAGTCGATTCTATAGTCTCAACTATAGTCGATTCTATAGTCTCAACTATAGTCGATTCTATAGTCTCAACTATAGTCGATTCTATAGTCTCAACTATAGTCGATTCTATAGTCTCAACTATAGTCGATTCTATAGTCTCAACTATAGTCGATTCTATAGTCTCAACTATAGTCGATTCTATAGTCTCAACTATAGTCGATTCTATAGTCTCGACTATAGTCTATTCTATAGCCTCGACTATAGTCTATTCTATAGTCTCGACTATAGTCGATTCTATAGTCTCGACTATAGTCTATTCTATAGCCTCGACTATAGTCTATTCTATAGTCTCGACTATAGTCTATTCTATAGTCTCGACTATAGTCTATTCTATAGTCTCGACTATAGTCTATTCTATAGTCTCGACTATAGTCTATTCTATAGTCTCGACTATAGTCTATTCTATAGTCTCGACTATAGTCTATTCTATAGTCTCGACTATAGTCTATTCTATAGTCTCGACTATAGTCTATTCTATAGTCTCGACTATAGTCTATTCTATAGTCTCGACTATAGTCTATTCTATAGTCTCGACTATAGTCTATTCTATAGTCTCGACTATAGTCTATTCTATAGTCTCGACTATAGTCTATTCTATAGTCTCGACTATAGTCTATTCTATAGTCTCGACTATAGTCTATTCTATAGTCTCGACTATAGTCTATTCTATAGTCTCGACTATAGTCTATTCTATAGTCTCGACTATAGTCTATTCTATAGTCTCGACTATAGTCTATTCTATAGTCTCGACTATAGTCTATTCTATAGTCTCGACTATAGTCTATTCTATAGTCTCGACTATAGTCTATTCTATAGTCTCGACTATAGTCTATTCTATAGTCTCGACTATAGTCTATTCTATAGTCTCGACTATAGTCTATTCTATAGTCTCGACTATAGTCTATTCTATAGTCTCGACTATAGTCTATTCTATAGTCTCGACTATAGTCTATTCTATAGTCTATTCTATAGTCTCGACTATAGTCTATTCTATAGTCTCGACTATAGTCTATTCTATAGTCTCGACTATAGTCTATTCTATAGTCTCGACTATAGTCTATTCTATAGTCTCGACTATAGTCTATTCTATAGTCTCGACTATAGTCTATTCTATAGTCTCGACTATAGTCTATTCTATAGTCTCGACTATAGTCTATTCTATAGTCTCGACTATAGTCTATTCTATAGTCTCGACTATAGTCTATTCTATAGTCTCGACTATAGTCTATTCTATAGTCTCGACTATAGTCTATTCTATAGTCTCGACTATAGTCTATTCTATAGTCTCGACTATAGTCTATTCTATAGTCTCGACTATAGTCTATTCTATAGTCTCGACTATAGTCTATTCTATAGTCTCGACTATAGTCTATTCTATAGTCTATTCTATAGTCTCGACTATAGTCTATTCTATAGTCTATTCTATAGTCTCGACTATAGTCTTGAATATAGTCTATTCTACAGTCTCGACTATAGTCTATTCTATAGTCTCGACTATAGTCTATTCTATAGTCTCGACTATAGTCTATTCTATAGTCTCGACTATTCTATAGTCTCGACTATAGTCTTTTCTATAGTCACGACTATAGTCTATTCTATAGTCACGACTATAGTCTATTCTATAGTCACGACTATAGTCTATTCTATAGTCACGACTATAGTATGTTCTACAGTCCCGACTATAGTCTATTCTATAGTCTCGACTATAGTCTGTTCTATAGTCTCAACTATAGTCTATTCTATAGTCTCGATTATAGTCTATTCTATAGTTTCGACTATAGTCTATTCCATAGTCTCGACTGTAGTCTATTTATAGTCTATTCTATAGTCTCGACTATAGTCTATTCTATAGTTTCGACCATAGTCTATTCTATAGTCTTGACTATGTTCTATGCAGTCTCGAATAGAGTATATTCTATAGTCAAGACTTTAGTTTGCTTTATATTCCAGACCATAATCTGGTCTATAGTTCAAAATATCGTCTGTTCTATAGTCCATATTATATTCTGTTTTATATTTCATACTATAGTCCGTTCTGTAGAACCCACTATAGAACAGACTATAGTGCATAATATAGAACAGAGCAGATTACAGTCTCGACTTTAAGCAGATTATAGGCTATCGGTTTAAAAAATTCCATGACATAACGTTATAAATTTATTTTAATTTCTCTGCTTCTGCTTGCTCACATTTGTCTTAAAAACTCTTGCAAACAAACTGTCCTCTTTTATAATCCCTGTAATTTGTTTATGTATGTTAAAAAATCCCTATATATTGAACTTTTATTACGTCAATCTTCGTTTTTATAACATTTTTCTCAGGTTGATTGTAAACTTTTCCCTATAGTCTTAAAGAAAAATCTTACAATAAATTATTATATTTTATTGTTTGTTCGCTAGCTAGATACCTTAAGTCACGTAGAAACATGTGTTGCTTTATACAAATGTGTTGTATCAGAGTGCGTGTATTTGTAAAGAGAGTATTTATTTTATGTCTTTTGGTACAAGGAATATTTTGCCGACATTTGACAAGTGACAGCTGCTGTTTTGCTCATTGCAAAAAAATATTACTAAAGATTTAAGAATTTGTTGTTACTGCTTTTTGTTTTTGGACAGGCAGGTAGAGCGATTATAAATTGTTTAAATATTATTTTAAAATCTAAGAATTCAAAATAATTCCTAAGAAATATTACTAAAGTGACAATGGAAAATTTGGTAGAAAAATCAATAAAAAAGTTGTTTTCTGGTGCAAAAATAACAAAGAAAATTTAAATATAATTTATATCAAAGTGGTGAAAACTTAAACTTTTTAATTGTTTATATTTTTTGATTTTACTGGACAATTTTTATAAGTAAAAATTCTTGCTAAAAAAGTCCTCTTCGTATTTGAAGTACACAAAAAAAAAAAAAAAAATAAAAAAAAAATAATAATAATAATAAAAATAAGAAAACAACAAGGAAATACTTTCAATTCCTTAACAGGTGTTTGATATAAATCTTTCCACGCAAAAATAAAAAACAACAAATTCTTTCTTTCCCCTATTAAATATAAATCTATTCTAAACTAATTTTCCTTTTTCCTTAACAACTCTATTATTATTATGATTATTCTCTTACAATTAATTTAATAACGGAAGTTAATGACAATAATACTCACTACTCTTTACAACAAACACACTCAAATAAAACATTCTAAATTAAAAAACAATAACAAACACATAAATATGTTTACATTACAAAAACAAGTTTGAAACCCTTAAATAAAAACCATAACAAAACCAACAAACTTTTTGTTTTTTGCATGCTTGAATTATTTCTCTGAACTAAAGTACATAGAGTGTTACAATAAAAAGGGGTGACAGAGAGGTGGTCATGGTGAGTGTCATCTCCCCATATAAAGAATTATGTTTCGCATGCATAAACACCAGTTAAATTGCATATACACAAACAAACTTATAAAGGCTTAATAATACAAACTTAATGCAACTATAGTAAAAAAGCAAAAAACACTTGTTGATGAGAAAATAATAAAAAAAAAAGAAAACAATTGAAAGAAGTACTCTTACTATAAATAAATACATATTAAATATAGTTTTCATTATTAACAACACAATCAGCATAATGAAATTTTTGAAAAACAAAAAATATGTGGGAGATAAACACAGACCGAAAAGTAAATGCATGAATTAATATCAAAAGCAGGAATGGGGATTTGACATAAAATAAAATAATAAAACGAAATTAAACTTAAAAGAAAATCAATATTTTATGAAAAGTTTTAATTAAAAAGAAATCTATATTTATCAGTTTTTTTTCTAAACTAATTTTTTCAATCAAACACTACATTTATTTTTTTTTTTTAATTTTTAAAATACTTTTAAAGTCTTTGTAGACTTAAATTATCGACAATTTTTAAAACTTAACGAAACTTTATTTTCTAAATTAAAATTATAAAACTAAATATCTTGCAAAATTTGTCTATCACTTTTTAATCTGTTTTCAAAAGCTACAAAAATTTCGTTTTTTTTTTTAATTAAAAAACAACTAATTTTCCAAACTATAGGAATTATATGAAATATTTTTTCAAATTTGTTTAAAGTAATTATTGAACACTATAAATTTACAAAATTTCCATTTTTGACCATTTAGAAAACTTAACGAAACTTTATTATTTCTAACGAAAAGCTTTATAATAAAATTTTAATATATTTGCTTAAATTGGAGACTTCTCATTTTAATTTTATAAAATTTTTTAGTTTTGTCCGCTTTCAAAAACTTAACGAAATTTAATTTTTTAATAAAACATTCCTTTATATAATGATATTCATAAAGAATTTTTAACAAGTTTTCAAAATTTGTAAGAAATTAAAATTTCGGTAAATTTAAAAACTTAACGAAACTTTTTGTTTTTTGAATGAAATGTTCTAAAGTAAAAATTTAACCATATTTTCAGAGCATTGTTAATTGTTAATAAAAAAAAAATTTTTAATTTTGACCGATATAAAAAACTTAACGAAACTTTATTTTATTGAACTAAACGTTTTAAACTAAAAATTTTACTGCATTCTTAGAGTAGTGTTCAACAGTTTTCAAAATCTGCAAAATATTATAATTTTGGGCAATTTAACGAAACTTTACTTTTTAGAACGAAAAGCTTTAAACCAAAAATTTTACCATATTCTCGGAGTATTGTTAATTTACTTCCAAAATCAAAAGAAAATTTTCAATTTGGCTGAGATAAGAAACTTAACGAAACTTTATTTATTTATTATTATTATTATTATTATATTCTTTTTTTTTTGAACGAAATTGGTTTCCGTTATAACGGAAAATTCTAATGTAAAAATTTGTCTAATATTCTTCATTTTGGTGGATTTAGAAAACTTAACGAAACTTTATTTTCTTAACGTATAAAATTTACCCAAAAC
The DNA here is from genome assembly GCA_932274085.1 of Protocalliphora azurea. Taxonomy (NCBI): domain Eukaryota; kingdom Metazoa; phylum Arthropoda; class Insecta; order Diptera; family Calliphoridae; genus Protocalliphora; species Protocalliphora azurea. The sequence continues at coordinate 8,809,364 of OW026523.1, forward strand.
TGTTATTAAATTATTTTTTATTGTTAATTAACCTTCAAAATCAAAAGAAATTTTTAATTTTGGACGATTTAAAAAACTTAACGAAACTTCATTTTTCTTAACTAAAAATTGTAAAATCAAAATTTTGCAAAATACTAAAATAGTGTTGATCAGCTTTCAAAGTTAAAAGAAATTTTTCATTTTGGAGAATTTAAAAATCTTAACGAAACTATTTTTTTAATGAAAAGTTATAAATTCAAATTTCTTTTTTTTAATTCATAAAGTACTGTTTATCTATTTTCAAAATCAACAGAAATGTAAAAAACTTAACGAAACTATATTTTTTTGTCGAAAGACTTTAAACCAAAAATTTTTACGCAATACTAGAATATTATTAATCAGCTTTCAAAGTCAATAAAAATGTTTATTTTTGGAGAATTTAAAAATCTTAACGAAACCTTTTTTTCCTAACGAAAAGCTTTAAACTAAAAACTTTGCTATTCGTATATTATTAGAGTATTGTTAATCAGCTTTCAAAAACAACAGAAAATTTTCACTTTGTTGCGATTTAATAAAACTTTATTTTTTTGAACGAAAAGTTGCAAATTCAAAATTTTGCTAAGTTCCTAAAGTATAGTTAATCTATTTCCGAAATAAAAAGCGATTTTTAATTTTGATAGATATAAAAAACTTAACGAAACTACATTTTATGGAACGAAAAATATTTAGATAATAATTTCAATATATTCTGATAGCATGATTGATGCTTTTTTAAAATATATAAAAAATTATTTTGGTTAATTTAAAAAACTTAACGTAACTTTATTTTTTTTTTTAACAAAAAGGTTTTAAGAAACATTTTTGACATACTTTTTTTCTTGCTTATAAGCTTGCAAAATCTGTAAAAAATTTTCATTTTTTTTTTTCAAATAAAAAAACTTAACGAAACTTTATTTGGTTAACGAAAAACATTTAGCCAAAAATTTTAACATATTCTTTTAGTTTGGTTGATACTTTTTCAAAATAAATAAAAAAGTATTATTATGGTTAATTTAAAAAACTTAACGAAACTTTATTTTTTGAACGAATAAGTTTTAGGCAAAAATGTTAACATATTCTTTTAGCTCGATTTATCATTTACCATAATCTATGGAAAATTTTCAGTTCAAAAAATTGAAAAAAAACTTAACGAAACTTTATTTTCTATATAAAAAGCACTTAACGAAAGATTTTGCTCAATACCTTTACTTTTGCTTATAAACAGCTTAAATTCATGAGAATTTCTTAGTTTTTTTTATTTAAAAAAACTTAACGAAACTTAATTTTATGAAACTAATTTATGTATTTAAAAAAATATTTTCCTATTTTTGTTTCTTTTCTAATTTAAACATTTTTATTTAATTTTTTAATTTAATTGTAAGGACTAAAAAACATTTTCCATCTCTGCTAGGTAACATATGGGATTGTTTATTTTCTGCATTTTTGCTATATGTATGTGGTGAAAACACATCTCTTTCTCTTCTCCACCTTACAACATTTTTTAAATACTCTCGATGTTAATTTCACCTGTTGCAATTTGATATTCGATTAAACACATGCTTCAAAATAGTAATAGTACTTAATAAAAGTACTATTTAAAAAATTACAACTACAACAACAACTGCTACTATAGAAAACAGGCAACAATTTACAGATACATTTAAAACAACAACATTTCGAATAATTTGCTAAACGGATAAACGGGGGAAAATCTTATTAGTGGATTTATGATAATTTAAGGGGGAAATTGTAAAAAAATTTTGGAATAAATTTTGAAGGATTTTTTATTTAAACTAATTATTAAAATTTTATTTAGATTAAATTTAATTACAGTAGCTTTGATAAAATTTTGTTTTAAATTTACCAAACAATTTTAGGTAAATTAAAATTTTGTTAAATAATATTTCTATTTAATTTCTTATTTAATTTAAAAAAAATTATTATTTATTAAGATATCTTTAAAAATTAATTACCTAAGCTTGTTTAAATTTATTTTCTTGTTAAACCCTAAAAAACTATTAATTTTTTTTAGTATGTAAATAAAAACATGCAGTAACACTTAACTAAATAGCTTTCCTATAGCAAAATGTCCACAATACATATATTCTTCTATAGGGTCTTGTAATAAACCAGGAGTTGTAGTAACTTTAAAAAGAAAAAAAAATCACTATTCACTAAAGATTTTGCTTCAATGATTTTCAAATAGAGAAAGAAAATCTAAAAAAATAAAGAAAAAAATCATAACCTAGAAAAATAAACAGTAAAAGATTTAAAGATGGGAAGCTTTAACAAATTTTTGAGAAAAAATAAAAAAATGATCCTAAAAAAACTTAATTAAAAAATGTTTTAAAAATTTCATCACTTTTGTTCAATGCTGGACGTAGGGTGCAACTCTTAAGTAAATTAAAATTTCTTTTTTAAACATTTTTAGTACTTATTTTTTAAAATATGTGAAGAAAAACATTTTTTAATTAATACAATTTCGAGAAAAAGAATTAATTCTTTTAAATTATGCATTTTTTATTTCATATCGTAGACTTTGATTATTTCTCACGGCCAAACGAATTGAGATAATAAACAAATTTTTTCAACATATTATTTTGGAATATATTGGAATTTACAGGATATTTTTTAAATCATTTTTACTCCTACATTACGAAAATTATTCGCAGAAAAATATATTAAAATTAAGACAGTTTAATTTAAATTTGATACCCTGTAGTGCATACCATTTTATAATAGGGTGATTTCATCAATATTTTTCTAAAAGCTTACGTCCTACTCTATTACTTTCCTATACATTTCAATTGAATTCGACTAATAGTTTAGAAAATATAGATTTATTACCAATTTTTTGGAGTTTTGAGAACTTTCATTTTTGTCTAGATTTTACTGTAATTTTTCTTTCCTTTGGCTTTGCTTTGCAAAATTTTTAACAATAGCAAAATCAAGCCTTTATATACTTGCAACATAAGTAAACAATAACTACAATCAAGGAATATAGAGCAGTTGAAGTTTATTTGTAAAAAAGAATTTTTTTCAAGTTTTTTAAATATATAAATTTTTTTGTGTAAAAAAATCAGTTTCAGAAACTCAAAAGCAATTTAAATTGTTTTAAAAATTATATAAAATTTAAAGTGATTTCCAATTAATAGAAATTAATTTAAGCTTAAAAGTAAACTAAAATTTAAGCCCCAGATTACAATTACTAAATAACAATTACAATTACTAAATTAAACTAGAAGTGAAATAGAAGTGTTCTAGAACTAAATTAGAAGTGCTCCAGAACCAAACATTTTCTGATTAATATTAACCGATTACAAATTTCCTTTAACTAACTTTAAGAGCAAAGAAATTACTTGTTTTATTTTTCATTTCTATTTTATTTATTTTTCCTTCTTTTTTATTTTTAATTAAAAATAAATATTTCTTTTAAAATCCTATCATTTTTAAAACAAATCTTAAATTCTCTTAATATTTATTACTTTAAGCCATAATTTATTTCAACAGTCTTAAGGTGAGGTCTTAAAAAATATGAACATTAAGCTCAGATTTTGATATTAAAGTCAATTAATTCTTTGTAATAAATTTTGTTTTATTTTTTTTACGACAGTAAGCAACCAAAATATATAAAGAAGAAGACTAAATAACAATTCTACCTGAGAATTCTAAAGAATTTCTGGCTCTCTCACTTAAATTCCCTGCTCTGAATTTTAGTAAGAGAGGAAAGAGAACTTAGAGAACAGAGCTTTAAATCACAGTATTACAACTCTATACCTAAGAATTTGGGTAATAGTGGGAGAGAGAGAGAGTACAAAGAAATAGAGAACTAGCAATTACTTAGTGAAAAGAAATTAGAAAAATAAAGGAGTTTATACGGCCAGTTTAGAAATAAAAAAAATTTCTTAGAATTTTTTTTTTCTTAATTTAGAAAAATCTTGCTACTTTTAAAATTATTTAAAATTTAAAAATAAAAAAAAAGCAGAACCAAAAATTTTCTGATTAATACTAACCGATTAAAAATTTTCTTTAATTAACTTTAAGAGCAAAGAAATTACTTGTTTTATTTTTAATTTCTATTTCCGGATCTCTCACTCTCTAAATAAAATTACCTGCTCTGAATTTTAGTAAGAGAGGAAAGAGAACTTAGAGAACAGAGCTTTAAATATAACAAACGTGTTCACAGTATTACAACTCTATACCTAAGATTTCTAAAGAATTTGGGTAATAGTGGGAGAGAGAGAGAGAAAGAGAGAGAGAGAGAGTACAAAGAAATAGAGAGCTAGCAATTACTTAGTGAAAAGAAATTAGAAAAATAACGGAGTTTATACGGCCAGTTTAAAAATAAAAAAAATAAAAAAAAAATTTAGAATTTTTTTAATTTAGAAAAATCTTGCTACTTTTAAAATTATTTAAAAGTTAAAAATAAATTATTAAATAATTTATCTGTGTAATTTTTATTAAAATATTTCTTAAAGCCCAAATTAAATCGATCTACTATTTATCAAACATCACACTTATTTATTTATTTATTTACTTATTTATTAATTTATTTATATAAACATTTATTTATTTCATTATTCAGTTGTTCATTTATTTATTTATTTAATTATTCATTTACTTATTAATTTGTTTATTTATTTATTTAATTACTTATTTATTTATTTACTTATTTATTTATTTATTTATAATTAATTATGTATTTATTGATTTATTTATTTATTTACTTATTTATTTATTTAATTATTTATTTATTGATTTATTTATTTAATTATTTATTGATTTATGTATTTGTTTATTACTATATTGATTTATTTATTTAGTTATTTATTTATTTAATTATTCATTTACTTATTCATTTCTTTCGTTATTTATTTAATTATTCATTTATTTATTTAATTATTTATTTATATATTTATTCAGTTTTTCATTTATTTATTTATTTATTTAATTATTCATTTACTTATTCATTTGTTAATTCATTTATTTATTTATTTACTTATTTGTTTATTTATTTATCTATCGATTTATTAATTTATTTATTTAATTATTTATTTATTGATTTATTTACTTATTTATTTATTTATTTATTTAATTATTCGTCTATTTATTCAATTATTTATTAATATATTTATTCAGTTGTTTATTTATTTATTTGTTTATTTATTTACTTATTAATTTGTTTATTTATTTATCTATTTTTATTTATTTAAATTAAACCTGTTTTTAATTATTAAAAATTTCATTATATTTTTAATTATCTTTATTTGCCTATTTAATTTTTTCATAATTTTTCATTATTTTATTTAAAATTTTTTAATATTTTAAAATATTTTCTTTATAACTTACCAATGCTTTAATATGCGCATTTTGTTATCCAATTTCTTTTATCATTTGTTGAATATTTTTTACTTTACAATGAATTCCTTTCGCTTTGAGAATTTTATTTGTATTTTTTTTGTTACTTTTTTATATTAATTTCATTTCTAGGAAAATTATCACATGCTGTTTGGTTTTAAAATATAGTTATTTTTATATGTTTTTTTTACATATGGAAAGACAAACATACACTCGAAAAATTATTCCTAATAAAATTATTACTAAAAATTTAAAAAAAAAATTTATTATCAGTAATTTAAAATGAAGGTTAAAAATTACACAAATAAGTCATTGTTATTTTAAGGAAGATTTTATAAAAATTCAAATAAGTTTGCCCTTAAAGCAAAGTGAAAGAAATGAACTCCTAAAGTCAGACAACAGACAAACTTGACAATAGACTAGAGTATAGAATAGATTCTATAATAGACTGTAGACAAGATTATGGAATGTACTATATACTGGACTATAGACTAGAATATAGACTAGACTATAGACTGGTCTATAGCCAAGACTGTAGATTATAAACTAGACTATAGATTAGACTATGGATTAGATTATGGACTAGACTATAGACTAGTGTATAGATTATACAAAAGACTAAAGACTAGACTATAGACTAGTCTATAGACTATACGAAAGACAAGGCTATAGACTGGACTAAAGACTAGATTATAGACTAGTCTATAGACTAGACTAAAGACTAGACTTTAAACTAGTCTATAGACTAGACTAAAGACTAGACTTTAGACTAGTCTATAGACTAGACGAAATACTAGACTAAAGACTATATTATATACTATTCCATAGGCTAGACGAAAAAGTAGACTAAAGATTAGTGTGTAGGCTAGACTAAAGACTATACTATAGACTAGATTACAGACTAAGCTATAGACTAGATTACAGACTAAGCTATAGACTAGACTATATTTTGGAATCAAGTGTGGTTTAAACTATGGACTTGATCAGATTGACTATATGTTAGACCATGGACTGGACAATAGCATGGACAGTATACTAGGCTATTAAGACTAAATTGCATCTTATTTGAAACCATATTATTAGTTATGATTGATGGAATTTGGAACATAATTTGAAGTCATACAATTATTACGATTGAATTTAGTTTGAAGCCATAGCAAAGTTTAATCTGAATCCATAATCTCCGATTGAAGTAAATTTTAGATTTTGTAAGGCGCAACAATTGAGGCTGAAGTGAAAGATTTTGGATTGTAGCTAAGTTGGAACTATGAGAAGAGCTAACATTAACCCAAATGAAGACATATTAAAGGCTACGTCTCAAGCAAATATGAATCTATACCATACGCTACGTTTGAGACTAAGTTGTAGTCATATAAAGTACTTGGATTGAAGTTTATATGAAGTCATATGAAGAGCTAAGATTGAAGCTAATTTAAACTGCAGAAATAGCTAGAACTAAGGTTAATCGGAAGGTCATTCAAATACCCATAGAGACATGCAACTGAAGAAAATTTAGAAAAGAAACAAGAGCTACAATTTAAGCTAATTTGGAGCTATATAAATTGCTACAACTGAGTCTAAATGGAAGCTTATTTAAACCTACACTAGAACTTAAGAATGGACCTTATTTGGAGCTATATGGAGAATATAGATTGATGATATTTTGGCACAATATGCCTTGTGATTAAAGAAGCTGCAATTAATGCTAATTTTTACTCTTGACGTGATATTCAAGTCAATTTGCTGTTATTAGGAGAAGCTTATTTGACTATTCATATGCCCTATGATTGATGCTAAATTGGAGCTATATGAAAAGTTTAAATTGGAGTTAATTTGAACTCATACTAAGATCAAGGATTAAAGCTGATTTGAAGCAATATAAAAACCTACGAATGAAGTTAATTTGAAGCAATATGAAAGGCTAAAATTAGAGTTAATATAGGTTATGAATGTGGCTTATTTGACTTTTCATAAAGTAATAAAAGAAACTAAGATTGAAGATAATTTGAATTAAAATTAATATATGATTGAATAATATTTGATCATTCATAAGATCTATTATTGAAGCTAAATTAGAGTTTTATGAAAAGTTTAAATTGTAATTAATTTTAAACCATACAAAGATAAAGGATTGAAGTTAATTTGTTATTATTTTAAGACGTATGATTGAAGCTAAATTTGAACCATTTGATAAGCTAAAATCGGAACTAATTAAAACCCGAACAAAGACCAATGACTAAAGCTAATATGAAGCCATATAAAACCTACGAATGAAGCTTATTTGACCTTTCATGTACACTAAGATTGAAGTCAATTTGAAGTAATAAAAGAAGCTAAGATTGAAATTAATTTTAACCCGTATAAAATCTACGTAAGAAGCTTATTTAACCTTTCATAAACACTAAGATTGAAACTAATTTGCAGCTATGTAGAATGCTAAAATTGAATTTAAACCTACGAATATGGCTTCTTTAACGTTTCATAAACGTTAGATTTGAAGACGATTTGAAGCAAAAAGAGAAGCCAATATTTAAAATAATTTGAAGCAAAAAGAAAAGCTAAGACTAATTTGACCGACGATTAAATCTTATTTGGATTTACATAAATCCTTTGGTTTAAGCTAACTTGAAGGCCTAAAAAGGCTTAGAATATAAGTCTATTTGGAGATATTGGAAGATGTAAAATCGAAAGCAATTTGTAGCCATTTGAAAAGCTAAAATTATTTGAACTATTTGAACCTATACGATCTATGATTAAAGCTAATTTATTATATAATTAATACCACGATTGAAGTATATTTGAAGGTTTATAAGATGCCAATTTGGAGTAACAAGAGCCTTGTAATTGAAGGTAATTTGGATCTATAACAAATACTATGATTGAGATTAATTTGGTGTTATAAAAACCCTATGATTAAATTTATTCTCAAGTCATAAAAACCTTATAATTCAAGCAAATTTGGAATTATATAAACCGCACGATTGAGGCAAACTAGTAATATTGGAAGACGATGATTGATTTTTATATAATTTGGCTGCATCAAAACACTTTAAATTTGTATCGACAAAAAATGCTTAACTTTAAGTCCTCAGCATTGTTTAATTTTCATTTTCATTACATATATATATAATTTATTATTTTAAATTTTTTATTTAATCATGATTTTTTCTGTTTGTTTTTTATTTAACAATTTCATTGTATTTTTTTTTTTAATTTTTTGATTTTGAATTTTTCGTTTTTTTTTTGAGATTTTTTATTTGTTTTTAAAAATTTCTTTTTTTTCTATTTTTTATTTAATTAATTATCTTTTATTTTAATAATTTAATTGAGTTTTATGGTTTTAAATATGATTTTCTTTTTTATTTAATTTTTTTTCATTTTATTTATTTTTATTATTAATATTTTTAGTTTTTTTTTTTTTTATTTAACACGGTTTTGCTATTATTAATTTTGAAAATGTTTAAAAAAAACATTTTTTACATTGTTACGCTTGTGTAAATCGAATATAAATGCACACGATATTGTTAATAATAATTAATTTTATAGATTTCAAACTGAACACCATACAAATTAAAAGCAACATAATTTCGAAAGCTTAAAAGGCAAACACTTTTTTCTTAAATAGTTTTCCATTTTAAAAGTGGTTATTTTCCAAATTGATTAGATACCAATCAAATATTTCAGAAAAAGGTTTTGTAATGGTTAACCAGTTGAATTTTCTTTATTTTGCTTTAAAATAAATTTTCCTTAAAAAACAATGACTTTCTCTGTTATGTAAAATAAATTAAAATGTTTAAGATTTTTTTATAATTTTTTTATTTTTTTTTTTTTATTTATTTCAATAAAATTTTTACTTTTTTTAAATATTCCAAATAAGAAAATCTCTTTTAATCACTTTTCTTTTACACTTTAATGTAAACATTTTAGTTATTTTTATTTCTCTTTATATTTAAACGTTAGTATTTGTGATTTTTTATTAAAGGTTTAATTGTTGTTATATTATTTTGTTTAATTTATCATATGTAGCAAAAAATAAATACGTTTGTTGCACGGTCATTTATGTACTGATGTCGTTGGTATGCAGTCTTTACTTAACAAGTCCATATATTGAGTTTGAAGCTGTCCGTCTATCTATTCGAATGTCTGTCCTCTGTTCAACCAACCATCCGCCATATCATGTTTATTTTTATTTTTTTTTTGGTTTGTTGGCCTATACTTAGTCTCTAAAACACATACACTCACACACAAATATATTACCTGTATGTTTGCTTTTCAAGATGCATGTAAACAGGTAGTTTCCATCATACATGTGCAACGAGTGTGTTTAATAACAACAACAATAATAGTAACAAAAACCCTGGCTTTTTTGTTTTGGGCCTCTCTATTTTTTTTTTACACTCGCCTCTAAAACTCATCCTCAACCTTACTATTTTTCTCTATATTTAGTTTTGAGTGTATGTACTTATTGTTTTTGTTGTTTTTAATAACAATGATTATTGTTATTGTTGTAGTAGTGTTCGGCTTAAGAGGCTGAGTAGAGAAGTTTAAAAATATCAAAATAAAATAAAAAAGGAAAAAAAATCATAAACATTCCACATACAAATAAACACATATAAAATTGCTTAGGGAGTCCTCTACATTACTCATACTCACAGTGTAGAGGTTGAGATGAGTGTAAGTGAGAGTGTAGTAGTAGTAATGTTTACCTGTTGTACATAATATTCAAACAACACTGAAAGAAATATTAAAATCAAAATATAAGGAAAGTAAAAAATAAGATAAAAATAAAGATAAAAAAAACCAATTAAAAGAATAATAAATTGAAATCAAATGAATTAAATAAACGAAATGTTTATGAAAATATTATATATATAATATATATATATATATATATATATATATATATATATATATATATATATATATATATAAAATTGAAATAAAATTGAAATAAAATTTAAATTAAAATAAAAATAAACTTATAAATAAAATAAAGTAAAATTAAAATAAAATATAAATTAAATAAAATTCAAGAAAATATAAATGAAATAATGCTAAATAAGAAATCAAAATAAATTAAAAATAAAATATAAATAAAATAAAATTAATTTAAAAATAATATAAAATAAAAATTAAAAAATAAAATAAAAGTAAAACAAAAAAGTAAATTAAATAAAATAGAAATAAAACAAAAAAGTAAATTAAATAAAATAAAAGTAAAACAAAAAAGTAAATTAAATAAAATAAATACATAATATAATAAGTAAATTAAAATAAAAATAAAATTAAAATAAAATAAAATTAAATAAAATATAAATGAAATAAAATTAAACAAAATAAAATAAAAAGATAAACATAAAATAAAAATTAAAATAATTAAAATAAATTACAAATAAAGTGAAAATAAAAATAACATAAACATAAAATAAATATAAAAACTAAAGTAAAACTTCAATTAAAATTAAAATAATTAAAGTAAAATAAACATAAAAATAAAATAAAGATAAAATAAAGCAAAAATAAATTTAAGTAAAAATAAAATAAAAACGAAATAAATCTAAATAAAAAATCAAAATAAATTTCAAAAAAATAAAAATATAAATAAGATATAGATGATATAAATATAAAATAAAAAACTAAAATAAAAGTAAGATAAAACTTAAATTAAAAAAAAAAAAAAAATAAAATAAAATTAAAATATAAAGTAAAACTAACTAAAAGATAAGTAAAATAAAACTAAATAAAATAAAATCAAAATAAATTACAAATAAAATAAAAATAACATAAAAATAAAATAAAATAAAAATACAAATAAAAAACTACTCAATTAAAATAAAAATAAAAATGAAATAATGAAGTAAAAGTAAAATAAAATATCAAAATAAATTACAATTAAAATACAAATAAAATAAATAAATAAATAAATAAAATAAAACAAAAATAAAAATGGATTTTAAAATAATTTATAGAAAAAATTATCAACTTATTTTATAAATTTCTTTCCGTGTATTTAATATATTTTTAAATTTAATTGTCGGTTAAAAACTCGCTAACAAACCAATACAAAATCCTCCAAAAACCCTTCTTCAAGCAAGAGATCTTCTCCCTCTTTCACTCTCTTAGAAACACTCTCATACACAAATTTACTTTTACACCAGGGATGGAAAATTAAAATATTTTTCGGTATCAAAATAAATTTTAAATAGTACTTTTTCAGCCTCAGAGTACTAAAATTAAATTTTTTGACAGTTATTTATTTTTTAATTTAGTGCAAAACTCAAAGAATGTAATTTGTATATCTAAAGCGAAGGATTAAATACGATACCTATTCATTAAATGATTTTATTTAATGATTTTACTCATTAAATGCTGTAGTAAAATATGAAGATCTTGATAAAATGTGCCCTGTTATAAACTTACGGAGAAAAAGTCGTCCAAGATCAAGAACTCAGCTTTAATTTTGTTAAAATATAATTCATTATCTGATGTCTTTGAAATTCTGAACATTTTCACTTCAATTTTATTTACAGAGCATAGAAACTTGTAGTTTTTAGTAATGCGTGTACATTAGGGTGGTCCAACATTGTATGAAGAAAACAAAATGTAACATACCTTAAATTATGCAAGGGGACATCATTTGGAACATATTTACCAGAACAAATCTTGAACAAAATTTTTTTCACCAAAACGATAGCTAATCAAAAATTATTATAGCCATATTTTGTAATTTTTCCCAAAAAAAAAAAAAAAAAAACTAATAAGAACGAAAAAAGGACATTAAAATTTTTTTTTTTAATAAAGTTTTACTTTTGCTTTCTACGTAATTTTTGTATATATGAGTTATTTTTATTAAAATGACAATCTTATCCTTCCTGTTAGCTATTTTTGAAAAATTAGAAAATATGGGTATATTTATTTTTCTTTACCTATCGTTTGATGCATAAATCACTAATATTGGCGAGAAAAATGTTCTTGGATCATCTACGTAAATGGCCGTCTAGCAATCTGTTCCAATCATCGTAGAAAGTTGAAATTTGGCCAAGTTGTTCTAAATGACATCCCCTTTCATAATTTTAGGTATGTTTAAATTTAGCTCGCATATATTTTAGAGTTTACAATTTTATAACTACAATTCAAAATTTCCATATTGTAAATTGTTTGCCCTATAAATTTATTTAAATTGTTCCAATTAAGTGTCAATTTTTTTTCTTTTTTGGATCTCAAAAACCAGCATCAGAATCAGAGGTAGTGTTCATTACAATTTATTTATTACTTCTGAACATCAATTGTATAGTTAAATCAAAGTTGTTAAGAAAAACACAGGTTTCTATTCGAAAATTATATATCTCCAAAATATATTATCATTTAAAATGTTTAATTCGAATGTGGAGCATCATCTAAACGTTTGACAGTATCAAATGACTTGAGGGAGTACTTATGTACTTTATGAATGTTAAATAGTAGCAAACAAAGTACTATAGTATCAACTTTTCCATTCCTGTTTTACACTTTTGCTCTTGGCCTAAACTTAAGAAGAGTAAAAAAAGAATCAGATAACTGAAATTTGACAGTTGTTTTTTATTTTTCTTTTTTTTTTTCAATGGTAAAACTAATTATCCTAATAAAATAAAAACAATAAAACAAGTACAAAAAGAAAGACAACAACAAGTAGAAAATAAACAAAACAAAAGCCCTCTTCATTTTTTGTGTATTACACTCAAAGAAGTTTTTATGGAAAAAAATTAATAAAACAATATGAATAAAAATAAAATTAACAAAAATATGTAAAAAAAAGTAGAGGCCTTAAAGGTAGATGTCAGTTATTAATTTGATAAGTTTTAGCAAAAACAAATGTAAATAAAAAGGGTATATCTACAGAAAGAGTTACTTTAAAAAAGCTTAAAATTTTGATGAAATCCTATAGATATAAAACATTGTAAAATAAAAAAAATTACGATCAAAAAATATCTTATTACAGAATTTTTTGTTTAATTCTTAGGGGCAAAAAAAAAAAACTGAACTAACTTTAGCAAAATATATTTTTTCATTTTTAGCAACAATAAAAATTTTTTTAACCACAAGATAAGAGTAAGCGGAGCACAAAGAAGATGATGACGCAGGGTACATTTGACATAAGAAGACCAACAGAAAAGGGCTTTAAAAATACTAAAGACTTTAGTCTATAGTCAAGACTTTAGTCTAGAATATAGTTTAGTTTAGTCTAGATTATAGTCTACGACTATAGTTCTGTCTATAGTCTAGACAATAGTTTAGTCTATAGTCTAGACTATAGTTTAGTCTATAATATAGACTACAATTTAGTCTATAATCTAGGTTACAGTTAAGTCTATAGTCCAGACTATAGTTTAGTCTATAGTCCAGACTATAGTTTAGTCTATAGTCTAGACTATAGTTTAAATATCAATAATTTAAAAAGTTTAGTCTATAGTCTAGACTACAGTTTAGTCCATAGTCTAGGCTATAGTTTAGTCTAAAATGTAGACTACAATTTAGTCTATAATGTAGACTACAATTTAGTCTATAATGTAGACTACAATTTAGTCTATAATGTATACTACAATTTAGTCTATAATGTAGACAACAATTTAGTCTATAATCTAGGCTACAGCTTAGTCTATAATCTAGGCTACAGCTTAGTCTATAGTCCAGACTATAGTTTAGTCTATAGTCTAGACTATAGTTCAGTCTATAGTCCAAATTGCAGTTTAGTCTATAGTGTAGACTATAGTTTAGTCTATAGTGTAGACTATAGTTTAGTCTTTAGTCTAGACTATAGTTTAGTCTATAGTCTAGACTATAGTTTAGTCTATAGTCTAGACTATAGTTTAGTCTATAGTCTAGACTATAGTTTAGTCTATAGTCTAGACTATAGTTTAGTCCATAGTTTAGCCTATAATTTAGTCCATAGGTTAACCTATAAGTTAGTCTATAGTCTGGGCTATAGTTTAGTCTATAGACATGACTATAATCGAGTCTCTGGTCTAGACTATTGTGTCCATTATTTAAATTTATTGAGCAACTTTTCTTCCTGCCTTTTCATATCCAGCCAAGTATGACTCAATATCTAAGAGCAGAGCTGCTGAGCACCTTCAGTTTATATGTTTATCTCTCCTTATACAATGTATATGAGTAATTGTGTGTGCAGTTGTAAATGTTCATGAGATTTTTCAGTTATTTTTTGAAAAATAAGTGAAAAAAGAAATACGTCAAAAAAGAAATACACAAGTAATATAAACCTTTAGCCTTTGTATCTTAAGAATATTTAATTTTTTGTTATGTATGTAATGTTGTTACTAAGAACAATATTGTTGCCGCAAAGTGTTGTTGTAGTCAAGATATGGGAAGCTATTTCTCTTTACTTAGTACTTAACATTTTGTAGAAATACTATACAAGGGGTTTTGTGTTTTACGTTTGGTTCAAAGTAAATCATCATCATCATCATAATACTTATACAACTTGAGGATAGATTTCATAAAGAAGAATTTTTTGTTTTACTTTAGATTTTTACGTTTATTTTTAGTTCAAATACTAAAAACCGTTGAACCAAATTGTTTGTTTGCTGTTGTAGTAGTTGTAAGTAAAAAACAACAACAGGTAAACAAAAGTAAGAAAACTAGAGAGATATAAAAATAGCAGCAAAAGTAAATTTGTTTAATAAAAAGTTGAGATGAATTTTTTGACAGCTTTGAATAAAGATAAGAAATAAATTTTTAAGAAAATTTTAAAAGATTTAAAAAGTCAATATTATGAAAAATGTTTGGACGAAATTTTTATTAAGTGAGAATAATTTATAATATTTAAAAACTAGGAACTTTTTATGGTTTTCGATTCTAAGATTTTAAGGAATATTTTTTAAAAATTTCTTTAAAATTTTCCATTAAAATTGTTTTAAACTAGTTATTTTGATCCTTTTCTTTTTCTTTATTAATGAATTTTCTCTCTCTTTTTTATGTTATCGTTCAACTGTCATTTATCATTCCTCATTTGAATTCTTGTCATAGACTTTTGTCTCTATTCACATTTCGTTGGCCTTTTTATTTAATTTCAACATAAAAATGACGCGCCATCAGCTACATTGTATCAATAGGAAATTATAAGGTAATTTAAAAGGCACAATTATGTGGGAGAATTTTATAGAGAATTCCAAAGAATGTGTGAATCAGATTTTGTTATTTAATTTTAAACAATAGAGCTAAAAGCAGGGATCGACGATGATGGCAGCACAAATCTTAAAAGAAGTAATTAAAAGTATACATGAATTGAGACAGCCAGGCTCAAAGAGAAAATGAGTATAAAAGTCATTAGTTTTAAAAGGCTAAATGTTTTAGAGCAAACAAATTATATTAAGGAAGTCGTAGTAATGCAAAATTTATAAGTTGGAAAATGTTCAGGAAGGTTTTCTTACAATTAAATGTCAATAATTTAAATTGCATATTAATTACATTTTTGAGATACTTTAAGTAATTTACACAATTTTATATAATATACTGAAACACTCTTTTAAAATTTAGGTGTTATTTACCTAAATTACTTAATTCTTTACGTGGTTTAGAAAATGTTGACAAATGTTGACTCTTTTTTAACCAATATTAAAAAAATTGTTATATTTTATATTATTTACATAATTTACCTAATTATTTACATTGTTTACATGATGTAAACAATTAAATTTTGACAAATGTCAGCAAAATATTGAAAAATTATTATTTTTGTATGAAAATTTACATTGTTTACATGATGTCAACAATTTAGTTTTGCTGTTTTATTAAAACAAATTCCCAATTAAATGAAATCTTTCGACTTTTTAGACTATTTATCAGATTTTCCATAATTTTTTACATAGTTCACATAATTTCAATAATTAAATTTGTAATTTGTTTTCAAATCAAACACATAGTTTTTCTGTGTAATTTTTGCATTTTTAACATGATTTGTCTAAGTTTTTACATTGTTAGATTGTTTACATTGTTTTAATTTGCAGAAAGTTGTCTAAACATTTAGTAAATTTTCCTTTTAAAAAGTAAATCTAGGATTTTTGTTTTCAATTACATGATTTAACAAATTCTTTACATTTTCTACATAATGTAAATAATTAAATTTTTCTTAAATACATCTTCAAAAATGAAATTTGATTATTTTTAATATTATTTACAAAATTTACATAATTCTTTACATTGTTTACACAATGTCAACTATTAAATTTTTGGAATTTTATTATAAATAGCATAGTTTTCCCCAAAAATATTGAATATTTAAATATTTTTTAAATTATTTATATTGTTTACATGATGTCAATTATTAAAATTAATTCTTTAAGTTATAAAATTTTCCACTAAAAATTGTAAAAAGTCTTTTTATGGTTTTATTATATATTTGCATTGTCTACACAATGTCAAAAATTAAAATTTATGCATTTTTCCATAAAATTTGGTAGAATATCTTCTGAAATAGTAATTTTGGCATTTACATAATGTAAACAATTCAGTTTTTAAAATTTCACTAAAATTTAGAAAATTTTTCTACGAAAATTGTAATTTAACATTTTTGAAATTATTTACATAATTTATCGAATTCTTTACATTGTTAACATAATGTCAAAAACTAAAAATTATCGATTTTTCCATAAAATTTAGTGAATTATCTCCTAAAACAGTAATTTTGGTGTGAGTGATATTATTTACATGAATTACCTAATTTTATACATTATTTACATAACGTAAATAATTAAATTTTTGGTAATTTTTACAAAAATCACAGTTTTTTTCAAAATATTAAATTTTAAAAATTTCTGCATTATTTACCCGTGTTTACATTGTATACATATTGTAAAATTAAAATTAAAAGTATTTTTTAAACATTTTGCAAACTCATCCCTAAAAACTAAAAGTTAACAATTTTTGACATGATTTACCAAATTTTTTACATTGTAATGTAATCATGTCAACAATATTATTTTTTGAATTTTTTAATCAAACGCATAGTTTTACCGCAAAATATTAAATACTTGTGTAGTTTTTGCTATTGTCAAAATGTCAATATTTAATATTTAATGTCAACAATTAAAATTAAAACATTTCTTCAAAAGATTTCTTCAAACATTGCAATTTCTCTTCAAAAGCGTAATTTTAACATTTGTAACATTGTTTACGTGATGCCAACAATTGAATTTAGTTGCTTTTTTAAAAAATGCAAGAACATATCTTTTATTATTTACCACTTTTATCTTCAACAATTAATTTTTAAAAAATTGAAATTTACCTCTACAATTTATTCTTTTTGACATTATTTACATAATTTACTTAATTCTTTACATTGTTTAGATCATATCAAAAATTGATTTTACATTACAAATTGTAAATTTATCAATAAAAATTGTAATTCGAACATTTTTGAAATTATCTACACCGTTTACCTAATCATTTACATTGTTTACATAATGTAAACATTTAAATTTAGTTAAATTTTTTATGTAAATAAAATTTTCTGCTCAAAGAACTGTAATTAAGAAATTTGTATACTTTTTATACAATTTACATTATTATTTACATTGTTTACTTTGTGTAAACAATACAATTTGTTTGATTTTTTAAAGTTAAATAATGTTTTTCTCACCTTTTTAGATTTTCACAAAATCCTTTACGTAATTTTTTACATTATTTACCTGTAAACAATTGTAGAACTTCTACACACTTCAAAAATTTTTGGTAAACTTAATGAATTTTTAAGAGAATATTTAAATCTTTTAGGATTTCATAATTTTTACATGACATTCTTGATTGTTTATATTGCTGACAAAATGTAAACAATTCAAAAATGTTCATAATTTTAACAAAAGTTATATTTTACTAGAAACAAAATAGATTATGATTTTTTTTAAATATACATTGTTTACATTATGTAAACAATTGTAAAACTTTTAATTTATACCAAAATTTTAAGTAAAATTAATGAATTTTAAATAAATCATTTTATGTTTATAAATTTTTAATATTTTACATAGTTGGCCCATATTTTAGCTGACTTTTTTAATTGTTTACATTTTTGACATTATGTAAAGAATTAAAATTTAAGTCAAATTCTTAAATAAAATTGTGTTTTATTAGAAAAAATCAATTGCTAAATATTTCTGACAATATTTACATCGTTTATTGCATGTAAACAATTATATAATTTCCAAATTCCAAAAAAATTTTAATGAATTTTAAAAAATTATTTGTCTCTTGTACAATTTTATGATATTTTATTTGTTTCTATAATTTTTTACTTGTCACCTTTAATAGTTTACATTGTTGACATAATGTAAACAATGTAAAATAATGTTGAATTCTTGAACAAAACTATTTTTTATTAAAAAAATAAGTTGGTAAACATTTTTCCAAATATTTACATTGTTTGCATCACGTAAACAATTAAAAATTATCAAAAATTTTACAAAAATTTCAAAAAATTTAATAGATTTCTTAGAATAAATTTAAATTCTATAAGATTTTTAGCTTATTAACATATTTACCTATGGTTCACATAAGTTTTAGAATTTTTTACATTGTTGATATCATGTAAACAATAGAAAAATAACATATTTTTAAGAATTTTCTAATGTATCTCAAAAATGCAGATAATTTTATACAATTTTATTAAAATTTACATTGTTTACCTAAGGCAAACAATTAAAAATTTTAACATTTTATAATATTTTAAGGCAGTTTTTGAAAATTTTCAACAAATCTTAAATATTCGTTTTCTTTTTAATATTGCATTTTAAAGTTGTTTATTGTTCTCTTAAGGTCTTGTTTTCTTTTGCATATTTTTGTTTTTGCTTTTTTCTTCTTTCCCTGCATAAATTTGCATTTATGCACAAAAAAGGGTGTAAAATGTTAATCTGTCATTTACATCGCTGCAACAGCAGAAAAAGAATACAAATCTTACCAAATGACTTTAACGACAACAAAAACAAAAAGCAAAAAAAGGCCAAGCTGCAGAAAAACAAAATGTTATTTATCCAGAAACTGTCAAACTAAAAGTCATGCGTAAAAGAAGGTGTGGCGCTAATAAAAAAAAGCAGAAACAGAAACAGAAACGACAAACTATAGAAGTCATTAAAGAAGACAGACAGACTTGACTATCGAGAATCTGTTTAAGACAAAAGAAAAACAAGCTTAAGCATTAAGAAATGACAATTTATGAAAATAATTTTCATAATTATAAAAAAATGTCAGCAAGAGATTGAGTGGGAGCAAATATTGCAGAAAGAATGCAAAAATTATCAAGATAATTTTATGCAAAAAACAAAAAAGAAAAAAGGAGGAGTAAATATGAATAAAAATTATGTAAATAATAGGATGGAATAAAATGTTGCAATTGTTTACATAATGTAAACAATGTAAATATTTATAAAAAATTTGCTTTAAATTTATTATTTTAAAAAATAAATCATTTTATTTAAGAACTTTCAAATTTTTTTTTAATTATTTACATTTTTGACATTGTTTACATGTTGTCAAAAATGTAAATAACAAAAAAAAAAGATATAAAAAAATAATCTACAATCTCAAAACAAAAAAATATTTAAAAATTAAAATCAAAAATTTTAATCGAATCAAAATTACAATTTTTATTTAATAGGTTTAGAAATTATCTGATTGCTACAAAGTAAATGAAAATTAAATCTGTTACATTTGAATCGTATTAAAAAAGCGATTCAACTAAAGTAGAATAAAAATTTAAATTTGTATTTAATCGAATAAAAAGTAAAACGGTTCATATAGAAACGAATAAAAAAATAAATTATTTATATAAAAGCGAAGAAAAATGTACAAGTTTAATTTTTATCGAATAAAAAATAAAACGGTTCCTATTTAATCGAATAAAAAATTAACCCAGTTTATAGAAAATCAAGTTAAAAATTAAATTATTTATAAAGAATCGAATAAAAAAAAAACAAACAAATTCATTTTAAATCGAAAAAAAATGAGAAGCAGGTTTTATTTAGTAGAATGAAAGACAAAACGTATAAAAAATTAAAGTACTTTTAAAGGAACGAATAAAAGACAAACAAGCCCATTTTTTATTGAATAAAATATGAACCGATTTTTATTTAATCGAATAAAAATTAAACGGTTAATATTTAATAAAAAAAAATATATAATGATTTATATAAAGGCAAATAAAATATTAATCGTGTCTTTTAATCGAGTAAAAATCGTTAATATATTAAACCAGTAAGAAATTAATTGATTTATAAAAATTCAATTAAAAATGCTTATTTTTAATCGAATAAAAAAACCAACCGATTCGTATGGAATCATATGAAAAACTAGAATTAAGAATTTTATTTAAAAAAATCGTTTAGTTTTAAATAAATAAAAAACCAACTGATTCGTATAGAATCGTATGAAAACTATAATTGAAAAAACCGGTTTTTATTTAATAGAATGAAAAATGAACAGAAACGAATAAAAAAATAAATTATTTATATAAAAACGAATAAATATAATACAATATAAACCGGTATTTATTTAATAAAATAAGAAATTAAACCGGTTTATATAGAAACGTATAAAAAATTTAATTATTTTTAAAGAAACGAATAAAAAAACAAACAAGTTCATTTTTAGTCGAATAAAATGTGAAGCGGTTTTAATATAATCGAATGAAAAATAAATTCAGTTTATACAGAAACGTACAACAAATTAAATTACTTCTAATGCAACGAATAAAAAATAAACAAGTTTATTTTTAATCAAAAAAAAAAAAAAAAAAAAATATTAACCAATTTATTTAGTCGAGTGAAAAATTAACCAATAAGTTTAATCGAATAAAAAATTACCCGTTTCACATAGAAACATGTGAAAATTAAAATATTTTTTTGCAATAGGTTCATTCTTAATTGAATAAAAAGTGAACCGCTTTCTATTTAATAGAATAAAAATTAACCGGCTCATAAAAACGAAAAAAATCTAAAAATGAACCGGTTAATATTTAATCGAATAAAGAGCGACACGGTCTATAGCAAATCGAGTAAGAAATTAATTGATTTATATAGGGATAAGTGGAAATTTTGTGGTTATTTTTAAACGAATAAAAAACTAACCTATTCATATAGAATCTTATGAAAAACTAGAATTGAATAAATAAGGTTTTATTTAATCGAATGAAAAATGAACCCGGTTTTTATATAGAATAAAAAATAAAATTACTTATAAGAAATCTAATAAAAAACAAAACATTTATGAATCGAATAAAAATTACCAGTTTATATTTACTCGGAGAAAAATTATTCACTTTTTTATTTAATTGATTAAAAAATAATTTATTTCTTACTTAATCGCATAATTAATTAATTAATCGATTCACATTTAATTGAATAAATAATTGATTGATTAATATTTGGTCGAATAAAAAATAAATAGTTTCTAATGGAAACGAAACATAAATTATTAGCTTAATTTCTGATCGCATAAAGAAAAATCACGTTTTATGTTTAAGCGAGTAAAAAATTAACCGGTTCACAAAGAGTCGAATTAGTTTAGAATTCAATGAAAAATAAAACTCTTTCATTAAGCATCAAGCAAAATATGAATCGTTTAATATAGATTTCAATATATAAATGTACCGGTTCCCTAAGGAACGCATAAAAATTTAAGCGGTTGATATTTAATCGATTAAAAAATTAACTCTTTGACAAATTTAATAAAAAAAATTAATCGAATAAAAAATAAACCTTCTTTTTATGGAAGCAAAAGAAAAATTAAGCGTATCATGTTTAATTGAATGAAAAAATTATACGATACAAAAATAATCGAATAAAAAATGGAACCGAATAAAAAAATTAACCGATTCCCATTTGGTCGATTAAAAAATTAACTAGTTGATAACAAAATTAATAAATTATTAACAGATTATTATAAAATAGATTAATAATTAATCGATTCGTATTTGGGGGAATAAAAAAAATTAACCGGTATCTAAAACCGGTTCATATTTTAATCGACTAAAAAATATTTTTGTGTGGAAAAAAAAGAAAACTTAAGCGTATCATGTTTAAAAAATTAAATGGTTTAAAAATTATATAATAAAAAATGATTGATGGTTGAATCATAGGCAGAGAACCAAATAAAAAATTAACCGCGTTATATTTAATCGATTAAAAAATTAACTAATTGATAATAAATTTAATAAGTAATTAATCACTTATTATAGAATCGAGTAAAAATTATTCGATTCGGATTTAGTGGAATAAAAACATTAAACGATTCATGTTATCGAATAAAAAATAAAAAAAAAATATGAAAACAAAAAAAATATTTAACGCTTGATCTTAATACGAATAAAAAATTTAACACTTCCTAGAGAATCGAATAAAATTTTTTCTTTTAAGTAACATTTGTAAACAATGAAAATTTTTTTAATAAATATAATAAACAATGAATCGATTCTCCAGAAACCGAATAAAAATTAAGCGGTTCATATTTAATCGATTAAAAAATTAATTGATTTATAGTCAATTGAGTAGAAAATTAAGTTTTTTTTTATGGAATCGGGTAAAAATGAAGCAAAACGTATTTAGTTTCATATTTAATCGAATAAAATATTAGAGGATTCATTTTTAATCGAATAAAAAATAAAAATTTTTTATGGAAACAAAAAAAATATATTTAATCGAAAAAAAAAAAAAAATATGGATTCGTTTTAATCAAATAAAAAAAAAAAAATTAAATAAAAACAAAAGGAATATTAAACGCTTTATTTTAATTAGAATAAAAAATTAATCGGCTCCTATGGAATCGAATAAACTAAAAATAGGTTGCCAAGAACCGAATAAAAATTAATAGTCTCATATTTAAAAGAGTAAAGAATTTAACGTTTTATATATAATCTGTTTTTATAGAGTCGGATAAAAAGTCGGATAATTTGTTAATTATTCGAATAAATTAAGAACCGAATAAAAAAAGATCCGGTTTATATAAAATTTAAAAAAAAATTTTTTATTTTATTTTTTTTTTTTTTTTTTGCCAGAATTTAGTTTTTATTTTCTTTTATTTTACTTGTTTATTTTCAATTAAATCTTTTTTCCATATGTCAGCTTTTCTTTAATTTCTTTTACACAGAAAAAATTATTCCAAATATTTTTTTAATAAAATTATTAATTCATTTTATATTGAAACTTAATTATATTATTAATCAATGTATTTAACTTTCAGCTTTAAAAAAAAATATGCGGAAAAGAGAAAAACTTTAAATCAATTTTCCAACATTTTCAACTATTTGGCCTCATTTTATCATTTAAAAAACTGAAATATAAACTTGTTAAGATTTGCTCAGTTTTCGGAGATACATTTAAATATAATCATTTGGTAAGTACAAATTTTAAATATTTGATGAGATTTTTAATCATTTCGATGCTTTTGTAAATGTTCTCGTTGTTGGTACCGGGAGTTATATTTAATTCCAGATACAAGTTTGTGTGTTAAAGCTGTGTATTATGGAAGATTATACGCACATCAAAGATCTGTTGATAATGAGGATTTTTGACCATTTGTTCAGACAACTGTCATACTCTTTAATGTTTTTATTGGTATATCATTCTAGGTCGTAAAGATGCTCTGCTAGGATTATATGAAAATCATTATTCGAATAAAATCAAAGGTTTCAAAAATCTTATGCATACGTTAGTATTGGTGATTTTAATCAAATAATCAATAATCAAAATTGAATATTTTTAATAATTTCATAAATAACTATAACAAAATTCATGCATTTTTATTGATGGAAGGATTTAATTAACTGTAGAATTAAATTAATAAAATTTTTGTTTCATTTTAGACCAACATTCAATCATAATTCTAATTAATTTGATAAAAAAAAAATTAATTGAAATTTAATGTGAATTAATTATTATCAATTAAATAATATTATCATTTTGGTGATGGTAGCAAAATCAATTAAAAATATAATTAATATAAACAATTTCGTAATTGAATTCCCTTTTTATATTTTTCTATGTACACTGACTGCCTCTTGAATAAGGAATCACATTTTTTTAACTTTAATTAAGTATATCTCCTAAACTAAAGTTCAGAAAAAAATATTTTTTTTTTAAGTTCAGAAAAATAATAATTTCAAAGTATTGGTTTTTGTTTCCTGAAGAAATAAAAAATATACATATTTTGTTATAGTAAAATTATGCATTTATTTAAAGACATGTATTTCTGTGGTACTATTTCGTGTGTCACTTGAATAGGAAATTCTTTTAATATTAATCAGGAAGGCTATGATTTGAATTTCTTTCAATATAAACGGCTAGAGTATTTTTAATTTGATAGTTTTTATTAGTTTTTATTCAAAATGGGACGTGGTAAGGCTCTTAATAACTCTGAAAAAGAAAAAATTCTGATTTTGAATTCTCAGGGTCAGAATCCGGTCCAAATAGCCAAAAACATTAATAGAGGAAAGACAGTTGTATACAATTATTTAAATAACGTGGAAAGATATGGAAAAAATATGAAAGGACGGAAGAAAATGGCAACAACTCCAAAAGAAAGACAAAAAGTTTACATCAAATTCTGCCATGTCGGTATTAAAAATACGTGAAAAAAGTGGAGTTAGTGCTAGTCTAAGAACAGTGCACCGTATCTTAAAGTCGTGTCCATACATAGTCCGACGAAAACTACAACTTAATGAAAAACGCAAATCACAACGTCTACAGTTTGCCAAAAATACAATGACATGATCCCACAAATGGTTTAAAGTTGTATTTTCCGATGAAAAAAAAATTTAATATTGATGATCGCGACGGGTATAACTATTACTTCCATGACCTAAATAAGGAGCAAAATAATTCCGCAGACACAGCCGAGAGGGCGGAATAATGACTGCAACGACTTACAAAAACCTTCTGGAGGAAGCATTTCCAAAATTTAATGATTTCTTTGGACCCATACCTTGAACATAACAACACGACAACACACCGATTCATACCACCAGAGCAGTAAAACAATGGATTAATTAACAAGGTGTTGAACTTTTATATTGACCTGAATCCAATGGAAAATGTCTGGGGTTGGCTTGCAAGAAAAGTTTATGAAGTAGGAAAACAATTTGAGACGATAGAATTCTTAAAGGAAGCAATAACGAAAGCATGGAGTTCAATTTCGCTAAATTACTTAGAGTCATTATACAAGTCGTTGCCAAATCGCATTTTTGAGGTTATTTCTAAAAATGGTAACAGTACTCATTACTAATTGAATGCTAGAACATAATAATAACTTTCATTTTTATAATTTAAAATTTTAAAAATAAATTAAAGTTTGCTTAGTTTTAAAATATTCCTTATTCAAGTGACACACGAAAAAGTACCACAGAAATACAGGTCTTTAAATAAATGCATAATTTTAGTATAACAAAATATGTATATTTTTTATTTCTTCAGGAAACTAAAGTCAATACTTCGAAATTTGGTTGCGCAAAAAATTATTTTTTTCTGAATTTTAGTTTAGGAGATATACTTAATTAAAGTTAAAAAAATGTGATTCCTTATTCAAGTGGCAGGCAGTGTATATATTTAGTTTGAAAATTTTTTTCTTATAATTTATTTCTTTTGGACATTTTTTTTTCTCCAATCAAAAGTTGAAATTTATGCTTAAAATTCTGGGGAAGAAAAGAAAAATAAAACTTTGTTTTATTTTATTATTATTTTTTTTTAATATAACTTCTTTCTTGTGTTGTCTTTGTTGGGTGTCTTATAGCAAAGTATTTGTTTCAAATTTATTTTATTAATTTAAAGTTTTTTTTCTAAAGAATTCAAAGAAAAAAAGAAAAAGAAGAAATAAGAAAAAAAATATATATATATATATAAATATATATATAAACTGTGTACGTGCTGGCTCAGCGTAAAAAGTATTTGAACCTGCCTCAACTTAACTGAACTTTTTCAACGTCAATACAAAAGTATTATATAAAAAAGATAATATAAAAGTTTAAAATATAAAAACAAAATCGACACGTATAGGAAAATAACAAACATATAGTTTTATGGAAAAAAATTTTGAAAACAAACAAAAAAGAACTTAATATGAAAAATAATATTATTAAGCTATATTCAGACTAGTCAAATATTTGACGATAAAGGCTTAACCACTATATAAAATAACACTTAATTTCTTCTTTCAATTTTGAAAATGTTTTTTACTTATTCTAAGACACAGCTGACGTTCTATTGAATTTTATTTGACGCTGTTTTCTCTTACAAAACATTTGCAAAATCAAACAAAATGTAAAAAAAATTGGATCAAATATTTGCCAAATGTGAAAATAGCTTTAGATGTATGAAAAAAAAAATAAATAAATAAAAATAAACTTTAATAAGGGTAATCACAGTTTATCTTAAAAAGAGAATTTAAATTCCTTAATAATAGTAATTTTTGTTTTTATTTAAATTTTATAAAAAAAAATCAAGTTAAATTTATTTTTATTAATACTGCTTAGGTTTTTCCTCAAACTGTTACTATCCCTAATGTTGTAATACTAAAAAATTATTAAGGCAAGACGCGTTCTTTTTTTTTTTTTTTTTTTTGCTGCTGTTTGTATCAGTTATTCTTACTACTTTACTTTACCCTCATCTTCTTTTATACATACATATTATTAATTCCAAATGCATAACACATATTCAGATGTGTTAACACCACAAATCTTTATTATTTTTACTATTTGTACTCGTACAGTAATAATAACTACTTCTATTACTTGTGTTTTTTATTAACTCAATACCTCAAAGTCTCTCATATTTATAGAATAAGTATTGAAAGAAAACAATGAAGTCTTTTATTTATACAAACACGTCCATAAGCGGTGTAAGTAAAATTATGTTTTACACAGTTATTTTTATTAGTTATTTGAGGTAAATTGAAATTAAGATCAGTGTTGCCAGTTTAGTCTTTTTAAGGTTAAATCTAGCCTTTTGGATTTTGCTTTTAACCTCAAATTTTCCGTTTTAGATTCTAGCCTTTTTTGAGTTTTAAAAGTGCCTTAAAAAGGTTAAAATGTTAGTACAGTGCAAGCTCGGCATTCGCGACTACCCATTATCGCGACGGCCCGGTTATCGCAACGTCTTAATTTTTAAAATTGCAAGTTCTATAATCGCAGCAGTTTTTTTTTAATTTCATTACGAGGGCGGATCAATAAGTCCGTGACTTTTCGAACTTCCCTCGTAATTATATGAAATGCGACTCTATTCCCATCAAGTACCACCTGTTAGTAGACTACTGTCAAATTTTGAGCAAGTGTCGTCATTTACTTTGCGTTTAACAGCTGTTCCAAAACATACAACCTCGAGTATTTTTCTAAAAATGGAAAAAAGTATATTTCGGGTGCTCATTAAACATTATTTTTTGCGAAAAAAAAACCGTCAATCAAACCAAGGAAAAGCACGATAAATATTATGGGGACTCTGAACCATCGATTTCAATGGTAAAAAATTGGTTTACTGAGGTCAGAACACCCGAAAATTTCGAAAAAATCCACGATATGGTGTTGGCCGACCGAAGAGTAAAAGTGCGTGAGATTGTAGATGCCATAGGCATTTCATATGGCAGTGTGGTTTCGATTTTAAATGATCAGTTGGGTTTAAGAAAGTTGTCTGCAAGATAGGTGCCTCCTTTGTTCTCAATTGACCATAAACGTAAACGTGTGACAACTTCAAAGGATTGTTTGGAGTTGTTTAACCGCAATCCGAATGAGTTTTTGCGGCCTTTTTGTAACTGTGGATGAAACATGGATCCATTACTGTACTCCGGAGACCAATCAGCAGTCTAAACAATGGGTTTCTCCGGGCGAACCTGCTCCGAAGAAGGTCAAAGTAAGTTTGTCGGCTAATAAGGTGATGGCAGCAGTTTTTTGGGATGCACGCGGGTTAATCCACATCGATTACCTTCAAAAGGGAAAAACAATAAACGGCGAATATTATGCCAACTTATTAGACCGATTTAATGAGGATTTGAAAAGAAAACGACCCCATATGGCCAAGAAAAAAGTACTTTTTTCATCAAGATAATGCAAGGGTGCATACGTGTGCAGTCTCAATGGCAAAACTCTATGAATTGGCCTACGAATTGGTACCTCATCCGCCATATTCTTCGGATTTAGCCCCTAGTGACTACTTCCTATTTCCAAACCTAAAGAAATGGCTCGGTGGAAAGAGATTCAGCTCCAACGATGAAATTATTGACCAAACAAATGCGTATTTTAAGGACCTAGAAAAATCATATTTTTTACGCAAAGTAAATGACGACACTTGCACAAAATTTGACAGTAGTCTTTCTTCTTTCTTGATCTGGTTGTATTGTTTGATTGTAAACTATCCTTTAATTCTCATATTTCGTAAATCGTTAAAATATGAATCGGTTACTTTTTAATCGATTAGATACGAACCGGTTTATTTTTTATTTGACTAAATATTAATCTGTTAATTTTTTATTCGATTAAATATGACCCAGTTCAATCTTTATTCGATTTTATATGAATCTTTTAGTTTTTTATGCGCTTTCTTACGAATCGATTAATTTTTTATTCGATTATTTATAATCCAGTTCAAACTTATTCGATTTTTTTATGAATTGGTTCATTTTAAATTCAATGGATTGATTTTCTATCGATTTAAAATTATTAGGTAAATTTTTTATTCGATTTAATATGTATCTATTAACTTTTATTCGATTAAATTTGAATAAATTCACATGAACTGGTTAAATACAAACTGGTTAATTTTTTATTCGACTAAAAATTAATGAGCTATTTTTTTTTTTTTTTTTTTGTATTCAGTATGAATCAATAATTTTTTTATTTGACAAATAAGAAGTTCAAACTTTATTCGATTTTATATAAATCGGTTACTTTTTATTCGATTAAACATCGTTATTAGTTTTTGTTAAATTTTTAATGTGTTAAGATGGTTTTTATTAGATTAAATACGAACTGTTTAATTTTTTCTTCGATTAAAATTTAATCGGTTAATTTTTTATTCGATAAGAAACGATTTTTTTCTATTAAATACGAGGAAGTTCAATCTTTATTCGATTTTATATGAAACAATTAGTTTTTAATTCCTTTCGTTATGAAACTCGTTCATTTTTTATTCGATTAAAAAATAATCGGTTAATTTTTTATTTGACAAAATACAAATCAGTTCAATCTTTATTGGATTTTATACGAATCGTTTAATTTTTTATTCGATTAAATACAAAAAGATTAATTTTTTATTCGATCAAACATAAAACAAGTCAATCTTTATTCAATTTTATATGATTCGTTTAGTTTTCATATGAATCGTTTTCTTTTTTTATTCGATTTCATGTAAATCTGTTAGTTTTTTATTCGACTCATTAAGATGTTTTTCATTTTTTTATTCGATGTGAAAAAATTCATATTTCATTTGATGTATTATGAACTGGTTAAGTTTGAATTCGATTATGTAGTTTTTTATTTGATTAAATATAAACCGGTTAATTATTTATTCGATCAGATATTCATTAAGAAGTGGTTCGCTTTTATATGAATCAGTTACTTTTCAATTGTTTATATTCATATTTATTCATTTTTATTCGATTAAAAATTAATAGTTTAATTTTTCCATTTGATAAAATACAAACCAGTTTAATATTTTATAGTTATATGAATCGTTTGGTTTTTTATTCGTTTCTAAATGAATCGATTAATTTGTTATTCGATTAAATATGAGCCTGTTAATTTTGTACTAGATTTTTATATAAAACGGTTAGTTTATTATTCGATTCATTATTAACTAGATAATTTTTAATGCAATTTTTAATCTATATGAATAGATTAACTTTTTTCGATTTCAAACAGAAATGTGTTTAAATATGAACCGGTTCATTTTTTATTCGAGTAATTTCAAATCGGTTCTGCTTTCTATTCGAATAAATATAAATTGTTTAATTTGTAATTAAATTCTCTATGAAAGGAGTAATTTTTAATTCGATTGAATATTAATCGGTTCATTTTTATTCGATTAAATATGATTCGGTTCGTTTTTAATTCGATTCTTTATGAACCGATTAAATTTTCGTTAGATTCTATATGAATCGATTAATTTTTATTCTAAATGAGTTGGATATATTTTTATCCGACATCAAACAGTGATGTGTTTAAACACGAACCGGTTCATTTTTCATTCGAAAATTTTCGAACCGGTTTTATTTTTATTCGAATAATTATGAATTGATTAGTTTTTATAAGTTAATTTTTTATACGATTGAATATAAACCGGTTAATTTTTTTTCGATCAAATATTATTCGGTTCGTTTTTTATACGATTCTATATAGTGTTTTTTATTTCTATTCGATTAAATATGAACCGTATATAATTTACTTAATTTTCATTCGATTAAATATGAATCGAATAATTTTTCTAATAATTGAATCAGTTTATTATTTTATAAATTTGGTATCATTAGATTAATTTCCATTCCACATAATATTCGATTCATTTTAATTCGAATATATATTAACCGGCTAACTTGTAATTTGATTAAATTTTTATCGATTCGTTTTTAATTAATTAAATTTGTTCTGGAACGTTTTTAATGAATTAAAAATTAACCGATTAAATTTTCATTTGATTTCATAAGAACCGGTTCATTTTTATTCGAATGAATGTTCGAATGTTCATTTCTTATATCAATTAAACTTGTTCCGGTTTATTTTTCATTCGATTCTAAATGAACTGGCTTCATTTTTTTGTCCGATTCTAAATAGAATTTTCATTCAATTCTAAATGAACCGGTTTCAGTTTTCATTCGATTCCAAATGAATCGGTTTTTTTCACTCAATTCTACATGAATCGGGTTCATTTTTCAGTCAATTCTAATTGAATCTGGTTCATTTATCTTTAAATTCTAATAGTAAGCAATTAATTTCTTAGTTAATTTGTTATCAACTAGTATATTTTTTAATCGATTAAATATGAATCGCTTCTATTTTATTAATTTTTTATTCGATTCAATTAACCAGTTTATATTTTATTCTGAGATTCTGAGATTCTGAGATCTTTTATTCGGTTCTTAGTGAAATGCCCTTTTTTATTCGAATCCATAAAACAGATTAATTTTTCATTCGATTTTATATGAAACGTATAATTATTTATACGATTAATTATAAATCGATTATAAAAATTATAAAAATTGGCTCATTTCTTTATTAAAATTATTATCTAGTTAACTTTTTAAACGATTAAATATGAAGCGGTTACTTTTTTGGGTTCTTTAGGCTTTAATTTCAATTGTTTACTCGATTTTTTGAACCGGTTATTTATTTATTTTTTAAATTAAATCATACGCTTAATTTTCTTAAGTTTCTGTACAAAAAGGTCTATTTTTTAATCAATTAATTATTAATACGATTAAATTTGAAACAGTTAATTTTTTATTCGACTAAATACGAAACGATTAATGTTTACACGCTTAATATTTTATTCAATTTGTTATAAAACAATTGTTTTTTAAATAGAATAAATATGAACCAGTTAATTTTTTATAACTTTCTCAGAGCTAGCGCTTTATTTTTAAATACGAACCGGTTAACTTTTTTATTCGATTATTTTTGCATCGGTAAGTTTTTTATTCAATTATACACGAAACGCCTAATTTTTCAAACAAATGAGGAAGATTAGTTTATTAAAAATTTATTTAAATTCGATTCTATTGTATATTTTTCTATTTATTTGATAAAAACTCGGTTCTTTTTGTATTCGATTCTATACAAAGCGGGTTATTTTTTATTCTATCTATTATATAAAAAAATCTAATAAAAAGAAATAAAAAAAAAAAATTTTAGATCAAATAAAAAAAAAAATTTTTAGATCAAATAAAAAAAAAATAATTTAAAAATATAGAATCTAAACCCAAAATCAAACGAATAAAAATACCGGTTCCTATATTAACGAATAAAAAGAACTAAATGATTAAGAAAAATAAAGAAATTAAAAATTATTTCTAATTTCTTTTTTTAAAAATTATTTTTTTTTATTCGATTCTTAGGAATCGGTTAATTTTTAATCGATTCTTCATGAAGTTCCTAATTTTTGTTTTCGATTTTTTGTTCGTTTTTTTTAATTTTATGCAATTTTTTATACAATTTAACTGTAAAAAATCTAAACAAAAAATTAAAAGGTTCATAAAGAATAGAATTAAAATGAACCGGTTCCTATATTAACGAATAAAAGAAACTAAATGATAAAGAAATAAATGAAGAAATTTAATAAGATTTATATTTTTTACCATTTAATTTTTTATTCGATTCTATAGGAATAGGTTATTCTTTTTTTCGATTTTTATTCGTTTTATTAATTTTATGCATTTTTTTGACAATTTAATTTTAAAAAATATACAGTCTAAACCAAAAATAAAAAGGTTAATAAAAAGTCGAATAAAAAGGAATCGGTTACTATCGGTAACGAAGAAAAATATCTAAATGTTAAAAAAAAAAATAATAAAACAATAAAGAAATTAAAAATTATTTCTATTTTTTACAACTTATTTTTTTATTTGATTCTATAGGAATTTTTAATCGATTCTTCATTGAGCTCCTAACTTTTGTTTTCGATTTTTTTTTTCGTTTTTTAATTTCTTACAATTTTTTTATATAATTTAAAAAATATAGAATTTAAACCAAAAATTAAACTTTTCATAAAGAATCGAATAAAAATAAACCGGTTCAAATAGTAACGAGTAAAAGAAACTAAATAATTAAAAAACTATAAATGAAGGAATTTAAAAAGATTTATAATTTTTTTACCATTTAATTTTTTTATTCGATTTTTACTTGTTTTCGATTTTTTATTCGTTTTTTTTTTTTAATTTTATGCAATTTTTTTTATACAGTTTAATTTAAAAAAATTTACAAACCAAAAATGAAACAGTTCATAAAGAATCTAGTAAAAATGAACCGGTTCCTATATTAACGAATAAAAGTAACTAAATGATTAAAAAATAAATAGAGAAATTAAAAATTATTTATAATTTCTTTTACCATTTCATATTTTTATTCGGATCGAGAGGAACCGAATCGATTTTTCATGGAGCTCCTGATTTTTATTTTCTATTTTTTTTTTTTTTTTGTGTATTTTTTAATTTTTTTCGATTTTTATTTCTTTTATTAGATTTTCAAAGCACAGTTAAAAAAATCCTTTAGAATTTAGTTCTCTTTTCTTCTTTTATAATTTATTAAAAATTTGTTAGACAAATTATAAGTATGTAGTGTTGAAAGTTAATATCAATTTAATTACTTTTTAGAAATTGTCATTTACTTTTACCTTAAACTTCTTTACGAAAAAAATATATATATTTTAAAAAGGAACCTTAAGTTTAATATCTAGAAGGAAGTACATATAATTGTTTAGGTACTTGCTCTTATGTGTGATATAAATTTATATGATCCTAGACAGGTAATTAGTGGAAAAACATTTAGAAAAACTAAAAGTGTTTTAAAAGTAAGCAAGAGGACATTATAAAAAAAATATTAGGATTAATGCCTGTGTAACATAATAGCCAAACAAAAGACAGAGAGAGACAGAGAGTTAAAAAAATGTATAGGATTATAAAATTATATGCTTTGTTTAGTTTAAAATCATCTCAAATAGTTTAAGCATACACACACACAATTTAACTATTTAAAAACAAAAAATATTTTTCAAAATTTCCTACCTTTGTTATAAAACCCACTGTGTCTTGTTCCTACTATATTTATTGTTGTTTTTCAAGTAATTAGGCTCTAAAATTTAAAAAAGCACAGCATACCTTAAGGCGTTCGAAAAGGTAACATAGATTTAGACAGCTATTGTGAATTACAACTTTTACGTTAATAAATTAAAAGTTTATAAAAAAAAAAAAAAAATTTACTTTTTTGGATAATAAAGGACCAGGAAAAAAGTATTATGAAAAAACTTGTCTTAAAAGAATTTTTAATATAAGAAATGACAATGACATTTATGATGCCCATAATAGGAGGAACAAAAAACAACCAAACAAACATAAATTAAGTTTTAAAATTAGTTAATAAAAAATTTTTGGAGTAAAATTTGTCTTTAAATTAAAAAAAAAAAAACAACCTGCTATTTATTATTTAAGTTTTGTTCCATAATTTATCGTTTATTTTTCTCTTTACCATAAAATAATTTATGTAAACATTTTACATTTTTAAATCCTTTATTTATTTTTAATTTTTCTCTTCCTCTAGCAGGGATTTCCCTTCATTAAACAGGTTTTCGTCAGTCCATGGTCTAAGTGTGCTTAAGTAATAAATTTCGTTTGTTTTTCCATTTAATACATTTATGAGGTCATAAGTAAATATTTGTAATTAATAAAAAAAAAACAACGAATTTTTACGAAAATTACCAAAATTTCCCAATTTTTCTATATGTCCTAGAAATTTTACCCATTCGTTTGTGTAATTGTGTGCTGAAACCACACAATAATATCCACAACACATGCTCACATGTAAACATGTACTCAGTACTTATTATTACCGTTTTAATAATTTATTAAATTGCAAACAAACACACGTTCTCTTATTTTTTTAATCTTTTTTTTTCCTTTTTTGCTTTATTATTTTATATCAGAAAAATGCAGACACTCACACATACACACACACTGCTATATAAAATATAAAAGGCCCGCAAAAAAAAGGGATTTTATACGAAACCAACAAAATATACGAGTATTAATAAATAAAAATACATAATAACAATGACAACAACGATAATACTGCTATTGCCATAAATTCACCTTTACCCTATCTTTACTCAAAAGTACTGTATGTGTGAGTATAAACGTGGGTAAGAAAAATTCTTTTTGTCCTTTTTTATTTGCTGGGAAATCCTTTCATAACTACAAGTAGTTATATTTTCTTTTCTTTTTTCGTTTAATTGCAATTCAAGTGTGAAATTGGGAAAATTTTCCATACACCAGTCAGTAAATGAGGAAAAATTACCATTTTTGCTTAAACTGTTGGCAAATTTTTAGTGTGAAATTGTGTAAAATTCACATGTTTTGTCCATGTGTGCTAAATGGTTTAGAGATTTGGGGAATTTTTATAAAACAATGATGATATTTTGAAAATATTTATTGAAAAATTGTTTAAAGGCAAAGGCAGATATGGAAGAGGCAAGTGTTGGAAATTTTATACACTAAAAACTATAGCTTATGTTATAGTCTGCACTAAAGGCTGGACGATAATCTAGTCCAAAGTCAGGACTATAGTCCATAGTCAGCACTGTAGGCTATCCTCTGGACTATAGACTATCGTCTGGACTATAGATTATCGTCTGGACTATAGACTCTAGTCTGGACTAAAGACTATAGTCTGGACTACAAACTATAGTCTGGAGTATAGACTATCTTCTGGACTATAGACTATAGTCTGGAGTATAGACTATAGTCTGGACTATAGACTATCGTCTGGACTATAGACTATCGTCTGGACTATAGACTATCGTCTGGACTATAGACTATCGTCTGGACTATAGACTATCGTCTGGACTACAAACTATAGCCTGGATTATAGATTATCGTCTGGACTATAGACTATAGTCTGGACTATAGACTATAGTGTGGACTATAGACTATAGTCTATATTGTTGAATATAGACTATGGTCTGGACTATAGACTATAGTCTATATATAGTCTGGACTATAGACTATAGTCTGGACTATAGACTATAGTCTGGACTATAGACTGTAGTCTGGACTATAGACTATAGTCTGGACTATAGACTGTAGTCTGGACTATAGACTATAGTCTGGACTATAGACTGTAGTCTGGACTATAGACTATAGTCTGGACTATAGACTATAGTCTGGACTATAGACTATAGTCTGGACTATAGACTATAGTCTGGACTATAGACTATAGTCTGGACTATAGACTATAGTCTGGACTATAGACTATAGTCTGGACTATAGACTATAGTCTGGACTATAGACTATAGTCTGGACTATAGACTATAGTCTGGACTATAGACTATAGTCTGGACTATAGACTATAGTCTGGACTATAGACTATAGTCTGGACTATAGACTATAGTCTGGACTATAGACTATAGTCTGGACTATAGACTATAGTCTGGACTATAGACTATAGTCTGGACTATAGACTATAGTCTGGACTATAGACTATAGTCTGGACTATAGACTATAGTCTGGACTATAGACTATAGTCTGGACTATAGACTATAGTCTGGACTATAGACTATAGTCTGGACTATAGACTATAGTCTGGACTATAGACTATAGTCTGGACTATAGACTATAGTCTGGACTATAGACTATAGTCTGGACTATAGACTATAGTCTGGACTATAGACTATAGTCTGGACTATAGACTATAGTCTGGACTATAGACTATAGTCTGGACTATAGACTATAGTCTGGACTATAGACTATAGTCTGGACTATAGACTATAGTCTGGACTATAGACTATAGTCTGGACTATAGACTATAGTCTGGACTATAGACTATAGTCTGGACTATAGACTATAGTCTGGACTATAGACTATAGTCTGGACTATAGACTAGAGTCTGGACGTAGACTAGAGTCAATATTTTGCACAGTAGTCTAGTCTGTAGTCTACACTGAATCTAACTTTTGTATTGAATTTCTTCTGCATTAATTGTCATTTCCTTTT
Source organism: Protocalliphora azurea (assembly GCA_932274085.1). Lineage (NCBI taxonomy): Eukaryota > Metazoa > Arthropoda > Insecta > Diptera > Calliphoridae > Protocalliphora > Protocalliphora azurea. The sequence goes on from OW026523.1 coordinate 8,846,453, forward strand.
TAATTTATGTTTTTCATTGTTTTGCAATCTTAAAGAAATTTCCATAAATTTTCTTCTTTCTTCTGTATTAATTTTCTCCTAGTGACATTTTGGTTTCGTTCATAAATATGAAATGAAAAACTAAAATTTTTTTTTAGTATTTCTTTATGCCATAAATCCATAATGTACAATGCAATTTTACACCCAGTTTTTTGTTAACCCCTCTTTTTCTTCTATTTGCAATAATTATTTATTTTCATTTTGAAAAAAATAGCGACAAAAAGTGACAAGTTGCATCCCGTTGTAAAGTCTCAACAATATCACTGTCAAACATTAAGCCAGGTTATTTATAAAAAAAAGAAACTGGTGGATTTCACTGTTCCCCTCTACTTTCTAGTTTGATTATTATTTCGTGTGAGTGTTTGTGGTACCATCTGTATAGGAATGTATTTTTATATAGAGTTAAGGTCAATATAATGCAGGGGAGCAAAAAACGCACGAAAGCAATATGGGCAATGTCACTTTTGTTATGTTTCAGAGTATAAATTCACTTGCAACACATGATGATGGTATTTGGAACCAAAAAAAAAAAGAGTAAAAAATACTTTGTAATGGAATTCATGAGGTTTTTGTGAAATTTTTGTTCGTTTTTCATTGAACAACATTTATTGATAGTGTCAGCATGATGATTAAGAATTATAGATGAAAATATTAAAAAGGAATATGCACGGAATTTAAACGAAATTCAGCTGTGCTATAAAAGATATTTAGTTTTAGAAGAATTTTATGTTAAAGATTTCTTAAATTTTATTTAAATTTATCGAATGTCTCGAAAAGATTCTTTAAAATAATTTATTTTAATAATAATTTTTATTACTTTTATTAAATTGTTTTACTTACCTGATATCTTGTCTTAACGATTGATCGCCTAATAATAATTCAAATCCTCCTTTTGATATGCTACTATTTTGACTATAATTTAATTGTGTTAAATTATTTTTTAAACTATTTGTATTTAATTGTAAAACGTCATCATTTTCATCCTCATCATCGTCTGTTAGTAACTGGAAAAAGTGTAAAGACGAAAATTAATTAAAGATGAAAATATTAAAGAAAGTAGTTTGCAAAATAAACTAAAATATATTCAACAATATAGGCTAGACTATAGCCTACGCCACAGATTATAGTATACACTATAGACTAGATTAATATAGGCACTAGTTTAGGCAATAGTTTAGTATTTAGTATAGGCTATATTTTAATATGTGGTCTAGAATATAGTTTAATTTATGGTCTTGGATAAAGTTTAATTTATGAACTTTACTAAGGTTTAGTCTATAGTGTTGACTATAGTTGTGTGTATAGTCTACACTATAAATTATTCTCAAGCCTAAACTATAGTTTAGTCTATAATAGTCCACAGACTATATTTATTTATAGTTTAGTGTATAATCTTGACTATAGTTAGTCTATAGAATTCGCTAATGTTTAATCTATAGTCTTGACTTTAGTTTCGTCTATAGTCCAGAATATAGTTTTGTCTATAGCCCACACTATAGTTTCGTTTATAGTTTAGATAATAGTTTAGTCTGTAGTTTTGACTATAGTTTAGTCTATAGTCTTGACTATAGTTTAGTCTATAGTTTAATTTATGGACTTTATGGTTTAGTCTATAGTGTTGACATAGTTGTATGTATAGTCTACACTATAAGTTATTCTCAAGGCTAAACTATAGTTTAGTCTATAATAGTCCACAGACTATATTTATTTATAGTTTAGTGTATAATCTTGACTATAGTTAGTCTATAGAATTCGCTAATGTTTAATCTATAGTCTTGACTTTAGTTTCGTCTATAGTCCAGAATATAGTTTTGTCTATAGCCCACACTATAGTTTCGTTTATAGTTTAGATAATAGTTTAGTCTGTAGTTTTGACTATAGTTTAGTCTATAGTTTAATTTATGGACTTTATGGTTTAGTCTATAGTGTTGACATAGTTGTATGTATAGTCTACACTATAAGTTATTCTCAAGGCTAAACTATAGTTTAGTCTATAATAGTCCACAGACTATATTTATTTATAGTTTAGTGTATAATCTTGACTATAGTTAGTCTATAGAATTCGCTAATGTTTAATCTATAGTCTTGACTTTAGTTTCGTCTATAGTCCAGAATATAGTTTTGTCTATAGTCCACACTATAGTTTCGTTTATAGTTTAGATAATAGTTTAGTCTGTAGTTTTGATTGTAGTTTAGGCTATAGTCTTGACTATAGTTTAGTCTATAGTTTAATTTATGGACTTTATGGTTTAGTCTATAGTGTTGACATAGCTGTGTGTATAGTCTACACTATAAGTTATTCTCAAGGCTAAACTATAGTTTAGTCTATAATAGTCCAGACTATATTTATTTATGGTTTAGTGTATAAACTTGACTATAGTTAGTCTATGGTTTAATCTATAGTCTTGACTTTAGTTTCGTCTATAGTCCAGAATATAGTTTTGTCTATAGTCCACACTATAGTTTCGTTTATAGTTTAGATAATAGTTTAGTCTGTAGTTTTGACTATAGTTTAGTCTAAGTCTTGACTATAGTTTAGTCTATAGTTTAATTTATGGACTTTATGGTTTAGTCTATAGTGTTGACATAGTTGTGTGTATAGTCTACACTATAAGTTATTCTCAAGGCTAAACTATAGTTTAGTCTATAATAGTCCACAGACTATATTTATTTATAGTTTAGTGTATAATCTTGACTATAGTTAGTCTATAGAATTTGCTAATGTTTAATCAATAGTCTTGACTTTAGTTTCGTCTATAGTCCAGAATATAGTTTTGTCTATAGCCCACACTATAGTTTCGTTTATAGTTAGATAATAGTTTAGTCTGTAGTTTTGACTATATAGTTTAGTATATAGTCTTGACTATAGTTTAGTCTATAATCTTGACTATAGTTAGTCTATGGTCCTCGCTAATGTTTAATCTATAGTCTTGACTTTAGTTTCGTCTATAGTCCAGAATATAGTTTTGCCTATAGTCCACACTACAGAGTCGTTTATAGTTTTGACTATAGTTTAATCTATAGTCTTGTCTATAGTTTAGCCTGTAGTTTTGACTATAGTTTAGTCTATAGTTTTGACTATAGTTTACTCTATAGTTCTCATTATAGTTTCATTTATAGTCTAGATTATAGTTTAGTCTGTAATTTTTATTATAGTTTCGTCTATAGTCCAGAATATAGTTTTGTCTATAGTTCTCACTATAGTTTCATTTATAGTCTAGATTATAGTTTAGTCTGTAGTTTGGCTACAGTTTAGTCTATAGTCTTGACTATAGTTTAGTCTATAGTCTTGACTATAGTCGTGACTATAATTTAGTTTGTAGTTTTGACTATGGTTTAGCCTTTAGTCATGACTACAGTTTAGTCTTTAGTCTTGACTACAGTTTCTACTATAGTCTTGACTACAGCTTAGTCTTTAGTCTTTAGTCTTTACTAAAATTTAGTTTAGACTGTAACTGAGTCCTATTTATGGTTTTTTTCAATATATCTACCTCTCTTCTCGGTGGTTGTTGCTGCTGTTGTTTTATCTGTTGTTGCTGTTGTTGTAGATTATTAGTTGTTAAATATAAATCACAATTATTGCTACAGCTATTAATAAGATTTGTTGCTGATATTTGTTGTTGTGATGTTGGTAATTTTTCTGATGATAATGTTGTTACTCCTAATGTGGTAGCTGTAGTAGTAGAGATGGCTGTTGTTAATGATGATGATGTTATTGTTGTTGTTAACTGGGCATTTGAGGCTATAGAATTTGATAAATTACTGCAGGTCGATAATAATAATGATTTTTGTGTAGTTGTGGTAGTAGCTGCTGTTAAACTACTGCTGCTATTATTATTAGAATGTAGTAAAGCTGTGGCGGTAGCAGCTGCTACTGCTAATGAGGAAGCTGTGTTGCTAGGTTGTAATGATTTTATATTATTGTTATTATTATTGAGTAATAAAGGTTGCTGGACAATGGCTGTGGGATGTGATGATACGCTTCCTGTTCCTATGTTGGGGGTATTTTGTGTTATATCTATCACATCCTTAGACAAACGGGGAGAAGTTAAAGTCTGAGCGTCTTTGTAGACTTTAGTAGGCGGGGGTAATTGTAAAGGCGGTGGTATATGATCGTGATACGTTGATGGTATTGAGGATGTAGCTGCTACTGCTGTTGAATGATGAACATCTACCGTGGCACTTATGGTATTCGATTGTGATTTTCTTCTACCCAAAGTGGAACTATTACCCGCTATTAAGGGAGCTGTTGCTGTATGAGCAACTGTATTTTGAAATGGTGTATTTAGTACAGTGGCCGCTGTGGGTGTGGGTATTTCAGCATGTTTATTTTTATAATTTATAAAATTAATATTACACAAATTAGCACCTAATGCCGCCAAATCATCGTCATCATCATCCTCTTCTTTTACCTCTAAATGCTGTAGACTGCGGGCTATAGTCAACTTTTTATGCTGCAAACCAGGAGGTAATTTTGATAGAGGTGTTGCTTGAAATATACTATTATGATTTGTCAATTGATTTCTGGTAGAGGTAGCTGTTGCTACTGATGATACTCCTGCTGTTCCAGTTAAACCAACTTGTGCATAATTATTATTTGCATTTTTATCGTTAGCAGTTGCTGCTGCTGCTGTTAAAGCTGTTATTGAATTTGCTGTTGTCAATGCTGTTGGCTGTTTACTATTTATGCCAACAGCTGCTGCTGTTGCTGTCGTTTGGTTATTTATTTGTGTTTTAATTGAACTTGCATTAGTCGTTGTTGAGGCTATTGCTGTTGGTGTTATTGTTGTTGCACTTATTAGACCAGCTGTTGCCGAGGTCGATGCTGTTGTCAGGGTCGTACTATTGCAGGCCGTATGATTGCTATTAAATGAGGTCACATAAATGGGGGAGGCTTCATGTAGAAAACTTAAATCTTGTTTTTGTGTCGATGCTGTACCGCCTTTGGTTTGTTGCAACTAAAACAGGAAGCGAAAATAAAATGAAATTAATAAATAGCAATGTAGGCTGGTGGTCAATTTAAATTGTATTTACAAGGCCATAATAAAAAAATATATATTAAAATCTTTTTCTACAGTTTCAGGATTTTTGAAATTAATTTCTCAATATCTGCAGTATGAGGTAAATAAACACTATTTCTAGTTAAACAATGGTATTAGGATATCATTTAGGCATAAGGCTTAATGGTTTTGAAAACAATTTATTATTTCCTATCACGATTAAAGGAAAAAGAGAATCTCAAAATAACGAATTTTAAAACCCTTAAAAAATTGTAAATTGTTATAAAATTAAGTTTAAAATTCTTAATTTAACAACTCAAAACAACTTTTGTTTAGTGTATTTATAACAATAATTTAAATTACATTCAATTTTTTAACGTTTTATTTTAACACGTATTTTCTGCTTATACCAGTTGTTTCAGTTTCAGGTTTTTTTTTTCAATCAATGAAATTGTATGACTATTTAAGCTGAAAATACATGAATGAACGTAGTTTCATATGTTCTTGTACGCGTGTAAATTTATTTAAAACTATAATTTTTTTCATTACTTTTCTGTTGTATTTTTTTCATAATTTAACAAGAGATGCTGATAATTAATGAGTTTAAACAATAGCATGCGCTTAAATAATTAATTTTTATGGTGTATATGTAGATATTTAATTTTCTTTTGTTATATATTAATGATTTTAATATTAACTTTTTGTAGCAGATATTATAATAAAACAGTTAAAAGAAATTTTAATTAATTACAGTTAATGGATAAGTAATTAAAAGCAAAAACTACTTATTTACACGTATAATTTAAAGAATTAATACAAGAGCTTTTTCAAAGTCCAACAATAGTGCTAAATTAATATTAAACAAAAGTTTTAAATATTACAAAAATAAGCTCAAAATAGCTTCAATAAAAAAAACTTTAGATAGTCTTAAAAGAGTTCTAATATTAAGCTCAAAAGAGTCCTAACCGTAAGTAATTATATATCATTAAAATATCTTTAATTTAAACTCCTTTATACAGTCTTAAAACAGTTTTAACCGAAGCACTTAATATAGCCTCAAAAAATCATTAAAAAGTCTTTAAAAATCAATCTAAATAGCTTTAGTGAAGTTCTTTATATAATTTTAAAATAGTTTTAATTAAAGATTTTTAAATGGTCCTAAAATAGCTTTAATAAAAGCTTTTTAAATAGTCACAAAATAGCACTAGTCGTAGTACTTGATATAAATCATAAATTAGCATTAATGAGAACACTTTACAAAGTCCCAAAAAAGCTTCAAAAGTAGAGCTTGATGCAGTCTCAGAACAGTTTAAGTTTAAGCTGTAAATGTAACCCAAAATAGCGTTAATTGATACTTTTCATATCGTTTTAAAATAAATTAAATAATGCACCTTATATAGTCTAAAAATACCATTAATCGTAGGGTTTATATGCTTTCGAAATAGCGTTAATCGTAGCACTTTTATAGTAATAGAATAGCTTTATTTGAAATACTTTATATAATCTCAAAATACTATAATTTATATAATATTAAAATTTATATAATATTAAAATACCGTTAAACGTAGCATTTTATATAGTCTCAAAATACTACTAATCATAATAGTATAAAAATAGCATTAGCACATTGAATATTAAAAAAAATAGTATTTATCATAATGTATTTTATAATTGTAAAATAGTTTTGATTGCAGATCTTTTTGTAGCACTAAAATACGTGATTGAAGCTCTTGAAATAGTTTCAAAATAGCACTAAAAAATAGCAAAATATTAGTCGCACCGCTTTATATATATTGAAAATAGCATTAATCGCAGAACTTTTTATAGTCTCAAAATACTACTAATCGCTATTCTTAGCTTAGTCTAAAAGTAGCATTCAAAACAACTCTTTATATAGTTTCAAAATAGCTATATTAGCTTTAATCGTAACACTTGATGTAATCTTAAACCGTAGCATTTTTAAAGTCTCAAAATAATACTAACCGCATAATCCCAAATAGCATTAGTAGTACTACTTTGTATGTCTCAAATTATTTTTTTAATATAATCTCCAAATATCATAGATTATAGCACATGATATAACATTAGTCGCAGTGCTTTATATGGATTTGATAGTAACTATTTTTAAATTAAAATAGCTTTGATTGCATCTCTTCAAATAGTCTTGCTTTTACAGTAGCACTTTATATATCCTCAGAATAGTACTAATCGTGGCACTTGTCTCTTTTAAACCAAATAGTAGTGATTTAAGAACAATATATTAACTCAAAATAGCATTAAATTAAAATAACTCTGATTGAATCTGGAGATAGTCTGTAGTAGCATTAATGATAGCGCTTTATATATTATCAAAATAGCTTTATTTTCAGCACTTTATACGGTCACGAAATAGCGGCACTTCGTATAGTCCCAAAATAGCTTTAATCGTAGCAATTTATATGCTCTCAATAGTAATGGTAGCTGTTATACAGTCTTAAAATAGCTTTGAACGTACGTTATTTTATAATCTTAAAATAGTTTTGAATGAAGTTCCTGATTAGTCTCAAAATAGCAGTCAATATTTTACTTCATTTATAGTATCAAAATAGCATTAATCATAGTCTTTTACAAAGACCCAAAATATCTTTAATTGTAGCATTTAATATAGCCTTAAAATAGCATTAATCACAGCATTTTTATTATAGCAAAATAACTTTAATCGTAGGGTTTTATATAATATTTGTTTATTTTTATTCTTGTTAATATTTGTTATACATATTTTCTTAAATATACATGAAACTTTCACTCTTTACACTGAAAAGGTAAAAATAAAAATAAAAAAATAAAATAAATAAATAAAAGTCCATTTTTAATATGAAAACAACAAATATTTAAAAATTAATTTTAAATGCACCGCAAGCCATACCCATATGCTCTCATATGAATATAAGCACATCTGCATATAAATAGCCAAATTTTTCCAACGAACAAATTAAATATTTCTATATATGAATATTTTTTACACACATTGAATAATCATAACAATTATTTAAATCATAGCTATTGTGGTATTACAATTTTGATTAAAAGTAATGGCATTTTTAGTAAATTAAATAGAAATATTAAAATTCTTTTTAATATTTCTGAGTTTTTAATTTGTTTTCTTTATTATTAAATATTAAAAATTCTATTATTAAATGTTTTGCATGATTTTTATAACTTTCTTCCTACTTAGGTTTTAATGCCATTTTATAAAATCTTAATTTTTTTACAAACTAAAAAACTTTATCATCTCTTTGTTGTTTTTATTTAAATTGAAAAAAAAAACAATGACTTTTTTCTGCATAATTTTTCCATTCCTACCAATTAGATGTCGTTTTGTTTCAGAAAATAAAAATAATAAAAAAATCTTTATTATTGTGGTGATTTATCTCACGTTTGTCTTTTGATTGCAGTTGTTTTTCTTTACTAACTACTCTCTATACTCTACCGTTCCCCCTTTTCTCAAGGTAGTGTGGAGGTTGCTGTGTTTCTGTTGCAGATTTGCCAAAAATTTGCATAATTTAATAATGCATATATTTTTGTTATTTTTCTTTAGCGTTTTAAGCTTAAAATATTTGCATTTGAAAATTTATGCATAAGTATAAATTACTTAAGAGTTTAGGGTGTGTATTTTATGCATATGTAAGTTTTTAAATTTTGGTAATAAGAAAAAATAAAGAAAATTATAAAGATTTATAAAAAGAAAATTAAGCATAAATTTGGCAATTAGGTAAAGAGAAATAAGGTCTCAAATGACTGATTTTAGATTTTTATAAAGTCATAAAATAACTTAAATATTAGATTTTTATAAAAGCCAAATCGAGGCTAGTTACATAGTCCTAAAATAGCTTTGATCCTAGTTCTTTATATAGTCTCAAATAGCATTAATACTTACTCTTTATAAAGGCACAAAATAGATTAAATTACAGCAGCTCTTTATAAAGTCTGGAAATAACTTTAGTTTTAGTTCTAAATAGTCTCAAATAAAGTTGCAAAATAACATTAATCGTAGTACTTTTTATAGTCTCAAAATAGACTTAACCTTAGTTTATTATATAGGAGCTATATAGCTTTAATTGTTGCCTCGATATAGCCTCAAAATAGCTTTAATTATAACACTTTAAAAAGTTGAAAAATAGTATTAATCATAGCATTAGTTTTAGCATATTAGAAAGCTGGAAAATAGCATTAATGTTTACAATTTATAAAGTCGCAAAATAGCATTAATCGCTTTATATAGTCTTAAAATAGCCCTAAACTTAGTTTTTTTATATAGTCGCAATATAGCTATAATCGTTACCTTGTTATAGTCTCAAAATATCATTAATACTAATACTTTATAAAGATGGAAAATAGCATTAATCGTAGGAGCTTATATAATCCTAAAATAGCTTTGTATTGAGGCTCTTTTTATAGTCTTAAAATAGCTTTAATAGTAGCACTTTATATAGCCTCCAAGTAGCTTTAAGCGTAGTTTTTATATAGTCTCAAAATACTACTAATCGTTGTTTTTAATATAGTTTAAAAATATCATTAGTAGAAGTACATTAAATAGTATAAAAATAGCATTTATGGTAGTGCTTTTTACAATTTTAAAATAGCTTTGATCACAAATCTTTGTATAGTATTAAAATTGCTTTGATTGAAGATCTACAAATAGTTTCAAAACAGCACTAATATTAGCACTTTGTATAGCCTCGAAATAGCTTTAATCCTAGCACTTTATATAGTATCAAGTTTTAATTATAATAATTTATATGATCTCGAAATATCATTAATATAATTTAAAGAATTTGTACAAAGGCTTTTGTAAAGTCCAAAACTGGTGCTAGATTAATATTAAGCAAAAGTTTTAAAATAATACTAAAATAGCCTCAACATGGCTTAAATCTATGGTTCTTATATAATATAAAAATAGTTTAAATTGTAGGTTTCTATACAGCCTTAAAATATCTTTAATTTTAACTTTTAAATATCCTAGAAATAGCATTAACCTTAGCACTTTATATAGCCTTGAAATAGCTATAATCGAAGCACTTAATATAGTCTAAAAATAGTATTAATAGTAAATCTGAATGTCCTAAAAATAATATTAGTTGTAGTATTAAATATAGTCTTCAAAAATCATTTATCGAAACACTTGATATACTCTCAAAGGAGCTTTAGTCGTAGTTTTTTATATGGCGTAAAAATACTACTCATTTTTATTTTTAATATTAATATTATATTATTGATATTTAATTTATTATTAATATTTAAAAGTAGCTTTAGTAATAAGTTTTTATATAGCCTTAAAATAGCTTGAATTATTAGTCTTTTAATAGCATAGAAATAGCATGCTATAATCTAAGCACTAAATATAGCATTAATAGTAAATCTGATATGGTTTAATAGTCGTAATAGTAAATATAGCCTCATTATAGCTTTAATAATAGCGCTTTATGTAATCTGAAAGTAACATTAATAGTAATACTTTATATAGTCTCAAGCAAAGTTAATCGAACCTCCTTCTGTTTTCTTAAAATAGCTTTAACTGAAGCTTTTTATATAACACTAAAATAGCTATAGGAATTATATAGTCTTTGAATACTTTTAATCGTTGGTCTATATAAGGACTTACATTCTTATATATTCTTCAGAGAGCCTTAATTGAAGCTTCTTTATATAGGTCGAAATTAGATTTATACAGTTCTCAAATAGCTTCAATTATATTTCTTTTAGCTCATTAAATAACTTTCATTTTAGCTCTTTTCATAGCCTTAAGATCTTTTAAGGCAAATTTCTTTATATAGCTGTAAACTAGCTTTATTCGAAGCTATTTATGTAGCTTAATAATAGTTTTTATGAATGCTTTTTATATAGTATTAAAATAACTTTAATTGTAGGTTATTTTATAGTTTAAAATGTCTTTAACTAAAACTATTTATATGGTCTCAAAATAGCTTTAATTTTGGATATTTATATAGTCTTAAAATACCTATGCCGCAGGGGATTATATGGAATTAAAATAGCTTAACTTGAAGCTTTTTATGTAGTCTCAAATTAATTATGTAGTCTTAAATTTATAGAGTCTCAAATTAACTTTAGTTGTAGTTCTTTAATTTTTTGAGCACATGTTAATTTTTTTACTAAAACTATTATTTTATTTTTTAATTTTCTTAAGCCAAGTTTTATTTTCCTTTACCTTTTTCGATAATTGTGTTATATCCACCGGCGTTACACGATTTAAGGCCGCTAAACGTTGTAAACGTTCTCTGGCATGCTCCTCAACTGCTATAACAAAAGCGTCTTGTACCGAATTGCCAATATCCCAAGCTGTAATGAGAAAAAAAATCAAAAGAAAAATTATAAAAATTTGAAAATCAGTTCCATTAAAAGTAAATAAAATTTTTAGTAGAAAAAAATAATAAAATATACAAAAACTTCTCATAAATATATAAATTAATCAGCCAATTAAAAGATATTTTAAAATCTCCTATAGCTGAAGTATTTTAGAAACACAATTTGATTTCGTTTTTATAACTTCAGCCTCCATTTATTACATAATTCTAGAATTGTAAGATATTTACTTTTCATTATTAAACTTCAAGTATTTTTATTTCCATTTAATTTTAGAAAAAAATTGGAATTTTTAAATTCATAGTGTTTATTTTGACCCTAAACTTTTTCTCATTCAACGTTTAAATATAAATAACAATTAAGTGAATGTTCTTCTAATATTTTGCCTGCATTTACTTTCGCTTTCACGCTTCTTTTGTTTTAAATATTTTGTAAAATAGTAACAATAGAAATGTGTTTCAATTTGTTTTGTTTATTTTGTTTTTTATAAAACATTAACATGACTCAATTTAAAATTCTTTGTAAATTTGAATAAAAATACAAATGAAACTAAAAAACAAATGACAATAGTAAAAAAGTAAGATAATAAAATTAAACAAAAGCAAAATATCGAAAACTAAATAAAAGAAATAATAAATTACATTAATCATAACAAAACTCACAACGACTTTTTCCTAGAAAAAAAGCAAAATTGATTACATAATCATAGAAAACAACTAGAAGTCCAACTCTTTTAATTCGCTCAGCAAAAAAAAATGAGTGTCTTCACACGTACAAATTAATTCAGAAGAAAATTCTACTAACATACAAAGAGTTAGGTGTTTTTTGACAGCTGACAGTTACGTTTTTTTTTTTAGAACAAGTTGGACTTTTAGATGTTTTCTATAAAATAGAAAAGAAAGAGAAAATAAAGAAAAAAATAAATAAAAAAATAAATAAAAAAATAAATAAAATTATTTCAAGACTATAGCTAAATTCCCAAACAAAGCCATTAATAATGACTATAGCTCAACAATTGAAGATATTTCAAGATTATTTTCATGATAAATAATTAAAGCATGATAAATGATTAAAGCATGATAAATAATTAGAGCTATATTCAGACCATATTGAAAGCTTATATCAAAGCTATTTTATGACTATATTAAGAAATGAGCTTTTTCTTATTTTTTGAATATATTTATAGCTGAAATAAAAACTATTTTAAGACTATATTATGAGCTATTTGGAGACTATATTAAGAGAGATAAGATTAAAGCTATTTGGGGATTATATTAAAAGCTAACATTAAAGCTACTTTATGACTATATTAATAGCAAATGTTAGAGCTGTTTTAGGACTATATTAAGAACTGATATTAAAGCTATTTCGAGACTATATTAAAAGTTAACAGTAAAGCTATTTTGCAGCTACATTAAGTACTAAGATAAAATAAATTTGGGAAATATACTAAAAGTTAATACTATAGCTATTTCTGACTATATTAAGAACCAATGTTGAAGCTATTTTGTGACTATAATAAGAGTTGATATTTGGGAACCTCATTAAAAGCTATTTTGTAACTGTACTAAGAACCGACGTTAAAGCTATTTTGGAACTGTATAAAAAGGTAATATTTGAGTTATTTTGGGACTATGTTAAGAGCTGTGATTAAAGCTTTTTTTGACAATATAAATATTAAATATTATACTTATTTTGGGATTATAATAAGAGATGAGATAAAAGCTATTTTGTGGCTTTATTAAGAGCCGACATTAAGGCTATTTTGCTTCTCCAGCCAGAGTATAGTTTGAAACTATTTTGAGACTATATAAAGGAGTAATATTAAAAATTCTTTGTGCTAATAATAAAGGAGCCCACATTCAAGCTATTTTATGAATATATAAAGAGCTGTGATTAAAGTTATTTTGTTACCTTAGCTACAGCTAGAAATAGGATCATAAATACATAAATAGCTACATTTGAAATTATGTTAACACGATAAAACTGCTGCAAATTAAGTTTTTTGGAACTATATCAAGTTTTTAGAAAGAAGCTGTTATAGAACTAAATAAAATCATATAAGGAAGTTACTTGTACTTGGCATCATAAAAAAATTTATGGATGAAAATATTTTGAGATTATATTAGGAGTTAAGTTTGAAACTATTTTGAGACTATATTTAGAGCTACAATTAAAACTATTTTAGTACAATTTAAAAAGCTACGTTTGTAACTATTTTGGCAGTATAACAGAAAGTACGATTAAAGCTAATTCACAATTGTGTTAAGAAATATGAGCGAAGCTACTTTAATATTTAGAGTGGAATTAAAACTATTTTGAGATTATATGAAGAGCTACGAGTTGAGCTATTTCAAGACTATTTAAAAAACTAAATTTGTTGCTGTTTTGGAAATATATCAAAAGCTATTTTATGATAATATTAAGAGCTGCATTTTATACTGTTTATACGTATACTATATTTGAAGCCAAATTTGAAGCTATTATGACCATTTAAAGAAATACATTTGCTGCTATTTTGAGATCATATTAAATGCAGTCACTGAAGCTACTTTATGGCTATAATGAAGCTGTGATTATATATATTTTGAGACTATGTGAAGAGATATAACTGAAGCTATTTAAAGACTATATAATAGTCCACGTTTGTAACTATTTTAAGACTATATTAAGAGCTATGACTGATTCTATTTTATGACTATGTTAAGAGCTGAATTTGAATTTATTTTTAGACTATATTAAAAGTTACAATAAAGCTACTTTAGAACTATAAAGAGAGCTAAAATTAAATCTGCTTTAAAGCTTTATTAAGAGCTGTTGTTGAATCTATTTTAAGGCTATATTAAAATTTACAATTGAGGCTGTTTTAGGATTATAACAGAAGTCTCAATTAGAGTTATTTTGTGACTATATTGTGAAATACGACTGAAGGTCCTTTTCAACAGCTATTTTTGCTGCTACTTTCCTAACTATATAGAGCTATAATTGAAACTATTTTCTTACCAAAGTTGCAGCCATATTAAAAGCAATTTTGAGACTATATTATAAGTTAAAATGAAAAATATTTTGGACTATATTAATACCTACGATTTAAGCTAGTTTAATAGCTACAATTAAAGCTTAGCTATTTTACAACTATTTGAAGAGCTTCGATTGAAGCTATTTTGAGACTATATTAAAAGCATTAGTTTGAAACTATTTTGAGACTATATCAAATCTCCTATTGAAGCTATTTGAGAACAATTTAAAAAAATTAATTTGTTGCTATTTTTATACTATATCAAAAACCACAAGTGAAGCAATTTGTATATAAGTTAATTCGGAACCATTATTGAAACTGTTTTAGCAAGAGCTAAGATTGGAGCTATTATTGTAACTAATATAGAGCTATATGGTTGAAACTAACAAACATAGAGCCATGGTTGAATCTACTTAGGAGCTAAAATTGCAAATATTTTGAATTATTTCAGCACTAATAAGTGAAGCTAATTTTAGAACTATTTCAAGAGCTATAATTGAAGCTATTATAGGACTATTTAAAATGTCTTATTTGAGTGTATTTTAGGACAATTTAATTTATTATTTAATTATTAATTATTTATTAATATACATTTTATGTTTATTTTAATAGCTAAGTTCCAAGATATTTTTAAGCTACAGCAGTAGTTAAGATTAAGATAATATTTAAAATCGATTAAACTTAATTTCAGTTATATTTTTAATTGAAGCTATTTCTACGCCATATAGCGCTACAATTAAAGCATTTTTTAATCTTTTAAGATTGTAACTATTACGGGGCTAAAGACTTTTCGAAAGCAACAATTAAAGCTATTAATTGAAAAGAATTCATTTATCGTTATTTTAGGATTATTTCAATTGCTAAGTCTCAAGCAGTAGTTAAGAACTATTTAAAAAGCTTCATCTGTCTTTATTTTAAGAGATTATTTCAATAGCTTAGCTTCTAACTATTTGAAACTATAACAGTAGTAAAGATTCAGTTAATTTTGTTAGGATTAAAGATATTTTAAGTTAATATTAAAATCACTAATTGAAGCAATTTCTACACCATATAGTGCTATGATTAAAACTTATTTGACTCTTTTAAAACTATAGCTATTTTAGAGTTATTTATAGATCTCAAGCTTTTTAGAAACTATAACAGTAGTTAAGATTAAGGAAATATTTGAAGTTATTTTAAGTAAATAATAAATATAAAGTTATATTATTCTATATAAAACTACACGATAGCTTATCACTATTTTAGAGCTATTAAAAGACCTGTGATTAAATTATTTTTTTCTTTTAGTTTTTTTAACTTTATAATTTTTCATGCATTTTAATACTTCCATGCCAAAATATTTTTTTTTTTTTTTTTACAATTATACACATTTTAATATTGACACAACATGTGATCTTAATAAAGAACATATAGCACATAAAAATTAATACTAGAATCAAATATTAAAGCTGAGCAAATAAAGTTGCCAAGGGACCAGTATATTAGCACCGTAAAAGCCATTAATTATAATGCTTTAAAAAATTAAAATAAAAACAAAAAACGCATATAAAATTAGTGTTAAAATTCGTGTTTTAAATTTAAAATAAAAATATATTATTTTTATAAATTTGGCTAAATGAAAATATTAGTATGAGAAGAAGGTTGTTGTTGGTTTTATTGTTTTAATCCCCCAAAGAACACTTCCTTTATAATCTGCTTTATTTTGTGGAATTTTAGTATTTCAAATCCAATCATTTGATATTTATGGCTGAGTTTTGTAACACTAAGTTTAGTTTTATGAAGCACGTTTTGTAATCTCATATTTGCTGGCTAAAAGTTAATGTACAACAACAACAATAATAATAACCACATATTTATAAAAGTGATTGTGTTTGTTTGTGTGTGTTTAGCACACATTTATGAATACTAAGGGGACCTATTTAACGTTGACTGGTTATTCTGTTTTGTGTTTTCTTCTTGGCCTCCATCCATCCAGTCAACTTATAATATTTTGCAAACAGACTTAATGAGACCAACTGGAAAAGAAATCAGAAACTGAATTTTTATTAAAAAAAAAAAAAAGAATTTTTGACATATTTAAGGACTTAATACTAAAGTTATATTAGAATGTTTAATTAATATAAATTCGAGACCTATATAAAGGCTTTCGAATAAAGTAAGTTTATTAATGAATAAATAAATTTAATTGATTTGAATTTGAGTTTACAAAAATCTATAATTAATTAAAAAAAAAAAAAAATAGTTGGTGGTATTTATTAGGCTTTTTCCTTTATTTTATTCTATATGTTTTTATAGTTGTTTTGTTTCTAACACTGGACTTTCTTTATGAAAAGCAACAAAATAAAAGTGAAAAAAATTCACAGCATTTTATAGCTCTTGACATGACCATGTGTTGTCACCACTTTACTTCAATTTCTATGAGATGGTTGGTCGACAACAGGGTACTTAAAACACATGTCAAACAATGGAACTAAATAAAGAAAAAAATAATACAAAAAAGAAAACTAATCGAAAGTAAATGAGCAAAAGAAAACCTTATATTTTCTAATAACAATAAATCTATACAAAATTCTTTAATTCTCTTAAAATATTTTAAGAAATATTCTTCGGAAAAATTTCATTTTTAATTTTTATTAAACTTTTTCTTCAATTTCAACTCACTGTTCATGTTATTTTTATTTAAAGGTGTTTTAAAGATGTCTGCCTGCACCTCACATTCTTAAAATCTTTTTATTTGTTTTTGTTTTCTTGTCCAAGTGCTTTAAGTAAAGTGTTTTTCACCAAAGTAATTGTGAAACCAACATTATGCTGAAATTAAACACATGTTTCACAGAGCTTTAGCTAACATATTAAAATGTCTATTTTTTGCTAAATTTCTGTCAAAACTAGAGAAAAAGAGAATTGGTTTCTATAACAAAATGAAAGATGTCTTATTTTATTTTTGTACATTTGTGGCTACTTTATTTGACAGGTAAAGAAATGGAGAGAGAGTAAGAGAAATGTAATATTAATAAAAAAGCGTAGCTCTTAATATAATTAAAAAAAAAACAAATTATAGCTGTTTAGATAGTGCTAAAGAGGCTCTATCTTCATAGCTTCAATAGCAGCTCGTAATATAAGCTAAAATTTAAATGTAGTTGCTAATATAGCCTCAAAATAGATTTAATTGTAGCTTTTCATATAATCAGTATATTAATATTAATAATATTAAATCCCAAATACCCTTAATTTTAGCTATTAGTTCACAAATAGCTGCAATAGTAGCTGCATATATATTCAGAAAATACCTATTAAAAAAAGCTAAAAGCATCTCGAATTTTAGCACTTAATATAGCCACCGAATAGCTGGTATTATAAATAATTATATAACCTCAAAAAAACTTCAATCTTTGCTTTTGACTTGCCCCAAATAGTTACTTTCGTAGCATTTAATATTAATCTAAAATAGCTGTAAATAAAGTTGGCCATATAGTATCAAGATACTTTTAATCGTAGCTTTTCTTATAATACCAATATAGTTTTAACTTTAAATCTCATAGATCTTGACGGAGCACCTAAATACCTTCAAACTTAGCTCTAAATATAGTCTCCAAATAGCTTTAAATATAGTTGCTTATATAGTTTCAAAATAGCTTTAATCGTAGGTTTTTACTTTAGTCTCAATATAATTTTAACGTAGTAGTTACAGTCCTAAAATAGCTCACAAAATAACTTCATATATAGTAAGAAAATAACTTCAATCGTAGCTGTTTTTACATTCTCAAAATAGTTTAAAATGTAGCTCTTATTAAAGTTCGAAAGTAGTTCCAATATTAGCACAGGACATAGTCCAAGAGCTCATAGGGCACTTAAAGGTTTTCACTCAAAGCAATTTTTTAACGTAGTAGTTACAGTCTCAAAATAGTTCACAAAATAACTTTATATATATTAAGAAAATAGCTTCAGTCGTTGGTTCAAAAAATTTTCAATAAATATTCAATAAATTTTCTCCTTATAGAAAATTTTCAATAAATTTTCTCTTTATAGAAAATTTTCAATAAATTTGCTCTTTTTAGTAAATTTTCTATAAATTTTCTCTTTTTAGTAAATTGTCTATAAATTTTCTCTCTATAGAGTAAATTTTTTTGAGCAAATTTTCTCTATAGAAAATTTTGAGTAATTTTTCTGTATAGAAAATTTTCAGTAAATTTTCTCTTTATAGAAAATTTTCAACAAATTTTCTCTTTATAGAAAATTTTCAATAAATTTTCTCTTTTAGAAAATTTTCGATAAATTCTCTCTTTTTAGAAAATTTTCTATCCATTTTCTACTTACAGAAAATTTTCTATATATTTTCTACTTACAGAAAATTTTCAATAAATTTTCTCTTTGTAGAAAATTTTCAATAAATTTTGTTTTCATAGAAAATTTTCAATATATATATATATATATATTTTTTATAGAAAATTTTCAATAAATTTTTTCTTTGCAGAAAATTTTCAATAAATTTCTTTTTATAGAAAATTTTCAGTAAATTTTCTCTATAGAAAATTTTCAGTAAATTTTCTCTTTTTAGAAAATTTTCTATAAATTTTCTATTTATAGAAAATTTGCAGTAAAATTTCTTCTTATAGAAAATTTTCAATAAAATTTCTTTTTATAGAAAATTTTCAATAAATTTTCTCATTGTAAAAAATTTTCAATAAATTTTTTCTTTGCAGAAAATTTTCAATAAATTTCTTTTTATAGAAAATTTTCAGTAAATTTTCTCTATAGAAAATTTTCAGTAAATTTTCTCTTTTTAGTAAAATTTCTTTTTATAGAAAATTTTCAATAGGATTTCTTTTTATAGAAATTTGCAGCAAAATTTCTTTTTATAGAAAATTTTCAATAAAATTTCTTTTTATAGAAAATTTTCAATAAAATTTCTTTTTATAGAAAATTTTCAAAAAAATTTCTTTTTGTAGAAAATTTTCAATAAATTTTCTCTTTGTAGAAAAATTTCAATAAATTTTCTTTTCATAGAAAATTTTCAATAATTTTTTTTTATAGAAAATTTTCAATAATATTTTTTTTATAGAAAATTTTCAATAAAATTTTTCTTTGTATTTTTTTCTCTTTAATGAAAATTTTCAATAGCAATTTTTTTAGCACACAGGTTTTTAACTTATGTATATAGTTCAACACAATAGTAGCTTCAATTGTATCTGTTGCTATATTCTCAAAATAGTTTCAATTGTAGCTATTGCTATAGTATTAAAATAGCTTTCATTCTAGTTCTTAATGTAATATTTAAATAGCTAGTATTGTAGTTTTTTAATAATCGTAAAATAGTATTAAAAAAATAGCTTCAATCAAAGCTTGTTTGTAGTTTTTAAAAGCTAATATTTTAGATCTTCATATGGGCCCAAAATATGTTTGATCTTAGCTCTTGATATAATTTCAAAACAGCTTCATTCGTGTTACTTAATGCAGTAAAAAAGAAAAAAATAGCTTATATTGCAGATCTGGTTATATCTCTAAATTAGCTTCACTAATAGCTTTTATCACAACACTTAATATAGTCCAAAAATAGCTTTGCAGAATTTTAATCTTTATATTCCTTATTGCATATGAACAATATTTGCTACTTTTGAAATATTGCGCTTAATGTAATATATTATATTATTATTATTTTTTTTTATATAGTTTTAATCAAAGCTGTTTTATAGTTTTATAATGCTAATATTTAATTTCTTCATATGGGCCCAAAATATGTTTCATCTTAGCTCTTGATGTAGATTCAAAGTAGCTTCCATTTTATTACTTACTATAGCTACAAAATAACTTTAATTATAGATCTGGTTATATTCCTAAATTTAGCTTCATTAATAGCTTTTATCATAACTCTTAATATATTCCGCAAATAGCTTTGCAGCATTTTAATTCTTATATTCCTTATTGAATATGAGCAATATTTGCTACTTTTCAAATATTCCGATTAATATAACATATCATATTATTGTTTTAAAAATTTTCTCCTTAAATTCTTCAATTTTTTTAAATACAAATTTAAAGTTCATTCAACTTTCTTTTCCCTTTCCCCTCCCTAAAAATCATCATTTTGCTTTTTACACTTCATATAATTTTTCAGCAAATTATTTACTTGATCTAAATAGAAAGGGGATATTTTAAAAGAAATGCATTTCATAAGTAAAATATTTGCTACAGTTCATTTGTTGCATATAAAACATATAGAATCCCTTAAGATTAGAAGCGACATACTGACAATAATGAAGAAAAAATAAAAGAAATTTCCCTTATGCTTGCTAAAATATGAAATAAGGAAAGTTTTATAAACAATGTAAAGTGATTTGAAAAAAAGGAGAAACAAATTAATGTTTTAAAATTATTAGATTTGCTTAGCTAAATTGTATAGAACTTCATTAAGATCTTATTTTTTTTTTGTTTCAAAAATTTAATTAATTTCTTTGCCAAATTTACCTAACAATATTATAGTCAAAATTATAGTCAATACTATATTCAAGACTATAGTCAATACTACAGTCAAGATCGTAGTCAATACTAGAGTCAAAACTACATTCAGTATTATACTCAATACTATAGTCGATACTATAGTGAAGACTATAGACAAAACTATAGCCAAGATTATATAGTTAGGATTGTAGCCAATGTTATGGTTAGGACTATAACGAAATCATTGATTATTAAAATATTTTTCTTTTTAATTTTTCTTCAAATCCAAAATGTTATTTTGATTTTATTTTAAATTCCTCTAAAGCTTAAATAATTTTGTGTCTAGCTAATATTTCTCACTAGTCATTAACAGTTAGTTTGGTTTAGTAATAATAACTGTTATGTAGTTGTTCTATATTTTATTACTGTCATTTGGTAGTTATTGACAAGTCATATACCCAGACACTACTAATACACAGTCATACAGACAAAATTACACATTGCAAAAATATGTAATAAAAAAGTATAAAACTTATTACTGCTACTCGTATTGTACTACACCAAGCAAAGACTGTATGAGGAGAGGGAATTGTTTTAATGTCAATTTATAAATATGTGATATGTTTTGTAATTTCTTTTGTTTGTTAAAATATCTATATAAGTATATATAAGCTTATATAATAGTAATTTTATATAGCCAGATAGTATGCTTTTTATATTTACGTAATAATCTGTTATTTATGTTATGTTATTGAAAATAAAGAAATTTTATATTTAGTTGAAGTTTCTAAAACAACTAGATTATGGTTTAAATAAAAACAATATTTTATACAAATTTTTCAGGTTTTTATGCTTATGCTTTTGATCAAGAAGTTAAATTAGGATATATATTTTTTATTTTCCTTTTATTTTACTGCCTTTTATATATATTAAATGTAAAATTCAATTAAATAGGTGTAAAAAAAACTAAGTGTTAACATATGTGAAGCAAATCCACCTGCAGTTCATATAATCGCTATGTAAACCCTAACACCAAAGCTTACTTTTAGCTCCCTATATAGTACCAAAATAGCTTTAAATTTCGCTATCGATATAGTCACAAAATAACTTTAATGTTAGTAACATTCTGAATATTAGCTCTAGACATATTATACCTTTGATATAGTACAAAAATAGTTTTAAGCTTAACTCTAGACATAGTAAAAATAGTAACCAACTTAGCTACTGATATACTATAAAAATAGCTATAATCATAGTCTAGATAAAGTAAAAAACAACATTAAATTTATCATTAATATAGTCCTAAAATAGTTTCAATTAAAACTCTTGATATGGTCAGAAAATATCTTTAATAATAGTTCTAGATAACTTAAATTTTGTGTCTTAATAAAATCTCCGAAATAGCTTTAACTTTGGTCCTTCTAAAGTCCTATAATAGTTTCGATCTTAGCTCTAGAAAAAGTTTTAAAACAGAATCAATATTAGCTAATGATTAAGTCTCCAAATAGCTTGAAAAGTAGCTATTTACATAGTCAAAAAATGACTTCCAACTTAGCTTTAGATATAGCCACAAATTGTGTTAATTTTTTTGGCTCCCGATATAGCACGTAAATAGCATAAATTTTAAAACTGAATATAGTAAAAAAAAAAAAAAAATTCTCATTCATTGATCCAGAAAGGCTTTTTCCATAAATTATTGTGAAGTCCCAAAATAGCACCAAACATAGTAATTTACGTACTATAGATTATTGTCTGCAATACATATTGGACTATCGCCTTGACTATAATAAGGAATATAGCCTTGGCTATATTATTGATTATAGCATAGACTATAGTATTGACTATAGCCTTGAATATAGTCTTAATTTTAGTCTAGACTATAATATTGACAATATTGATAGAGTTGACTTTAGTATTGACTATAATATTGAATATAGTATTGACTAAAGCTTTGACTATATTTTTGACAACAGTATTGACTATAATCTTGCCTATAGTTTTGACTATAGCCTTCACTATGGTATTGACTATAACCACGGCTATAGCCTTCAATATTTTCTTGAGTAAAGTCAATATTATAGACAATATTATAGTCAATATTATAGTCAATACTATATTCAAGACTATAGTCAATACTACAGTCAAGACCGTAGTCAATACTAGAGTCAAAACTACATTTTGTATTATACTCAATACTATAGTCGATACTATAGTGAAGACTATAGACAAAACTATAGTCAAGATTATATAGTTAGGATTATAGTCAATGTTATGGTTAAGACTATAGTCAATATGTAGTATGTGTTGACTACAATAAATAATATAGTCAAGTATTAACTATTGTCTTGACTAGAGTGATGGTTGTAGTTTTGATCATTGTATTAACCGTGGTATTAACTAACACAATGATGATAACAATGGTCATAACCACAGCATTAACTATAGTCTTAACCATAGTACTGACTATAATATTTTCTATAGTCTTGACCATAGTATTGATTGTTCGAATAACTATAGTTTGGACTATTCTTGACTATAGTATTGACTAAAGTTTATATTATAGTCTTCATCTATAGCCCAATTCTGTTGCTAGTATATCAAATTCATATAAATATTGTTATGTAAATTACTCTTCTTTTATTGTATTGGTTATGATACCCTAATATGAAAACATAAATTCCAATATACATCCACACATATTTTTTTTTTTTTCATCCAGTTCCCTTGTGATTATACAACCGACTCTGCTATTGTAAACTATTACTCCCACCATATTCCCGCCCCCTCTTAGCAAAAATATAAAGTACTCGTATGAATATCATGTCCTTTTTTTTTTTTTTTTTTTTTTTAGTTTTCCTATATCTCTCAGTCATCTATCAGTTTTAATTATGTATGGAAAATAAAATGCGTTTGGATATGTATAACAAATGTAACTCCACACAAACTATATGAATGATGAGCCGATATAAACATATGTACCTATATATGTATGCATGTATGTATGTATGTATGTTAAGGTTGTTGGCGTTGAAGTTAACAATATTGTTATTGTTGGCTGTGTAATACTATTATTGTTAACAATTTATTATTGACAATATTTTATGACATGTGTTTTGTTTATAGTTTTAAAATGCAAATAACTTTTGGGATTTGTGTGTGCGTGTGTGAAAGATCCTGAAAATATGTAGGTTTTTTTTTTCAAAAGTAATTTTTAAAATTTTGCGAGTAATTTATTTTGCAATGAGTTTAATAACAGTTAAATGAGTTTATAAAAGGCTAAATAAACCATTATTGGAAAATGAATAAAAAAATATTATAATAAATGTATGTAGTTATAAAAAATATATAGTCAAGTCTATAGTAATGTCTAGTCTATAGTATAGACTATAGTCTATTCTATAGTATAGACTATAGTCTAATCTATAGTATAGACTATAGCTACGGTTTCAGCAAGATATATGGACGAAGTGGAGCTAATATCGAATGAAGTAGTATGGACTATTAGAAACTGGATGAAAAGTGTGGGGTTGGAACTTGCCGAACATAAAACGGAGATTGTATTAGTTACAAGCAGGCGTAAAAAAGAGACCATGAGAATAACGGTTGGAGAACACCAGGTGACATCAAAATCCCATCTCAAATATTTGGGAGTTCTCATAGATGCCAGACTTAACTTTAGGACACATATAGAATATACTACTAACAAGGCAGTAAATATTAGAGCCGCTCTTGAAAGAATGATGCCGAATGTAGGAGGACCAAGGCAATCCAAAAGGAAGATAATATCGACGGTGGTCAGCTCAGTTATACTTTACGCTGCTCCCATATGGTCAGTAGCTCTGAAAGTAAAGACCGCAGCGAAGAAGCTAAAATCTGTATACAGGTTATCGGTCCTACGAGTATGCTGCTCTTTTCGAACAACATCCGACGAAGCGGCCCACGTCATAGCGGGAATGATTCCTATAGATATCTTGGCTGACGAAGCCAAACGCTTGGATGAAAACAGAAGAGACCCAAATCAACTGGACACTCGTGTACGTAAAATTGAAAGAGAAGCTTCTATAAGGCAATGGCAGAGCAGATGGGAAGACAGCCGCAAAGGAAGGTGGACCTTTAAACTAATCCCGAAAATAGATGTATGGCTAAACAGACGACATGGAGAAGTTAATTACCACTTAACGCAGTTTCTCTCAGGCCACGGAGGATACCGAAGTTACCTGTACAGATTCGGGTTGGATAACTCCCCATATTGCCCTAACTGTCCAAACCAAGAGGAAGACCCAGAACACTATAGTCTAATCTATAGTATAGACTATAGTCTAATCTATAGTATAGACTATATTCTAATCTATAGTATAGACTATAGTCTAATCTGTAGTATAGACTATAGTCTAATCTATAGTATAGGCGATAGTCTAATCTATAGTATAGACTATAGTCTAATCTATAGTATAGACTATAGTCTAGTCTATAGTATAGACTATAGTCTAATCTATAGTATAGACTATAGTCTAATCTATAGTATAGACTATAGTCTAATCTATAGTATAGACTATAGTCTAATCTATAGTATAGACTATAGTCTAATCTATGGTATAGACTATAGTCTAATCTATAGTATAGACTGTAGTCTAATCTATAGTCTATACTATAGATTAGACTATAGTCTATACTATAGTATAGACTATAGTGTAGTCTATAGTATAGACTATAGTCTAGTCTATAGTATAGATTACATTCTAAGCAATAATCTAATCTATAGTTTAATTTATAGTCTATTCTATTGTCGAATATATAGTTTACTCGCTAACAAATTTATATTTTTTTTTATTGCTATCAAATTTCCCTTTTTTAAATTTTTCTTAATAATTTTATTTAATTATCATAAATTGTCTGCTAAATTTAAAAAAAACCTGAGCTCACATATCTTTAATTATATATTTATTTTAATACGAAAACTAAATATTCAATCTATAAAGTTAGTTCTATTTAGTATATGATTTTTTTTTTTTTTTTTGTTAATGATATTTAATTAAATAAAACGTGATTATCTGTGAAAAAATTCATTGTTGCTGCTCTCGTCTTTGTAATTAAATATTAAAAATTAAATAACGTGTAAGTAAAATGAAAATAATAGAAAATAAAATCAAGATAAAAACTAAAAAAAGTAAACAATAGTTAGATTAAAGTGCTAGGCAGTAACAGCTAAATATTATGATAATAAATGATTAAATATAATAGCAAACATGATTGAAAAAAACAAAATAAATACAACTTATATTAAAAAAAAAAAATGTTTAATAAGAATTTGTCATAATTATAAATAATTTTTTATTTTGATAATTTTTTACTAAATAATACTAAATTCCTATGAAATCATTAAATATCTAACAATTGACATCAATTATTATCACTATCATATTCCCAGCTTTTTAAAATATCTACCATTAAAAGTCTTGCACCTATGGGAGCTTTTCATTTGCTCACAAAGAAAAAAAATCTTTTATCTAAAAAACACTAAACATTGATAACTCTCTACCATTCAACTAATAACAATATAAAGCCTAAAGTCTATATAAAAAATAAATACATTTTTAAGATAATAAATTTTTATTACCACAATTCTTGTGTTTTTATTTTTATTAATAACTTTTTGATTACAAAATATAAAAATAAACGCAAAAAGAATTTGGTTCATCATAAAACACTTCATTTTCACAGAAAATTTATCAGAATGAATAAATAAAAAAAAAATGAAAGTATGTCATAAAAAATAAAATGTAAGAAATAATGAAAGCTTAGAAATTCTATAAGGAAATTGTTTTAAAATTGTTGCTTTTCAATTAAGGCATTCAGTAATTTCTTTTTAACAATATAAAACAAAACAAATTTTGTTTCAACCTCTTTAGATTTCCTTTTAAGGTTTATGGCCACAAGAAAATACATTTGTATGACTAAAAAAAGCTATAATAACTAAATTATGGAGTCTAGCATAAGATTAAATCTTGAGCAATTGAATTACTAAACAAGAAAAAAAATGAATACCGTTAAGCCAAAACAAAAAGGAAAGAGGAAACTAAGGCACTCCATAGAATATGTAGACTATACAAGACACAATAGATTAAAGAACAGACTACAGGCTAAAATATAGTCCAAAAAATTGACTAAACTGTAGTCCATATTATAGACTAAACTATAGTCCACTCTATAAACTAAACGTGGTAAAGGCTATAGACTAAACTATAGTCCAGACTAGAGTCTAAACTATACTCCGGAAAATAGACTAAACTATAAGGATTAAAATGTAGACATTCTTATAGAATTAACTATATTCCAGACTATAGACTAAACTTTGGGCCAGACTGTAGTCAACATTATAGACTGTAGTAGACGCTAAAGACTATAGTCGACAATGTAGGCTATAGTCGGTACTGTAGATTATATTCGACAATATAGACTATAGAATGCACTATAAACTATAGTCAATACTATATACTATAGTCGATACTATAGACTATAACCGACACTATAGACTATAATCGAAACTATAGACAACAGTCGACACCCTAGAGTATCATACACTATAGACTATAGTCAACACTATAGACCATAGTTGATACTATAGACTGAAGACGACTCTATAGACTATAGTCAACACAATAGACTATAGTCGACACTATAGACTATAGTCAACATTATAGACTATAGTCGACGCTAAAGACTATAGTCGATAATGTAGGCTATTGTCTGTTCTGTAGATTATAGTCGACATTATAGATAATAGAAGACTCTATAGACTATAATCAATACTATAGACTATAGTCGACACTATAGACTATAGTCGACACTATAGACTATAGTCGACACTATAGACTATAGTCGACACTATAGACTATAGTCGACACTATAGACTATAGTCGACACTATAGACTATAGTCGACACTATAGACTATAGTCGACACTATAGACTATAGTCGACACTATAGACTATAGTCGACACTATAGACTATAGTCGACACTATAGACTATAGTCGACACTATAGACTATAGTCGACACTATAGACTATAGTCGACACTATAGACTATAGTCGACACTATAGACTATAGTCGACAGTATAGACTATAGTCGACACCATAGACTATAGTCGACACTATAGACTATAGTCGACACTATAGACTATAGTCGACAGTATAGACTATAGTCGACACCATAGACTATAGTCGACACTATAGACTATAGTCGACACTATAGACTATAGTCGACACTATAGACTATAGTCGACACTATAGACTATAGTCGACACTATAGACTATAGTCGACACTATAGACTATAGTCGACACTATAGACTATAGTCGACACTATAGACTATAGTTGACACTATAGACTATAGTTGACACTATAGACTATAGTCGACACTATAGACTATAGTCGACACTATAGACTATAGTCGACACTATAGACTATAGTCGACACTATAGACTATAGTCGACACTATAGACTATAGTCGACACTATAGACTATAGTCGACACTATAGACTATAGTCGACACTATAGACTATAGTCGACACTATAGACTATAGTCGACACTATAGACTATAGTCGACACTATAGACTATAGTCGACACTATAGACTATAGTCGACACTATAGACTATAGTCGACACTATAGACTATAGTCGACACTATAGGCTATAGTCGACACTATAGACTATAGTCGACACTATAGACTATAGTCGACACTATAGACTATAGTCGACACTATAGACTATAGTCGACACTATAGACTATAGTCGACACTATAGACTATAGTCGACACTATAGACGATAGTCGACACTATAGACTATAGTCGACACTATAGACTATAGTCGACACTATAGACTATAGTCGACACTATAGACTATAGTCGACACTATAGACTATAGTCGACACTATAGACTATAGTCGACACTATAGACTATAGTCGACACTATAGACTATAGTCGACACTATAGACTATAGTCGACACTATAGACTATAGTCGACACTATAGACTATAGTCGACACTATAGACTATAGTCGACACTATAGACTATAGTCGACACTATAGACTATAGTCGACACTATAGACTATAGTCGACACTATAGACTATAGTCGACACTATAGACTATAGTCGACACTATAGACTATAGTCGACACTATAGACTATAGTCGACACTATATAGACTGTAGTTGACACTATAGACTATAGTTGACACTATAGATTGAAGTCGACGCTATAGACTATAGTCGACACTATAGACTATAGTCGACACTATAGACTATAGTCGACACTATAGACTATAGTCGACACTATAGACTATAGTCGACACTATAGACTATAGTCGACACTATAGACTATAGTCGACACTATAGACTATAGTCGACACTATAGACTATAGTCGACACTATAGACTATAGTCGACACTATAGACTATAGTCGACACTATAGACTATAGTCGACACTATAGACTATAGTCGACACTATAGACTATAGTCGACACTATAGACTATAGTCGACACTATAGACTATAGTCGACACTATAGACTATAGTCGACACTATAGACTATAGTCGACACTATAGACTATAGTCGACACTATAGACTATAGTCGACACTATAGACTATAGTCGACACTATAGACTATAGTCGACACTATAGACTATAGTCGACACTATAGACTATAGTCGACACTATAGACTATAGTCGACACTATAGACTATAGTCGACACTATAGACTATAGTCGACACTATAGACTATAGTCGACACTATAGACTATAGTCGACACTATAGACTATAGTCGACACTATAGACTATAGTCGACACTATAGACTATAGTCGACACTATAGACTATAGTCGACACTATAGACTATAGTCGACACTATAGACTATAGTCGACACTATAGACTATAGTCGACACTATAGACTATAGTCGACACTATATAGACTATAGTCGACACTATATAGACTGTAGTTGACACTATAGACTATAGTTGACACTATAGATTGAAGTCGACACTATAGCCTGTAGTCAACACTATATACTATAGTCGACACTATACACTACAGTCGGTATTATTAATTGTAATCGACTCTATAGACTATAGTCGAATCTGGAGACTATTTTCGACACAAAAGATTATATTAGACATTAAAGACTATTGTAGTTGACGTTGTAGATTATAATAAATTGCAATTAGATTAAGAATTTTTTTCTGGCCCTGCTTTTTATTTTTTTCTGCCAGTTATTCATTCCTTCTTCATCTTTAGACCTTATCGCCTATTAACTAGCAAAACTTCCTCTAACTTTCAAACAAATCTGTAGAATTTGTAGCACCTTACATCACAACCAGACGACATGCTCTTATATATACCACATAAACACATATTCATGCTCAATAACTTTTGTTATTTGTAGTTGCAAATAATTGTGTTTAAACATGTCTTTAATGTTTTTTCTACTATTCTTATTATGCCACAACAAAATCATAAAACGTAATGCAGCATGCAATGAAAAATGTTTGCAAAGAACATTCATTCATAGCAAAATGGAATATGAACGGAAAATTTCATGTAATAGTGGAAAAAAACATGAGCAGCTTATAGACACGTTTATTTGCTGCTGTTGGTAATAAATATACATAAATAAAATAAAAGAAATAAAATTTTAGCCTTAAATAAAATAATAAAAGAAAAGAATCTTAAATAATTTAATCATTTTGAGGGGAGGGGAAGAGAAATAATTATTTTAATATAAATATAAAAATATAGCTGATTTAATTTAGCAGAAAAATAATGTGGAATTTAATTTTTTTAATGAGAATAGTTTCAAAAGTAATTTAGTTAAATAGCTTATATTGAAGCTAATTATTAGCTAATTAAATAGCTCTTAATATAGCTGGTGGGCTATTGCGTATTTTGTTTCGGAGAGAAATTCATTCGAAATTGTATTTAAAATGCAATGGTTTTCGAAAATCCTTTCTTTCGAATCGAATTACACAATAACCCCCTTGGGAAACAGCTTTGGTTGTAATTCTAATTGTAGTCCGAATATAGCTTCGTTGATAACCCTTAATACAGTTTTAAATAGCTTTGATTATTGTCCCTTATAAAGTCGTAAAAAAAGCTTCGATGGTGGCTTCTTACACAGTCTTTAAATAGTTTTGATAGTTGCTATACAGCTTTAAATAGCAGCATTTAGCTTCACTTATAGCTTTTTACATAATCCTAAAATAGTTTTGTTTATAGCTCTGAATATAATCTTTAAATTTCATCAATTATCACAACTTAGTCTTAAAATAGTTTAAAATACATTTCTTTAAGTAGCGTTGAAATAACTGCTTTGTGCATTCTTATATAGCCTTAAAGTAGACTATAGTCGACACTATAGACCTTAGTCGACAATATAGACTAAAGTCGACTCAATGGATTATAGACGACACTATATTACAGGCTACAGTCTCCGATATTGACAATACTCGATACTATAGACTATAGTCGACACCATAGACTATAGTCGACAATATAGACTATATTTACTATAGATTGTAGTCGACACTATAGACTATAGTCGACACTATAGACTATAGTCGACACTATAGACTATAATCGACACTATAGACTATAGTCGACACTATAGACTATAGTCGACACTATAGACACTATAGACTATAGTCAACACTATAGACACTATAGACTATAGTCGACACTATAGACTATAGTCGACAATATAGACTATATTTACTATAGATTGTAGTCGACACTATAGACTATAGTCGACACTATAGACAATAATCGACACTATAGACTATAATCGACACTATAGACTATAGTCGACACTATAGACTATAGTCGACACTATAGACACTATAGACTATAGTCGACACCATAGACTATAGTCGACAATATAGACTATATTTACTATAGATTGTAGTCGACACTATAGACTATAGTCGACACTATAGACTATAGTCGACACTATAGACTATAATCGACACTATAGACTATAGTCGACACTATAGACTATAGTCGACACTATAGACACTATAGACTATAGTCGACACTATAGACTATAGTCGACACTATAGACTATAGTCGACACTATAGACTATAGTCGACACTATAGACTATAGTCGACACTATAGACTATAGTCGACACTATAGACTATAGTCGACACTATAGACTATAGTCGACACTATAGACTATAGTCGACACTATAGACTATAGTCGACACTATAGACTATAGTCGACACTATAGACTATAGTCGACACTATAGACTATAGTCGACACTATAGACTATAGTCGACACTATAGACTATAGTCGACACTATAGACTATAGTCGACACTATAGACTATAGTCGACACTATAGACTATAGTCGACACTATAGACTATAGTCGACACTATAGACTATAGTCGACACTATAGACTATAGTCGACACTATAGACTATAGTCGACACTATAGACTATAGTCGACACTATAGACTATAGTCGACACTATAGACTATAGTCGACACTATAGACTATAGTCGACACTATAGACTATAGTCGACACTATAGACTATAGTCGACACTATAGACTATAGTCGACACTATAGACTATAGTCGACACTATAGACTATAGTCGACACTATAGACTATAGTCGACACTATAGACTATAGTCGACACTATAGACTATAGTCGACACTATAGACTATAGTCGACACTATAGACTATAGTCGACACTATAGACTATAGTCGACACTATAGACTATAGTCGACACTATAGACTATAGTCGACACTATAGACTATAGTCGACACTATAGACTATAGTCGACACTATAGACTATAGTCGACACTATAGACTATAGTCGACACTATAGACTATAGTCGACACTATAGACTATAGTCGACACTATAGACTATAGTCGACACTATAGACTATAGTCGACACTATAGACTATAGTCGACACTATAGACTATAGTCGACACTATAGACTATAGTCGACACTATAGACTATAGTCGACACTATAGACTATAGTCGACACTATAGACTATAGTCGACACTATAGACTATAGTCGACACTATAGACTATAGTCGACACTATAGACTATAGTCGACACTATAGACTATAGTCGACACTATAGACTATAGTCGACACTATAGACTATAGTCGACACTATAGACTATAGTCGACACTATAGACTATAGTCGACACTATAGACTATAGTCGACACTATAGACTATAGTCGACACTATAGACTATAGTCGACACTATAGACTATAGTCGACACTATAGACTATAGTCGACACTATAGACTATAGTCGACACTATAGACTATAGTCGACACTATAGACTATAGTCGACACTATAGACTATAGTCGACACTATAGACTATAGTCGACACTATAGACTATAGTCGACACTATAGACTATAGTCGACACTATAGACTATAGTCGACACTATAGACTATAGTCGACACTATAGACTATAGTCGACACTATAGACTATAGTCGACACTATAGACTATAGTCGACACTATAGACTATAGTCGACACTATAGACTATAGTCGACACTATAGACTATAGTCGACACTATAGACTATAGTCGACACTATAGACTATAGTCGACACTATAGACTATAGTCGACACTATAGACTATAGTCGACACTATAGACTATAGTCGACACTATAGACTATAGTCGACACTATAGACTATAGTCGACACTATAGACTATAGTCGACACTATAGACTATAGTCGACACTATAGACTATAGTCGACACTATAGACTATAGTCGACACTATAGACTATAGTCGACACTATAGACTATAGTCGACACTATAGACTATAGTCGACACTATAGACTATAGTCGACACTATAGACTATAGTCGACACTATAGACTATAGTCGACACTATAGACTATAGTCGACACTATAGACTATAGTCGACACTATAGACTATAGTCGACACTATAGACTATAGTCGACACTATAGACTATAGTCGACACTATAGACTATAGTCGACACTATAGACTATAGTCGACACTATAGACTATAGTCGACACTATAGACTATAGTCGACACTATAGACTATAGTCGACACTATAGACTATAGTCGACACTATAGACTATAGTCGACACTATAGACTATAGTCGACACTATAGACTATAGTCGACACTATAGACTATAGTCGACACTATAGACTATAGTCGACACTATAGACTATAGTCGACACTATAGACTATAGTCGACACTATAGACTATAGTCGACACTATAGACTATAGTCGACACTATAGACTATAGTCGACACTATAGACTATAGTCGACACTATAGACTATAGTCGACACTATAGACTATAGTCGACACTATAGACTATAGTCGACACTATAGACTATAGTCGACACTATAGACTATAGTCGACACTATAGACTATAGTCGACACTATAGACTATAGTCGACACTATAGACTATAGTCGACACTATAGACTATAGTCGACACTATAGACTATAGTCGACACTATAGACTATAGTCGACACTATAGACTATAGTCGACACTATAGACTATAGTCGACACTATAGACTATAGTCGACACTATAGACTATAGTCGACACTATAGACTATAGTCGACACTATAGACTATAGTCGACACTATAGACTATAGTCGACACTATAGACTATAGTCGACACTATAGACTATAGTCGACACTATAGACTATAGTCGACACTATAGACTATAGTCGACACTATAGACTATAGTCGACACTATAGACTATAGTCGACACTATAGACTATAGTCGACACTATAGACTATAGTCGACACTATAGACTATAGTCGACACTATAGACTATAGTCGACACTATAGACTATAGTCGACACTATAGACTATAGTCGACACTATAGACTATAGTCGACACTATAGACTATAGTCGACACTATAGACTATAGTCGACACTATAGACTATAGTCGACACTATAGACTATAGTCGACACTATAGACTATAGTCGACACTATAGACTATAGTCGACACTATAGACTATAGTCGACACTATAGACTATAGTCGACACTATAGACTATAGTCGACACTATAGACTATAGTCGACACTATAGACTATAGTCGACACTATAGACTATAGTCGACACTATAGACTATAGTCGACACTATAGACTATAGTCGACACTATAGACTATAGTCGACACTATAGACTATAGTCGACACTATAGACTATAGTCGACACTATAGACTATAGTCGACACTATAGACTATAGTCGACACTATAGACTATAGTCGACACTATAGACTATAGTCGACACTATAGACTATAGTCGACACTATAGACTATAGTCGACACTATAGACTATAGTCGACACTATAGACTATAGTCGACACTATAGACTATAGTCGACACTATAGACTATAGTCGACACTATAGACTATAGTCGACACTATAGACTATAGTCGACACTATAGACTATAGTCGACACTATAGACTATAGTCGACACTATAGACTATAGTCGACACTATAGACTATAGTCGACACTATAGACTATAGTCGACACTATAGACTATAGTCGACACTATAGACTATAGTCGACACTATAGACTATAGTCGACACTATAGACTATAGTCGACACTATAGACTATAGTCGACACTATAGACTATAGTCGACACTATAGACTATAGTCGACACTATAGACTATAGTCGACACTATAGACTATAGTCGACACTATAGACTATAGTCGACACTATAGACTATAGTCGACACTATAGACTATAGTCGACACTATAGACTATAGTCGACACTATAGACTATAGTCGACACTATAGACTATAGTCGACACTATAGACTATAGTCGACACTATAGACTATAGTCGACACTATAGACTATAGTCGACACTATAGACTATAGTCGACACTATAGACTATAGTCGACACTATAGACTATAGTCGACACTATAGACTATAGTCGACACTATAGACTATAGTCGACACTATAGACTATAGTCGACACTATAGACTATAGTCGACACTATAGACTATAGTCGACACTATAGACTATAGTCGACACTATAGACTATAGTCGACACTATAGACTATAGTCGACACTATAGACTATAGTCGACACTATAGACTATAGTCGACACTATAGACTATAGTCGACACTATAGACTATAGTCGACACTATAGACTATAGTCGACACTATAGACTATAGTCGACACTATAGACTATAGTCGACACTATAGACTATAGTCGACACTATAGACTATAGTCGACACTATAGACTATAGTCGACACTATAGACTATAGTCGACACTATAGACTATAGTCGACACTATAGACTATAGTCGACACTATAGACTATAGTCGACACTATAGACTATAGTCGACACTATAGACTATAGTCGACACTATAGACTATAGTCGACACTATAGACTATAGTCGACACTATAGACTATAGTCGACACTATAGACTATAGTCGACACTATAGACTATAGTCGACACTATAGACTATAGTCGACACTATAGACTATAGTCGACACTATAGACTATAGTCGACACTATAGACTATAGTCGACACTATAGACTATAGTCGACGCTATAGACTATAGTCGACACTATAGACTATAGTCGACGCTATAGACTATAGTCGACGCTATAGACTATAGTCGACACTATAGACTATAGTCGACACTATAGACTATAGTCGACACTATAGACTATAGTCGACGCTATAGACTATAGTCGACACTATAGACTATAGTCGACACTATAGACTATAGTCGACACTATAGACTATAGTCTATAGTCGACACTATAGACTATAGTCGACGCTATAGACTATAGTCTATAGTCGACACTATAGACTATAGTCTATAGTCGACACTATAGACTATAGTCTATAGTCGACACTATAGACTATAGTCGACACTATAGACTATAGTCGACACTATAGTCTATAGTCGACACTATAGTCTATAGTCGACACTATAGTCTATAGTCGACACTATAGTCTATAGTCGACACTATAGACTATAGTCGTCACTATAGTCTATAGTCGACACTATAGTCTATAGTCGACACTATAGTCTATAGTCGACACTATAGTCTATAGTCGACACTATAGTCTATAGTCGACACTATAGTCTATAGTCGACACTATAGTCTATAGTCGACACTATAGTCTATAGTCGACACTATAGTCTATAGTCGACACTATAGTCTATAGTCGACACTATAGTCTATAGTCGACACTATAGTCTATAGTCGACACTATAGTCTATAGTCGACACTATAGTCTATAGTCGACACTATAGTCTATAGTCGACACTATCGTCTATAGTCGACACTATAGACTATAGTCGACACTATAGTCTATAGTCGACACTATAGTCTATAGTCGACACTATAGTCTATAGTCGACACTATAGTCTATAGTCGACACTATAGTCTATAGTCGACACTATAGTCTATAGTCGACACTATAGTCTATAGTCGACACTATAGTCTATAGTCGACACTATAGTCTATAGTCGACACTATAGTCTATAGTCGACACTATAGTCTATAGTCGACACTATAGTCTATAGTCGACACTATAGTCTATAGTCGACACTATAGTCTATAGTCGACACTATAGTCTATAGTCGACACTATAGTCTATAGTCGACACTATAGTCTATAGTCGACACTATAGTCTATAGTCGACACTATAGTCTATAGTCGACACTATAGTCTATAGTCGACACTATAGTCTATAGTCGACACTATAGTCTATAGTCGACACTATAGTCTATAGTCGACACTATAGTCTATAGTCGACACTATAGTCTATAGTCGACACTATAGTCTATAGTCGACACTATAGTCTATAGTCGACACTATAGTCTATAGTCGACACTATAGTCTATAGTCGACACTATAGTCTATAGTCGACACTATAGTCTATAGTCGACACTATAGTCTATAGTCGACACTATAGTCTATAGTCGACACTATAGTCTATAGTCGACACTATAGTCTATAGTCGACACTATAGTCTATAGTCGACACTATAGTCTATAGTCGACACTATAGTCTATAGTCGACACTATAGTCTATAGTCGACACTATAGTCTATAGTCGACACTATAGTCTATAGTCGACACTATAGTCTATAGTCGACACTATAGTGTCGATTATAGCCTATAGCGTCGACTATAGTCTAGAGTGTCGACTGTAGTCTATAGTATCGACTATAGTCTATAGTAGTCTATACTGTCGACTATAGTCTATAGTGTCGACACTATAGTCTATAGTCGACACTATAGTCTATAGTCGACACTATAGTCTATAGTCGACACTATAGTCTATAGTCGACACTATAGACTATAGTCGACACTATAGACTATAGTCGACACTATAGACTATAGTCGACACTATAGTCTATAGTCGACACTATAGACTATAGTCGATACTATAGACTATAGTCGATACTATAGACTATAGTCGACACTATAGACTATAGTCGACACTATAGACTATAGTCGACAGTATAGACTATAGTCGACACTATAGACTATAGTCGACAGTATAGACTACTATAGACTATAGTCGATACTATAGACTACAGTCGACACTCTAGACTATAGTCGACGCTATAGGCTATAATCGACACTATAGTATATTACAATAAATATTAAAAACTTGCATTATAACTCATTATACATAGTCTATATAGCTGTAAAATAGCTCTGATAGTAGTTTTTAATACTGTGTTAAAATAGCTTCGATTTTGTTTCTTTTGGATCCTTAAAATAGTTTTTATGGTTATTTACTATTATTTTGGCATGTTTAAATTCTGTGGTTTTAATAACCTCTTTATAATTAAAAAAAAAAACATTAATTTTGCTATTTGCCAAAAATATGTTTAAAGAAAAAGCGAGGTTATTTAACACTTGTTATTTGTTGCATTTAAATACTATACAGCTAAATTTAATTACCCCAACAGCATATAAAATAGTCATAGATTTAAAAAAAAAAAAAAAGAAATACTACATTAAATTATAAAAAAAGGAGTGGCTATGACTAAAATAAATTATATATTTATGTATTTTTTATAATTCGCAATAAAATTTATTAAAAAAAAAATTAAATTCTTTTAAGAAAATTGCTATTTTTGCTGCAAGCTAACAAAAACTCGAACAAATCTCTTATAAATTTCCTTTCAAATAATTTTATTTTATTTATAAAAGAATTTCATGATTTAAATATTTATGTTATTTTTTCTGCAACAAATTTAATATAAAATACATATTTACCATTAACATTAATTTAGTTGCTACTACTTGTTTGCAGCCTGTCTAAGGTTGGGGCAGTGGTAAATAAAATAACTGGGCCGCCTGTTATCGTGTATATGTGGCTTTTGGTGTAAGGTATTTGGGTCAACGTCTAAGTAAACTAAAGATCATTTAACATGCTTAAGAATAACATTCCTTTGAGAAAACATACACACAACTTGTTTGGGATACTTGACTTGAAATATAAAAGCAAAAAATGAGAATAAAACTAAACAAAACAGCCACCAAGACAGAAATATAACAAACAAGGAAAATATGCAAAAAATACTACAATGAAAAAAAGGAAACTTTAGCTCAAGATATTTAATTTCAAGATTAAAACCTCCAAACAAGAAATAAAAAAATCGAATAAAAATACACTTCAAGCATTAACGAATAAAGAAATACGCTTTTGAATTTTTGAAAAAAAGCTTGTGATTTATCATTCTTGAGTCTCTAGAACTTAAAGTAGGGTATTTTTTTCTTTTATAATTTTATAATTGACAACCTAGGAGAATGAATAAACATTTTTTTGTTGTTTTTAATCTTGTTTGTTCTTGATTCTTTTATATTCATTGACAATATTTGTTAAGACTAACACAGGCAGTCAGTCAGTGAGTAACTGACTGAGTAGTAGAGTGAGCAAAACCATTTCCATAAAATGTTTGAAAAGAACAACGTTTTTTTTTTTCACATGCTATAAAAAAAAGAACAACACATAAAATTCAGCATCCAAACCGGTAAATTAAAATTTTTTTTCTTTTGCTCAGCAAAGTTAACATACTTAACATGATGGTGGTTATACTCAGGCACATGTTTTCAAGAAATAATTAATGTTTTTTTCTATAACTCAAGGAATTCACCATTTTTTTTCTTTTAAATACTCGTATGTGAAAGAAAAAGTTTGTTTTCGTCTTTCAAAGACTCTCACATTTAGCAAGAGATAATCAGAAAAATATAATTTTTAACAGCACCACACCTAATACTTTTCTTAACTAATTATCATACTCTCCCCTTTTCCCACTCATGTTTACAAATCGAGATGTTTGTTAGTTTACATTTTTCAATAGAAAAATAAAAAAACTACAACGTTAACATCAAAGAATCTTGGTTTAAAAATTAATTTTTTGTTTGTTTTCCAATATGTTAAGGCTGGCCCTGAATTTATGTCAAGCGCGTGTATGTCAAATTTAAGTACAGCAAAAAAAAAAAATAATAATAATAATAAATAAATAAATAAATAAAATAAATAATTAAATTTAAACAAGAAATAAACAATAAGAAAAGTAATTCAGCTGATTTTATATCAACTTTATATCAGCTAACTTTGTATCAAACTATTAAAAATTAAAGAATTTCAGCACAAAATTAAAAAAACAAAACAAAATTATCAAAAACTATAAAAAAATAAAGAATTTGTACCAATTCTTTGAAAAGTTAACAAAAAAAATCGAATTCAGCTTACCTTAAGCACACAATTCAGCTGAGCAAAATTGATTACAAATTACAGAACTTTAACAAATTTTAGCCAAACATAACAAAAAAACCTAATTCAGCTAACATTAAACACAATTGAGCAAAGGAAAAATGGGTCAAAATTACCAAAAATTTAATAATTTATATTAATTCTTAAAAAAACCGACAAAACCGCTAATTCAGCTTAACAAAAACTATCAAAACCGATCCACAATCAAAGAATTTCAACTAATTTTTCATAAGCGAACCAAAAATCTAATTCAGCTAACACTAAACACAATTCAGATAAGCAAAATTGATTAAAAGTTAAAGAATATCAAATAATTCTTTCAT
The DNA here is from genome assembly GCA_932274085.1 of Protocalliphora azurea. NCBI lineage: Eukaryota > Metazoa > Arthropoda > Insecta > Diptera > Calliphoridae > Protocalliphora > Protocalliphora azurea. The sequence goes on from OW026523.1 coordinate 8,887,457, forward strand.
AAACCAACAAAAAACACAACTCAGCTAAGCAAAATTGACGAAAAATTAGAGAATTTCAACAAATATAAGAAAACATCTAATTCAGCTAGCCTAAAACACAATTCAGCTAAGCAAACTTGCTTAAAAATAAAATAATGTCAACAAATTCTAGCAAAACATACAACAAAACCTAATTCAGCTAACATTAAACACAATTCAGCAAAGTAAAAATGTATAAAAATTATTAAAAATTTAAAAATGTATAATAATTCTTAAAAAAACCGAATAAAATCTAATTCAGTTAGCATTAAACTTAATTCAGCTAAGCAAAAGTAATAAAAAATTAAAGAATTTCAACAAATTTTAGCAACACATAACCAAAGACCTAATTCAGCTAACCCTAAATACAATATAGTTAACAAAATTTATTAAAATTTAAAGACTTTCAGCAAAATCTAGGCAAAAATAAAAACAACATTCAGCTAACATTGAGTACAATTCAGCTAAGCAAAATCGATTAAAAAAGTAAAGTTACTTAAATTATAAAAACTCAACAAATCAAATAATATAAATTATAATTCAGCTAGCTGAATTGGTGAAATATTTTAATTTAAGGGATTTTATTATTTTATTTATTCAGCTGGCAAAAAATGCAATTCTGCTAACAAAAAATCTGTTAGCTGAATTGCACTGTTCTGTTAGAATGTATTCAAATAATTTATATTTTATTAAATTCAGCCAACTGAATTATGTTTTATACTAGGTTAATTGAAAATTTATGTCATAAGTTTATTTAAAATGTTTATTTTCATAAATTAAGTCAGTTGAATTATAAATATATAAATTTTTAATCAATTCTGGTAGCTGAATTAGGGTTTTAATTAGCTGAATTGAAAATTTATATTGTTAATCGATTAAAAATGTTAAGTTTAAGAAATACAGCTGTCTGAATTACAAATTTTGCTAGCAAACTTATATTTTTTGATAGCTTAATTGCATTCTTATATCATAAACTAAGAAATAATATTGAATTTTACAAAAACAGCTAGCTGAATTTGGTTATAGAAATACAGCTAGCTGAATTGCATTTTTATATTAGAAACTAGAAAATTATGTTGACTTTTATAAATTCAGCTGGCTTACGATTCTTATTAGCTGAATTGAATTTTTATATTAACAAATTTTAAATAATGGTTATTTTAATAAAGTCAACTAGCTAAGTTGCGAATTTTGTCAGCTGAATTCAAAATCTATATTAATTTTAGTGAATACAGCTATATTTATATTTATTGATAGCTGAATTGCATTCTTATATCATTAACTAAAAAAATATATTCAATTTTATAAATTCTGCTAGCTGAATTACGACTTTTATTAGCTGAGTTGAATTTTTATGTTAGAAAATTTTAAATAATGGTTATTTTAATAGAGTCAGGAAGCTAAATTGCAAATTTTATAAGCTGAATTCAAAATTTATATTACAAATCGATTTAAAATGCTAATTTTTAAGAAATACAGCTAGCTGAATTACAAATTTTGCTAGCTAAATTATACTTTTTGATAGCTGAATTGTATTCTCACATTAGAAACTCCGAAATTATATTGATTTTTACAAATTCAGCTAGCTGAATTACCATATTTATTAAACGAATTGAATATTTTTGCTAGAAACCTTTAAATAATGATTATTTTAATAAATTCAACTGGCTGAATTGCGAACTTTGTTAGCTGAATTTAAAATTTATATAGTAAATAGATTAAGAATGTTAACTTTAATAAATTCAACTATTTTTTTAGTATTTCTACCAGCTCAATTACGATTTTTATTAGTTAAGTTGCATTTTTATGTTAGAAAATAAGAAATTATATTGATTTTTTAAATTCAGCTAGCTGAATTACCATTTTTGTTAGCTGAATTGTGTATTTATTGCAGATATGGCTTAATTGCAGTTTTTTATATGAATATGCTGTTTTTATCAGTTTAGTTATTGTTTAATTTTATTTATTTATTATTTTTAATACATTTATAATTTCTCTCTTTTGTTTTAAACACTTCTACTTTATTATTAATTTGTTGAAAAACTTTTTTTCTATTTTTTATATGAGTACTTTTAGTTTTAAAAACCTAAGTTACGTTTTAAGTTTTTAATGAAAAAAAATTCATTTTCTAAAGTCGCGTGTTGTGAATTTTTTATTTGAAAAATTATAAAAAAAAAATTTTGTTTTCGTGGCGCTGTTTAGATAGTTTTTTTTTTCTTTTTTTGCTGTGATTTCTTTAAAATTCAGTTACTGTCATTAAATGACGTTAGCACTATTTTGTAATAATTATTTTGTACGTTTTTTTGTTTTTTTATTTTTATTACATTTCAAACATTTTTATTGATTGCTTTAAAATTGTTTTTATTATGAGTGTGTGTGTGTGTGTATACAAGGGTTTTTTGTATAAGTGAAAAATATGAAATTGAATTGCTGGAACAAAAAAAAACTTTTTTTGTTTATTGTTTCGCAAGTGTTTACAAACAACATGACGAACATCTGATATCGATTATATAGACACAGTTGTTATTTTTATTGCTATTATTATTAACATAGTAGTTGTTGTTTGTTTGTTTTTTTATTCATAATTTGTTTGTTGTATTCATGCATTCTCGGGTGTTTACAAATTAAAACAGAGCTGGGAAACTATGATTTCTACGTTACAAATTTTAAACAAAAAAATATTTAAAACAACTAAAATAAGTAGGGTTAAGACAAAGTCATGTAAAAAGTACTTTAAAAGTTTTTAACTTCAGCTTACATAAATAATACCTTTAAAACTCTGTCCTTTTTTAAACATATGTCTTTTTGGATTATTTCTCCTCTCTCTCCCTCTCGCTTTGTAATTCACTTAGTGTTATGAAATATGACACATATGTATGTGCAAAAAGTTAACTTTGTTATTAAATGTACAATTCAAAAAAATACAACAATTTGACAACAACAAACAAGTTAATAAAAGTAACAAGAGATAAATTCAGAAACAGACAAAAAAACAAACAAAATAATTTTGCAATTTTGACAATTACAAATACAATACATAACTTAAAAATATAATTTCATAAAAACTCACTTTAGCAATTAAAATTTAATCAAAAAATATTTAAAAATAGAAAAATAAAAAAGTAAAATAAATAAAAAAGACAAAAATTACTAAATCACTTCAAAATTATATTAAAAAATTTCCCCAACAAGAAAAAAACTCTTACCGGAAATACATAACTACTCTCTAATGATATCCGTTATAACTTCCCTTCCACTTCCTTTCCCTTTAAACTCTTTATTAATAATTTATCAGAAAGTTCATAGTCATCATCATTGCATGGTAGGTACAATCTACCTACAATTATCCCACAACAATTTTATTTCTAAACTGATTTAGAATTTTATTTTTTGCAGTTGTTATGTTATATTCTTTATAGCATTAGTTATACAAGTACAAATAAGTTCTATAACAAATTTGTCTAGAAATTACAAAATTTTAATTGGATTTTAAATAGCATTTAGTCTTATAGGTTTTTTGCTTTTACTTTTATGTAACAAACTTTAGTCTAAAAGCAAAGTCATATTTGTAGCATATTGTTGGGATTGCTTGTAAAAGAAAATCTTAAATTTGGAAAGAAAAATTTTTAAAATTGTAAAGCATTATGTTTGCAATAATTTTGCAAATATTTATTAAAAGAAAAACTATGATTTACAACATAAAACACTTTATAATTAATATTATATTCCAAACTATAGACTGTACTATAGCCTAGCCAATAGCCTACTAACTATTTGGCAAAGACTATGATCTACAGTCTATACTATAGCCCAGACTATGGTCTTTCCTATAGCACGAACTATAGCCTATACTATAGTTCACACTATAGCACAGCCCGGGCTACTATATAGCCCAGACTATAGCCTATACTATAGCCCAGACTATATTTTATACTATAGCCCAGATCTACACCATAGCCTAGAATATAGTCTATACTATAGCCTAGACTATAGTCTCTGCTATAGCGCAGACTATAATCTATACTATATATAGACTAGAATCTATACCTTAGCGCAGTATATATTATATATATATATATAATTTAAATTCCTTTAAATTAGCACAGATTATAGTCTATAATATAGCAATGAATTTAGTATATACTGTAACACAGGCCCCAGCTCAATAGTATATACGATAACACAGACTATAGTACTATAGTCTATATTATAGCACACACTATATTCGATACTATAGCACACACTATAGTCGATACTATAGCAAAGGCTATATTTGATACCATAGCCCAGACTATAGTCTATACTATAGCCAAGACTATAGTCTATACTATAGCCGAGACTATAGTCTATACTATAGCCCAGACTATAGTCTATACTATAGCCCAGACTATAGTCTATACTATAGCCCAGATTATAGTCTATACTATAACCGAGACTATAGTCTATACTATAGCCCAGACTATAGTCTATACTATAGCCGAGACTATAGTCTATACTATAGCCCAGACTATAGTCTATACTATAGCCGAGACTATAGTCTATACTATAGCCGAGACTATAGTCTATACTATAGCCGAGACTATAGTCTATACTATAGCCCAGACTATAGTCTATACTATAGCCCAGACTATAGTCTATACTATAGCCCAGACTATAGTCTATACTATAGCCCAGACTATAGTCTATACTATAGCCCAGACTATAGTCTATACTATAGCCCAGACTATAGTCTATACTATAGCCCAGACTATAGTCTATACTATAGCCCAGACTATAGTCTATACTATAGCCCAGACTATAGTCTATACTATAGCCCAGACTATAGTCTATACTATAGCCCAGACTATAGTCTATACTATAGCCCAGACTATAGTCTATACTATAGCCCAGACTATAGTCTATACTATAGCCCAGACTATAGTCTATACTATAGCCCAGACTATAGTCTATACTATAGCCCAGACTATAGTCTATACTATAGCCCAGACTATAGTCTATACTATAGCCCAGACTATAGTCTATACTATAGCCCAGACTATAGTCTATACTATAGCCCAGACTATAGTCTATACTATAGCCCAGACTATAGTCTATACTATAGCCCAGACTATAGTCTATACTATAGCCCAGACTATAGTCTATACTATAGCCCAGACTATAGTCTATACTATAGCCCAGACTATAGTCTATACTATAGCCCAGACTATAGTCTATACTATAGCCCAGACTATAGTCTATACTATAGCCCAGACTATAGTCTATACTATAGCCCAGACTATAGTCTATACTATAGCCCAGACTATAGTCTATACTATAGCCCAGACTATAGTCTATACTATAGCCCAGACTATAGTCTATACTATAGCCCAGACTATAGTCTATACTATAGCCCAGACTATAGTCTATACTATAGCCCAGACTATAGTCTATACTATAGCCCAGACTATAGTCTATACTATAGCCCAGACTATAGTCTATACTATAGCCCAGACTATAGTCTATACTATAGCCCAGACTATAGTCTATACTATAGCCCAGACTATAGTCTATACTATAGCCCAGACTATAGTCTATACTATAGCCCAGACTATAGTCTATACTATAGCCCAGACTATAGTCTATACTATAACCGAGACTATAGTCTATACTATAGCCGAGACTATAGTCTATACTATAACCGAGACTATAGTCTATACTATAGCCGAGACTATAGTCTATACTATAACCGAGACTATAGTCTATACTATAGCCCAGACTATAGTCTATACTATAGCCCAGACTATAGTCTATACTATAGCCCAGACTATAGTCTATACTATAGCCCAGACTATAGTCTATACTATAGCCCAGACTATAGTCTATACTATAGCCCAGACTATAGTCTATACTATAGCCCAGACTATAGTCTATACTATAGCCCAGACTATAGTCTATACTATAGCCCAGACTATAGTCTATACTATAGCCCAGACTATAGTCTATACTATAGCCCAGACTATAGTCTATACTATAGCCGAGACTATAGTCTATACTATAGCCGAGACTATAGTCTATACTATAGCCGATACTATAGTCTATACTATAGCCGAGACTATAGTCTATACTATAGCCGAGACTATAGTCTATACTATAGCCGAGACTATAGTCTATACTATAGCCGAGACTATAGTCTATACTATAGCCGAGACTATAGTCTATACTATAGCCGAGACTATAGTCTATACTATAGCCGAGACTATAGTCTATACTATAGCCGAGACTATAGTCTATACTATAGCCGAGACTATAGTCTATACTATAGCCGAGACTATAGTCTATACTATAGCCGAGACTATAGTCTATACTATAGCCGAGACTATAGTCTATACTATAGCCGAGACTATAGTCTATACTATAGCCGAGACTATAGTCTATACTATAGCCCAGACTATAGTCTATACTATAGCCCAGACTATAGTCTATACTATAGCCGAGACTATAGTCTATACTATAGCCCAGACTATAGTCTATACTATAGCCGAGACTATAGTCTATACTATAGCCCAGACTATAGTCTATACTATAGCCCAGACTATAGTCTATACTATAGCCGAGACTATAGTCTATACTATAGCCGAGACTATAGTCTATACTATAGCCCAGACTATAGTCTATACTATAGCCCAGACTATAGTCTATACTATAGCCGAGACTATAGTCTATACTATAGCCGAGACTATAGTCTATACTATAGCCGAGACTATAGTCTATACTATAGCCGAGACTATAGTCTATACTATAGCCGAGACTATAGTCTATACTATAGCCCAGACTATAGTCTATACTATAGCCGAGACTATAGTCTATACTATAGCCGAGACTATAGTCTATACTATAGCCGAGACTATAGTCTATACTATAGCCCAGACTATAGTCTATACTATAGCCCAGACTATAGTCTATACTATAGCCGAGACTATAGTCTATACTATAGCCGAGACTATAGTCTATACTATAGCCGAGACTATAGTCTATACTATAGCCGAGACTATAGTCTATACTATAGCCGAGACTATAGTCTATACTATAGCCCAGACTATAGTCTATACTATAGCCCAGACTATAGTCTATACTATAGCCGAGACTATAGTCTATACTATAGCCGAGACTATAGTCTATACTATAGCCGAGACTATAGTCTATACTATAGCCGAGACTATAGTCTATACTATAGCCGAGACTATAGTCTATACTATAGCCGAGACTATAGTCTATACTATAGCCGAGACTATAGTCTATACTATAGCCGAGACTATAGTCTATACTATAGCCCAGACTATAGTCTATACTATAGCCCAGACTATAGTCTATACTATAGCCCAGACTATAGTCTATACTATAGCCCAGACTATAGTCTATACTATAGCCCAGACTATAGTCTATACTATAGCCCAGACTATAGTCTATACTATAGCCGAGACTATAGTCTATACTATAGCCCAGACTATAGTCTATACTATAGCCGAGACTATAGTCTATACTATAGCCCAGACTATAGTCTATACTATAGCCCAGACTATAGTCTATACTATAGCCCAGACTATAGTCTATACTATAGCCCAGACTAATGTCTATATTATAGCGCAGATTATACTTCATTCCAGACATATCTCAGTTAATAGTCAGCAATTTAAATTCGTTTAAATTACATTTGAAAAACAAATATTTGATTTTGTTTGCTATTTCTAATGATCTATTGTTTAGATTTGTATATCTGCTATTTTTTTCCTCCTTTAACGATTTGTTTGTTTAATTTCACTTCATTTTTATGTTTGTTTTTTTTTTAGCCATTTCCTCTTAATTTTAAATCATTTGTCATTTAATAAATTGGTTCAAAAAAATTTTTTTTGTCTTTTATTATAAACACAAAAGTGTGTTAACAAGCGGAAACTATAAACTACATAAATGGGAATTTATCATTTTATATTTTTGCAAAATACTTGCTGGCTTTTAGACATACATAAACATTTAAATAACATTATTAACATAATTTTCGCCAAGAAAATTAAATGCAAAAAATAAAACTAATGCTAATTGAAAAGAACAGCAAGCGGCAAGGAAGAAAAATAAGAAAAAAACAAGAATGTGTTTTTTCTTAAAAAGTAGTGTTATGCAAAAAGAAAAAAAAGACGTAAAAATAAAAAAAGTTAAATAAGTTCAACATAATATTACCGCATGTGATATGAATGTGTATGAAAACATTTTTAAAACAATGAAATGCCCCTTATTTAAAGTATGCTATTGTTTTTTATAACCATAATCATTTAGCAACATTTAACCTCTTTTTAGTTTTAACGTTTTTTTTTTTTTTTTTTTTTCTTTACTACATACGATTCTAGTTAGTTAGAGAGATTATTAGCAACTAACAGTTTTACATATGCTGTTGTGCTTTTTTTTTTTTTGATACTTCTAGCTTGAATCGGATTCTTTTCATTTACTGTTTGTTTTTTTTTTATTTTTTCCTCTTAGCTTCTTTTTGATTATATTTTCAGTTCCTGTTTATTTAAGAGACATTAAACATGTAGTGAAATGCAGTTTATAGTAGCGTTTAGTTTAAGTTTATAGTAAAGAAAAAATCTAATAACCGTTACTATGTTTAGATCATGTTGTGTATGTTTGTAGCTATAGCCGAGTTTTAAATGTTTAACGAAGCCTATGATAAGCTTAACAGCTTTTAAATGGTGTTTGGAGGTCTTCATAGCAAAAAAAAAATAGAAAAAGAAAATTATTTGTATATATAGTAACACATATTAAAAGTCTTAAATTAAGTTTCCGGTGGGGGTAGTGGGTAGAGAAAAACATGGTCACTAAAACAAGAGGTCAAAGAAAAATACAATAGGATTTTTTTTTCATAAGAAATTACTTAAAGAAGCCTTATTTTAAAAGATATTCTAAAGCTTAAGAGAAGTTCAAACAGTAGTATAAAATGACCTAAGCTTGAAGCTTAAAATAAATTATATAAACCTTGACATTCGAAGATGTATAGTCTATGTAATAGCACATACTGTTGTCTATAATATAGCATAGGCTATAGTCTAAGCCATAGCCCAGATTATAGTCTAAACTCTAGCCAAGACTATAGTGATGGCTATAGTTTAAACTATAGCTTAATCTATAGTCTAATTTATAGCACAAACTGCAGTCTATATTATAGCACATACTACAGTATATATAATAGCAAATGCTACAGTCTATAAAATATCACAGACTGTAATCTAGCCTAGACCTAGAAATATCACAGACTGTAATCTAGCCAAGACTATAAGTCTATACTATAGACCAGACTATAGTCTAAATTATAGCCCACACAATAGACTACAGACCGTAGTCTAAACTATAACCCAGAATATACACTATACTAAAGCCCAGACTATAGACTATACTATAAGCCCACACTATATGCCTATATTATAGACCAGAATGCAGTCTAAATTATATCCTAGATTATAGTCTAAAATATAGCCCCAATATTAGTTGTGGACTGTAGTCTAAACTATAGCCCAGAATATAGACTAAAAGATATCACAGACCGCAGTCTATATTATAGCACAAAAATAGTCTATACAATGGCACAGACTTTAGTCTAAACTATAGCCCAGACTATAGTTTAAATATACCCCATACTATATTCTAAACTGTAGCCGAGACTGTAGTCTAAACTATAGCCTAGACTTTAGTTTAAACAAAGACTTTAGTTTAAACTATAACCCAGACGTTGGTCTAAACTATAGCTCAGACTATAGTGTCAACATTTGTCCAGACTATAATCTAAACTATAGCAAAAACTAAACTATTGCCCAGAATACTGTCCATACTATAACCTATATTATTTCTAAACTATAACCAAGACCTGGTCTAAACTATAGCTCAGACTATAGTGTAAACTATTGTCCAGACTATAATCTAAACTATAGCCCAAACTAAACTATAGCCCAGAATACTGTCCATACTATAACCTATATTATTTTCTAAACTATAACCCAGACTTTGATCTAAACTATAGCTCAGACTATAGTCTAAACTATAGCCCAGACTATAATCTATACTATAGCTCTGACTATAGCATAGACTGTAGACTATACTGTAGCCAAGTTTATAGTCTATACTGCAGCAAAGTATATAGTCTCTACCATTGCCGAAATTTATTTATAAAATTAAGTTTATTGCAGCTTTTCTTATAGCTTTAAAGTTCCAATTTTGGTTTTTATTTCTCTCTGGCTGAGTATTTAGGTTGTGTCTGTCCCATTTATGATTCATTCATCACTTTAGTTACAAAAACCCACATAAGGTCTAAATTGCAAAGTGAGCACCAGCCAAGTTTTATTAAAGAAATATAAAAAATATGGTTTTAAATTGTTTTTTTTACTGTTTTTCCTACGAGGTTTTATTTAAACTTTTTATTTTTATTATTTTAATTTGAAATTTATTTTAAACATTTTTTTTTTTCAAATGAGAATTTATTTATATATAATTTTATTTAATTGTTGGTTTTTTATTGTGTTTTACGGTTATAAACATTAATTAAATTGTGCAATTATAAAGAAAAAACAAATAAATAAAAAAAATTTCCAAAGGGGGAAAATTTTAGAACAAAAACCTTCAATATGGGAAAAATATTTTAAAGAAAAGAACAATTGGAGAAGAGATTAGAAAAAAATACAAAAAATAATCTTATTAAAAATAGTTAAAATTAAAATTCTAAATTTTATATAGATTTTCTAAAGCTTAAATCATAAGGTTTTATATATAGCCATAAAATAGCTACAGTTTCAGATCTTTATAAATCTAAAAGGTGCTTTAATAGTAGCTCCGGCGTTATTAAATTATTTTATTTTATCCTCTTACACACTTGCAAAACTTCTATTCATAAAATACCTTATTTCATTCACAAAATATAAATTTTAAAATACAAAAGCTTGAAGTACGTTTATAGGTACTCCAAAGCAGCTTATCCAATTGTAACTTTTGTTTAAATGAAAATGCATATAAAAATACTTTAAAAAAAAAATAATAAAATAAAATAAAATAAAAAACATGAAATAAACTGAACAACGAGTAACATGATCTGTTAAGGTTACTTTTCGTGATTTAGATTTATTTTTTCTTTTCTACATTTTTCTATCTGTCTGTTTTGCTAGATTTTTGCAACATGAAACACTCGGCACAACATTCCACAAAGATTTTAAAGAGAGAAAAAAGCGCAAACCAATAACAAATACTTAACAAATGGTGAAAAAAAATAAACTTGTAATACCAGCCATTGAATCGGAACTGTTGGCAAAAATAGTTAGATAGATAGAAAAAAAAAAAAAATAAAACACAAAACTATGAAAACAACTTCACCAAACTCTAGCAACAATTTATGGGATGGAGAAAAAAATTATTGCGTGCCAAACTTTTTTTAAAAAAAAAGAAGTAGTGAACACAACAAAAACATACAACAGCTACATCAAGAAAAGCTACATAAAACTCTAGAGTACTTGAAATAATAAAAAAAAAAATAGTTATAAAAAAAAAACTAGAAAGAAACGTAAATTAAGAAACTATATAGAGACCAAAACTACACGTAGAAAATTAAAGAAACATAAAAATTTCAACAAACTTGCAATTCAGCTGCTAGAAAAGCAATTCAGCTACAGTTTTTTAACAATAACTGAATAAAGAGGATAAAATACCGATAATTTCTAAATAAAAAATGAAATCCTGCTCTTAAAAATGTTATTCAGCAAGCTTAAAGTTAATGAAGGCATTAAAATTCAGATATAACTATATAATTTAAAGCTTAAATTTTTTATTCAGCTGCTAAAAATGTAATTCAGCTAACAAATTTTTAACTAAATCTGAAGATTTATAATAAATTTATAAATAAATCACCTTAATTTCTTAATTCAGCTACGAAACATGCAATTCTACTGTACTTAAACCTCAGAAATAATAAAAAATGTCAAAATTCTTATAAATTAGTCGCAAAACCTGTAATTCAGCTGCAGAAAAAGCAATTCAGCTAGACTTTTTCAACAGCTATTAGACAAATTTGTTCTTTGTTCTCTAATTTACACATTAAAATTGTAATTCAGCTCTTAAAACTGCTATTCAGCAGGCTTAAAATAAATTAAATTATTAAAATTTTGCAAATTTTATATGAATTATAAGTTAAAATTCTTATTCATTGAAAATACAATTCAGCTGGACTTAAAACTCAAAATAATTAACAAAAGTTTAAATCCTTTAAACAAAAAATACAATTAAGCTAAGAAAAGCAATTCTGTTTTTCTACAGTAGTTAAACAAATTTATTATTTATTCTCTAATTTATATAATAAAATTGTAATTCAGCTTTTAAAAATAATATTCAGCAAGCTTAAAATCAATGAAATTAATAAAATTTTGCAATTTTATATAAATTACAGCTTAAAATTATAATTCAGCTACTAAAAATGCAATTCAGCTAGACTTAAATAATAGAAATAATAAAAAAAAGTAAAAAATAAAAATTCTTATAAATTTCCTACAAAAATTGTAATTCAACTATTAAAAAAGTAATTCAGCTACAACTTTTTAAGTGTTTTCGCAAAAATTTTGCAAATTTTCCATAACTTACACATTAGTATTGTGAATAGCTTTTAAAACTGCTATTCAGCAAGCTTAAAATAAATTAAGTTATTAAAATTTTGCAAACTTTATATAAAATATAAGTTAAACTCATAATTCAGCTACTGAATATATATTCAGCTGGACTTTAAACTCAAAATATTAAGGAAAATTAAAAAGTCTTATAAATCCGTCACAAAAATTTAAATTCAGCTAGACCTTTTAAGTATTATAGCAAAATTTTGTACTTTAAATTTGCAATTCAGCTATTTAAAATGCTATTCAGTACTGTTAAATTTATAAAACAATTAAAATGTTGCTAATTTTATATATATATAATAATTTATAAAATAGAGAATATAGTTTTCAACTCTAATTTATTGCTTAAATTTCTCTTTGTGCATCAAAAAAAAAAATAGAAGACATCTCTTAAACACTAAACAAAACTACTATTGCTACCTTTTTTATTTATTTAGCCTTAAATCTTCTCTATTTGAAACTGCATCTCGAAAATTCAAGCAATAATTTATATGTTGCACTCGTGTTACTTATTTGTTAGAGTGTCTGTGCTAAGTTTTGTATTTTTTTTTTTTTTATGGTAAAGACCCAAACTGCATACCTAAGAGTAGCCAGAGTAAGCCAAAATAGTTAAAGAACAACGTGGAAAATTTAGCTTATGTTAGAAGTTTTTCGTCTATGATACCACCAAAAATGAACATTTGTTACAACCAGTTACATTCCATTATTTTGATATTTTTCTTTTTCTATAGTAAGAGACACGTATGACAAATATTTTGAAGTTTATATTTTTGGGAAGTTTTAAGTAAAGTTGTTTTTTTTTTTTTTTTTTTTTTTGAGAATTTTTTATTTGCTTATTTGGTTGGACTCTTTTTAGTAAAGGTTTTATTATAATTGAAAAAATTATAGGAAAAATATAATTTTTTTGTAAAATAAATTCATTAGAATTTTTTTGTATATTTATTAACTTTATCTTGTGTAGGAAATAAATCATGTTTAAAGTTCAAAATAATAATTTCAATAAATGTTTATTCTTATAAAAATTATTGGAAAAAAACAATAAAAATAAATAAATATAATAAATAAATAAAAAAAAACAAATATTATAAATAAATAGATAAATATATAAATAGATATATATATATGGACATATAAATAGATAGATATATGGATAGATGGATAGATAGATAGATAGATAGATAGATAGAGAGATAGATAGAGAGATAGATAGAGAGATAGATAGATAAATAGATAGATAGTTAGATAGATATATGGATAGATAGATAAATAGATAGATAAATAAATAAATAAACAAATCTAATAAACACAATAAATAAATAATAGATAGATGGATAGATAGATAAGTAAAAAATAAATAAATAAAATATATATATAAAATAAATATTACTTAATTAAATGCATAAACAAATAAATAAATAAACAAATATAATAAATAAGTAGTATATAAATAATAGATAGATGGATAGATAGATAAATAGATAGATAGATAAATAAATAGATAAATCTAATAAATGTTGAACAAATTGTTTTTTATACTTGTTATTTTAAAAATACAATTTGTAAAATATTTTTTAAATCAATTTATATTTGAAAATTTTGTATATTAAAAAAAAAAAAATTTTTTTATTAGTTTGTTCCAATGTCTGTTATTAATAAAATACAATTAATTTATCCAATTTAATCACATCCACTGCTTCTTTATTTAACCCGAAAGGATAAATATTTAATAAAACAATATTATCCAATAATAAATATAATAAATAAATAATATATAGCTAATAGATAGATAGATAAATAGATAGATATACAGATAGATAGACAAGTAAAAAAATAAATAAATAAATAGTATATAAATAATAATAGAGAGATAGATAGATAGATAGATAGATAGGTAGGTAGATAGATAGATAAATAGATAGATATATAGATAGAAAGATAGATAGATACATAGATAGATAAATAGATAGATAGGAAGATAGATAGATTGATAGATAGATAGATATATAGATAGATAGATAGATAGATAGATAGGTATATAAGTAAAAAAATAAATAAATAAACAAAAAATAAATAAGTAAGTAAACAAATAAATAAATGAATAAACAAATTAGTAAATAAATAAATAAATAAATAGTATATAAATAATAGATAGATAGATAGGTAGGTAGATAGATAGATAGATAAATAGATAGATAGATAGATAGATAGAGATATATAGAAAGATAGATAGATAGATTAATAGATAGATGGATAGATAGATAGATAGATAGATAGATAGATAGATAGATAGATAGATAAATAGATAGATACATAGATAGATAGATAGATAGATAGATAGGAAGATAGATAGATTGATAGATAGATATATAGACTGATAGATAGATATATAGATAGATAGGTAGATAAGTAAAAAAATAAATAAATAAACAAATAAATAAATGAATAAACAAATTAGTAAATAAATAAATAAATAAATAAATAAACAAATATAATTAATAAATAGTATATAAATAATAGATAGATCGATAGATAGATGGATAGATAGATAAGTAAATAAATAAATAAACAAATATAATAAATAAATAGTATATAAGTAATAGATAGATAGATAAGTACAAAAATAAATAAACAAATTAATGAATATACAAATTAGTAAATAAATAAATGAATAAATAAATAAATAAACGAATATAATATTTAAATAGTATATAAATAATAGATAGATAGATAAACAAATGTAATAAATAACTAAAAAATAAATTAATTAATTAAACTTACTTTAAATTGTTTTAAACTCTGGTTAGATATTTTATCCTTTAAGCTTTTGTTTGTTATATTCCTTTGAATTTGTTCTTCAATTCTTAAAATTTTATTGTATAATTTTAAACATTTCACTTTAATATTTCTTTTATTTATTAATTCTTTTGCTTAATTTTTTATATTTTTTCTTTGTACTTTTTCTGGAAATTTAATTATCGTGACTTTTTTCAGTATTTATTGCACTTTTTTTAATTTTGTTATTCAAGCAGGTTTTATTTAAATTTTCACTGGGTTTGTATAATATCTTTCACAGAATTTTATTTAATTTCTTGGACAATATTTATATATTCAGTATTTTATATATATATATATATATATGTATATAAATAAAATATATTTTTATAAAAATAAATTGTTTTTAACAACGATTAACTAATAATATATAAAATTTTGTAATTAAAATAAATTGTGCCTGAATTTATATGTACGTATATGAATGAAATATTTTAGAACTTTCTGATTCCTACAACCATTTTAAAAATCCATTGAAAAGATGACTACGATAATGGGAAAAATTTCACAGTTTCGAAAGGATACTCGACAAAGTGAATAAAATACGCTAAACCCTTGATTACACTCTACTACAGTGAACAATTACTCGTGGCTTTATTAGGGCATTATAAATCAATTTAAAATTTTTTCATTATTTTATATCTTCAGTGTTTTATTTTTTTTTATGCTTTTTTTTTAAATTTTTAATAAAAAAAATTTGGGTATTTTTTTTATAAAAATTATTAATAAAAATATTTTCATTTTACATTTTTTTGTTTATTTTTTGATTTTTATAACTTGTTTATTTTTTCAAAAATTTGTTACTCTAGTTTTTTAATTTAAAAAAATTTTTGTTTTAATGTTTTTATTATTTTTCAGAAAAATTTTTATGTTTATTAATTTATGAATTATATTTATAAATTCATTAGTTTTCGTGACAAAATCAGAATTCGAAATTAGTAAAAATTAATCAAACTGGAACCATTTTACTTAATATTTATTTTAATTATAGTTGTAAATAAGAAATTTTTATTGAAATTTATTAATTTTTGGTGGAAAAATTTAAATTCGAAAACATGTTTACAAAGTTTGAATTTTCGAAATTGCTAAAAATCATTTAAATCTAAGAAATTTTATTTAAATTGCATAAATTAGAATAAATTAAAATTTTGCAATTTTCTAAATTAAAATCAAAATTTAAAATTAAATTCGAATTTTCGAAATTGCTAAAAATCGTTTAAATGTCACACATTTTGTTAGCAATTATAATTAAATTGTATAAATAAGAAATTTTAATGGAAATTTGATTATTTTTGAGCTAAAATAAAAATTCGAATATATGTTCGAATTTTCGAAATTGTTAAAAATCATCGAAAAAAATTATATAAAGAGGAAATTTTATTTTAAGTATATAAATAAAACATTTTTACAGAATTTACCCTTCTTGTAACGAAATTTAAATTCGAAGTTAAGTTTGAATTTTCGAAGTTGCTAAAAATCTTTAAGAACTGACATATATTGTAGGAAAATTTATTTATATTATTAAATTTAAGAACTTTTAATCAGTTTTAACAATTTCCATGGTAAAATCCAAATTTGAAATTAATTTCGAATTTCGAAATTGTTAAAAATCTTGAAATCTGTCATATTTCACATGAAATATTATTATAATATCTTATAATCTATTAATTTTTCTTCTGAAATCCATATTCGAAACTAAGTTCGAATTTTCGAAATTACTAAAAGTCATTCAAATCTAAAGAATTTTGTTTAAATTTTATAAATAAGCAATTTTTATGGAAATTTGATAATTTTCGTGAAAAAATCTAAATTCGAAAATAAGTTCGAATTTTAAAAATTGCTGAAAATCGTTGAAGTCAATGATGTTATGTAGCCAATTTTATTTAAATCGCATAAATAGCAAATTTTGTGAAAATTTTGTAATTTTTGTGATAAAATTTGAATACGAAATTAAGTTTGAATTTTCGAAATTGCTCGAAATTAAAATTTTAGTTTATATCTTAAATTTATTGTTTTTAATTGTAGCTTTAAATTTTAAATAATTTTCTTTCTAATTTAAAATAAATTGATTGTTTATTTTTTTTTAATTTTATTTTTTTATTTAATTTTTTTTTATTTTTTTCATAAATTCATTATTATGATTATTATTATTATCATTATTATTATTATTATTATTATTATTATTATTATTATTATTATTATTATTATTATTATTATTATTATTATTATCATTATTACTACTATTATTATAATTATTATTATTATTATTATTATTATTATTATTATTATTATTATTATTATTATTAAATTTTGCAAAATATTTTTTTTTCCTTTTAGGATTTTCTAATTTAAAATAAATTTGTATGAAATTGTTTAAATTTTTTATTCTTATTATACATATTTTAAATGTTTTTATATGTATTGAATTAAAAAATAATAATAATTGTCAATTTCTTGAGATTTTTTATTATTATTTACTTTATTTTTTTATATATTTTTTTTTAATAAATTTATATCAAAATTTTCAAGTTTTTTGTGATAAAGATCTTTTACTTTTTTTCACTTTCCTATTTTATTAATTTTATTTAGTTATTTTTATTATAATTTATTTTTATTGTTTAAAAATTATTAATTTTTGTGTTTTTTTATAATTTTTTATTGGTCTTAATTTTGCGGTATATTGAAATATTTATTTTTTTTTTTAATTTTTTAATTCAAAAATAAAAAAGTTATATTTTTTTTTTGTCAATGTCTTAATTCATTTTTTTAATTTTTTTTTTTATTTTTTTATATATTTATTTGTAACAAATTGTTCAAATTTACATTTTTTTATAAAATCTAATTTTTTTCTTTATTTTCCAATTTCATTTATTTTTTTGTCTGGTTAGTTTTTATTATTTATTTGTATTATTATTTATAAATTATAAGTTTTTATTTTTTTCTTTTAATTGGTATAATTTTAATTTTGAGGTAATTTTAAATATTTATTTTTATTATTATTGTTATTTTATTTTTATTTTATTTTATTTTTTTAATTCCTAGATTTTTATTTATTTTTTTAAACTATTTTTTGTAAATAAATTTATATCAAATTTTTAAACATTTTTATTTGGTTAATTGTTATTATTTATTTTTATATTTAAAAAATATTTATTTTTTTTGTAAATTTTTTATAAAATTTTTAATTTTGTGGCGATTTTAAATGTTAATTTTTGTATGTATTGAATTAAAAAATAATAATATTTTCAATTCCTTAACTTTTTTTATTTATTTATTTTTTTTATAATTAATTTTGTAAAAATATTTATATCAAATTGTTCACTAAAAAATCTTTATTTTCCTATTTTATTAATTTTTATTATTTATTATAATTTAAAAATTACTAATTTGAAATAAATAAATTTATATCAAATTGTTTTTTTTTTTTAATTTATTTTTATATTTTCTTTTTTATTATTTTATTAATGTTTTATCTGGTTAATTTTTATTATTTATTTTTAATTTTCTTTTTATTTTTATGAAAATATTGATTTTGTTATAATAGTTTTAAATATTTATTTTTTATAATCACTTTTATTTTATATGAATATATATTTTTTTAATTAATTTTCTTCAAAATGTTAAAACTTGTATGTGATCTTTTAGTTTTTATAGGAAAGTGAAATTGTATTAATATTATTAATATTATTATTATTATTATTATTATTATTATTAATTTTTTATTTGGTCAATTTTTGTTATTATATTATATATATATATATATATATATCTTGGTTAGAGTTAATTTTGTGGCACTTATTTTTTCTATAAAATATTTTACTTATTTTTTTTTTTTATTTCATTCATGTTTAAAAGTTATTTCTTTTAATTTTATTATATAATTTTTATTTTTTTATATTTTTTGTCAATTCCTTAATATTTTTTATAATTTATTTATTTAATTATCTATTATTATTTTTATTTTTTTAATTGATTTAGACTTTTAGAAATTTTATAAAATTTGTTCATTTGTTTAATAATTTTATTGATTAATTTATTTATTTTCCATAATTCTCACACTCTATAAATTTCCATAAATATTTTCGTTGGAATTTAATTAATTTTTTTTTTTTTACTTTTTTCAAATATTTCTTTCCCATTCAAAATTGTATATTTTTGTTTCTGTTTCTGTTTTTTTTAGTGGATTTTTGTTTTAATTTTACTGTTTAAAATATACTCTTTCATACTATATGTTTTGACTTCCTCTTAAGCAGTCAAAGAAAGAAATTAATAACAAAAACAACAAGAATAAATAGTAATAAAACAGGTCGCGCATACGCATATACTCATACATAGAAACAATTTTTAACTAACATAACAACACATGTGTTGTTTTTGATATGAGTATATGTATAAATAAGTTTTAACAATAAACCTGTCTAAAACCAGGTATAGATTACAATACAACTACAATATAAAACTTGGTTAATACAATGAACACGAAAAAGACGAACAAGAAGTGGAAGAATAACAAGAGACACCAGAAATTCAAAAGAAAAAAAAAAACACAACTCAACACAACAAAACACTTTATTGATTTAAATATACAAGAAAACTTTTCTTTCAATTTTCCAATCAATAGACAAATAAAAAAAAATCTTACACTTTTTCAAGAACTTTAATTTTCTAATAAAATTTTTTATAAATTTTCTTTATTTTATTTTTTTTTATAGAAAAATACTAAATTAACGCGCGCGTTTAGTATTTAATTAAAAACGTTTTCTTTTTTTTTAATTATTGATTAAAAAAAAGAATACCGTTTAATTAATAAAATTCGATCGCCAGAAAACAAAAAACGCGTTCAGGGTCTGAGCTGCTGTAGCCAAAGACTGAAACGCTCTCGAAACGTCAAAAACAAATGAGTGTATTATTTTTCTGTGTTGCGGTTAGTTAATACTTAGTTGTGTTTGTTTTTTTTTCAGTTTAAAGCGGAGAGAACCTGTATGGTTTTTGTGTGATTTTTGTTTAACACGGTTGTTGTTTTTATTTTTCTCATATTTCTTTTATTTACTTATTTCATTTCTGTTTTTGCTGCTGCTTTGTCAGACTTATCTTCGTTAAGATCCCCACCAAACCCATGAAAGAGACCCCCCGCCCCTCTCGTGACTCTATAAACAAACAAAAAACAATAAACAATTAGCCCCAGCTTGTTTAGTGAGCAGAGTAGATAAATACTTACCTATCTATCTTCACACACCAACAAAACAAAGTAACGTTGACTTTGACGTTTACGTGAACATTTACGTTATTGTTTATTTAGTGTAAATATGTGGATGCCAAATTGGATCCACTACTGGCTAAGTATTAGACTTTTTAACGTTTTATAACATATTTTGTTTTGTATTTATCTTTATCATTAATTTTTGTTTATCATATTTATCTTTTTTATCTTAAAATTCACACAAAGCTCTTTTCTCTAATTTTTACTCTCTCTCTCTCTCTTAGTCTAGCAGTGTTGCCATTTTAGTATTTTTTGTGCTAGAATCAGCAGAATGGTTTGGCAATTTATTTTGAAAAATTCTACTAAATGTTTTTTTTATCATAATCGACTTCTGAAAGCATATTTTTAGCATAATTTTCAAAGCATGAGAAGAAAATTGCTTAAAGTAAATTTCCTACTTCTATTTACTTTTAAAATTGTGACTTAAAATTGTCTCAGAGCAAAAACTTTATGGTAAAACATTTCATTGGATAATTTATTTGTTTATTTGTTTATTTATTGATAATCTTGAAGCCAGTTAAGGCCAATCGACCACAGTTTAAAAATATGGAAATGAATGTGTATACAAAATTTTTCAGCGTTATTCCATTACGAATCTACAACTAAGACTTAAAATAACTCCCTAAAAAAGTGGTTTAATAGTTACTAATAATAGATAAAAATGAAGCTCTTAAAATTAGCAACTGAAAATGAAAAGTTTATTTTATCATATGGTAATATCGCATTCAATAACTTTGTGACACGAACCACGGAAGACCTTTGCATAAATATTGTATTAAATCTCGGACAAAGTAAGCAATGTGTTGAAGAGTGTGTAAAAATAAATCTAGATACAAGATAATGCGGGGAATCATATTTAAATGTTTTGTAAAAAAGACAGAGTAATTTAATATTAATAAAACTTCTAAAATTGTAGCCTAAAAAATCATAGACGTATTCTGAAACATTATCGTGAATCTTAAGACCGTATACAAAACGTATCACTCTGTTGAAACATCTTTCTATTTTAGAGAATCATCATTGGCTTTCCTATTAAAATCTTCCTTTGATTCAGCTACACATAAAAGTTGTAAATCATCGGCATACATATAGCCCTTAAGGGATTTCAGACTAGAAAAAATATCATTGATGTACAATAAAAATAATAACGGCCCTAAGATTGTGTCCTGCGAAACCCCACGATATATAAATCTGCTGGACGAACTTTCACTAATAGTTTGTACAAATTGTGTCCTGAATTAATTTGCAAGCGTTACTAGAGAATCCAAATTGTTTAAAAAATTTATTAAGCAGCACTTCATGAGGAATGGATTCAAAAGTTCTACTGAAATCTAGATTTATCATAGCAGATAAGTTATGCTGATTTAATCCAACTCTCACCTCGTGTATTATATCAATTATATGAGCAGTAGAATAATTTACTGAAAATTTAGATGAGAGAAAGAAATTTCGTCTAAATTATATCACACTGCACAGTGGGTCCTTTTGCAAAATTAATGGTAATAAATATAAATCTTTTAAACTGCTAGACCGATCCTGATAAAGCTTGGGACATCGACAGAGAAAGATTTAAGCTTTCCGAATATTGTCAGCTGGAATGTTTAGCTAAAGCAAAGACAACAGTCGAGTGTGAAATTTTTAAAATTTTAAAAATATGAAAAAGTTATTTAAAACTTGAAAAATGTAATTATTCATTTTTCGGTCTCACTTTTTTGCGTCCTTTCCCTATAACATTTAAAATAAACTCCCTATTTTTTTTTAATTTAGTGAAATTTTCTATGCTTTTGAAATTAAGTGCAATTTTGGAAAATTTTGAACATGCACCCTACATTCAGTAGTAGTCAAAAAAGAAATTTTTTTTAACAAAAGTCAAGTTTTTGGGTTTGTAAAAACATTTTACTAATGGTTTTATCACTTTTCGAATTAAAATAGATAGAACAGTATGTCTTTAAAGTTTTTTGCAAAAAGAATTGTGACAATTTGCTGGTAAATTTATTTACATAAACCAATTATCTAAAACAATAAAAAATTATATATATTTTTCTGAATTTTGCGTTTCTGAATTTTTCTTTACTTACTTTGGAAGCTGTTCAAAAACTAATCTGATACTTATAACCGTTTAGAAAATATTTGCACACAAATTAAAAAGATATGTTCCTGAAGATTTGATTTTCACTTTTTTTTATTTTAACAAATGTCTTCTATAAATTTTGAAATAGTAAAATGTTTTATACACAAATTTAAAGAATATAATTACCTTTGAAATGATATATAATACGACTATTTTATATTTGGAACGTTTCGAGTAAATAAATTTCAATAATCGATGCACAGTGGGGGCAAGCTTAAAATTCTTTTTATAATAAATCTGTATCTCCTGATCGGATATAATTGAAATGTATGAACGAGTTGTAGAAAAGGGCTTAAGCTTTCAGAAAAATCATATTGTAGTTACCCTGTGATAACACGAGATAAGCTACAGGGTGTCAAAGTTGACTACCTCAGTTACGTAAAATTAAAAAAAAGATCGTAGCTTCTTCAAATCAAATCCGATTTTAAAGATTTTTACATTTCCGTAAAGTGCTTGGCAAGATAATGAAAAAACAATAAGCTTACTCACCACCTAAGTTTTATCTCTCAAGTAAAAAGATATTGACGCATGAATTTTAAATTTTTGATTTTTTGTCTTGCCTTTATTTCGTTTTTCAGAAATAAGTCCTGAAATATATGAGGTAAAATTTCTTTAAAATATTCTGTAATTTGAAATATATTCGAAAAAATATACCAAAAATATTGTTGGGTTATCTCAATTTGTCTAGATATGAAATAATTTCAAAGTCAGCACTCTGAAATTAGTTTGAAAAACTGCTACATTTTTACAAATTTTTTTCTTTTTTTCTGTGCTTTTTTTTAATAAAAAAATATTTTTTCTTTACATATTTCAAAAGGCAAATCATCATAAATGATTAATAAAGAAACTTTAAATTGATTTAGGTTTGCACCCTACATCCAGAATTGGTTGAAAATGGTGAATTTTAGAAAAAGTTTTATTTTTATCGAATAATAAAAAAAAAAATGTCACGAAAAAAAAGTAAATTTTCTAAACAACTTTTCTTGAATTGCACAAAAATCGTAGTAGCTTTATATTTTTACTATTATTTCTTATGTATGGTATAAAATAATCATTTAACTTTAACAACTGATTTTTGAGAAATTTTAAAAAATAAACGTTATTTAATAAATTTAGTCGACTATTACGAATATTATCTCATTACACAAACACAAGCGCCAGTAAAATTTTGTGTTACGTATACGCACATATGGAAATAGTGAATTTAGTGAGAGTTGACTTGAGTTGTTAGAGGCCATTATATTATATTTTCAAAGACGACCTATATATACATATTATATATCATTGAATTGGTAAATAAGTATATTTTTATATTCTAGTAATATTCTATAAGTTTTTGAAAAGTACACAGAATTTTGCTTAAAAAGATATTATTATTATTATTATTTTGGTTTTTATATTGTTTATTTTTGAAAAACTGCCAAAAAATTGCTTTGCAAACCTTTTTAAAAGTTTTTTGCCGGAATGGAAGATTGATATACGTTTTATACATTACATAAGAAATAATAGTAAAAATAATATGCTTATATGCTTTTTTTGCGATTTAAAAAATTCGTTTAAAAAATTGACTTTTTTCATAAAAATCTCTACTCCAGCATTCGTTTTTGGCCGGAAGAGAATCAATTTAGTTTCATATCGATCTAAATCTATTTTATGATTAAATGCCATCATTAAATTAAAAAGAACAAAAAAACTTGCGTAACATTTTTTTTTTTTTTTTTATTAAACGATAAAAATTAAACTTTTTTCTAAAATTCACCATTTTTGACCAATGCCGGTTGTAGGGTGCAAAACTAAATCAATTTAAAGTTTCTTCGGTCCTAAAAATATTTTTAATTTAGCTGATTCTAACATATTATTTTTGAGAATTTAGCATAAGGCTTCAAAACTTTTCTGGCAACATTGGTCTTTAGTTATTAATCTTTTCAAAACATAAAAGGATAAAAAAATTTTTAAACTTTTTAACTTGTATTTATTTAATAATTAACATAAATTTATTTGTTTATTTATTAAATTTTTTTTAAGAACTTCTTTTTATAATAATTGTGTATTTAAAAACAAGTTAAATATAATTTATTTTAAAATAAAGCCAAAGCCCAACGAGTTTATTGCTAAACAGTATTGCCATTTTGTTTACTTTTAACCAAAATTGGTTATTTTATTTTCTAATATTAAAATGATGACTTTTTTCCATTTTGCTTATTTTCCTGTTAAATTAAAATTTTATTTTTATTAGTTTTAAATATGTTACTTACTCTGTTAATCTTGCCAACAATAAAAAATAATAAAAAATTAATCATATATTTAAAAACTAAAGGTTCCTATAACTTCTTATTCCAATTTTAACTGACAGTGAAGAAAACAATTTAAATCCATAGAAAATATAAAGATTTTCTAATATTTAAACAAAAAGTGAAATGAATTGGCAGATTTTTGTGAAAAAGTTCTTATGATGTAACAAACAACTTAAATACTTATAATTATAAAATAAAAAAAAAAGAAATATATATATTCGATAAAGACCGACTATATGATATTCTACACTATTGTGTATGTGAATTAAAGCAATACATACTTGAGAAATAGCATTATATGGGTGCTATGGTTAATCTTATTTGAGTCAAATTTTATTAACTTACTAACATTTATATGGAATTTAGGTACTTTTAACTGATTTTTGGGATAGGACACTATATAGAATCTACAATTAATTTTAAAGCGATCCTTTTGAAACTGAAAGCCATATTTTATGTACCTGTTGTAGCCCTTTTTAGAGCACTTGAACCCCTTGTTTTGAGATTTGAGAGATCGACAAGGCTATTGTTGATTTAAACTCCAAAAAAGCGCCTGGTATTGATAAAATCAGAAACGAAATGCTTTTGGAGCTACCCCGGATAGCAATAAGAATAATACTTTTTATTTTTAATGCTATATTACGCTTTGAATATTATCCACCACAATGGGAGGTTTCATTGATTACAATGATACCTAAGCCCGGAAAACATCACGTTAAAATAGAATCGTATAGGCCTATTAGCCTGTTGTCTAATATATCAAAGCTGTTTGAGAAGCTATTAATGAAAAAGTTGAAACCAATAGTGAATCGTTTCGATTGTATTCCAGCACATCAATTTGGTTTTAGAGAAAAACATAGCACCATAGAATGAACTCACAGACTTATAAATATTATATCTAAGACGTTTGAATAAAAGAAACATTGTTCTGCTCTCTTCATTGATGTTTCTCAAGCCTTCCATAAAGTATGGCAGGAAGGATTATTATTTAAAATTAAACAATATTACCCACAAATACACATAAGCTGGTGGAAAGCAATTTAACTCTTCAAGAGGGAAACTTTGTAAGCTCACCGCAGTCCATTGACGCTGGTGTACCCCAAGGCAGTATAATGGGTTCCTTTTTATATTTAATATACACTTCCGATAGGACAACTAGTAGTTGAAACCATATATCAATATTTGCAGATGACACAGCTATTCTTGACGTTCTTGAAAACTCCCAAGAAGCATCTAAATTCTTGCAATATCATATAATCCATCTAGAAAAATGGTTGAAGCAATGGAGAATAAAAGTGAATGAACAGAAATGTATACATATTACCTTCACGCTACGGAGAGATTTTTGCTCCCCATTCCTGATAAATAATCAGATTATACCACAAAAAACAGAAGTAAAATATCGTGGTATACATCTAGGTCGACGGCTTACGTGGA
Source organism: Protocalliphora azurea (assembly GCA_932274085.1). Lineage (NCBI taxonomy): Eukaryota > Metazoa > Arthropoda > Insecta > Diptera > Calliphoridae > Protocalliphora > Protocalliphora azurea. Next base: position 8,914,097 of record OW026523.1, read on the forward strand.
AATCACATATAGATACAAAATAAACCCAAATGAAGTTAAAATCACTTCAAATTAACAGGTTTATTGATAGAAATTCAAAATTAAGTCTAGACTGTAAACTGTTGATCTATAACTCAATTATAAAGCCAATTTGGTGCTATGTTATCCAAGTATGCGACACGACCTCAGCTTCAAATGTTGAAAAAAATTCAAAGACTCCAAAGTAAAATACTACAAATGATAACAGCAGCTCCTTGGTATGTGAAAAATGAAAACCTTCACAAGCACCTTAATGTTCCTCTTGTCAAAAATGAAATAAGAAAACACGCAGCTTCATATTAGAGGAAGCTTAAAGTACAACCTAACCCACTTGCTCGAAACATTGAGAAAAAGGAACACAACACACCTCCGCCTAAGCTAAACCCTTTAATTGCATATAATTTTTCGTCCAACATTGGTTGAACTTAATATAAATTAAGATTTAAAGTTAAGATTTGAACACTTATTGTTAGTTCACTTAATTTTGTGAAGATTCAATAAATAAATAAATTTTGATGAAAAAAAAAAAAATAATAATAATAATATTTTATGTACCCCAGCATATTTTATGTAGGTACATACAAAGTTTTTGTATATAATATTTTATTATTAAAAATATTTTATTTGTGCAGAATTCTGTGAGAAATACGCTTATATGTATTTTAGATATATGAGCTTCAAAATATTACTCCAAGAGAATATTTTTTGGGGACTAGGTGAAATAATGAGATGCAATAATGTTAAGGGGATTCTATGTCGATTGGTATACTTTAGGAGATTCTCCAATATGTAAAATGTATCTTGTTTAGTTATTAAAACTGTGCCAGACTACATAATTTAACAAAAATAAAAATTTAAAAAGGCACCACATTATTTTACAAATAACTGCAATAAAAGCCCAAAAGTATTTTCAATTGCATCACAATTTTGTACACATTTTTAAAATTGTGAACGATTGATATTAAATATTTTCGATAAACCTCCCAATTAAATATGTTTTACTTTAAATCTTTAGATTTTAATGGAATTCATATTACCAAATGAGATTGCTTAAGTCCTTATGAAAAATAGTTCATGTTTGCATTCTTTTTCAGTGAGAACATAATTATAAAATTCAACCTTGTTTTCTATTACTGCTTAAGACAGTTTATTACAATCTGATTTGCTTTCGATATCATATCGTAATAATTAAATTTTTATGATTAAATCTTATACCCCGACCCCCTACAAAATTGGATAAGGGTCAACATTTTGATAAACATTGTTCTAAACATACTTTTTTCTTCTAAATCTGAATACATATATTAAGATTATATTCATTTTTATAATTTTTTCTAATTTGGTTATTTTTTTTCCAAAAATTTTGCTTAGAAAAAAAATTTAGGCATGGCAACACTGTTGCAAACTTAAACATATTGGAGAGCATAACATTTTGTACTCACTTCTCACAAATAACTCTTTATTTTAACAAATTAAATTACAACTGAGATTGAAGACATAGAGCACAGTAGGGCAAAATCTAAATTTCTTAGAAATAAATCTGTAATTTTTAACCAACTGGTTGGATTTACGTAAAATTTCACATAGGCATAGCAGAGGAGTGTATATTTTTAAGTTTGGTAGGGGTATACCACAATGCCCTCAGGAGCGGAAATAAGGGGTCTAAAAGTAGGGTATCCTTGGCATAGAAAAAATTTAACCGCTTGCCAAATTTTTTTTTTTTGTTTTGTTTCTCAGATTCTTTCACTTTTTTTCTTAAAATTAAATTAATAAAAGAGTAATTTTTTCACATATTTAAGAAGTCAACGCTTCAAGAATGGATAATAAAGAAACTTTTATTTAATGGAAAATTACACCTTGCGTCCAGCATTGTTTGGAAATGCTAAAATTTTTATATATATTTTAATATATACTTATATGCAAATAGTCAAAATTTTAAATTCGTATTTTTTAAATATACAAGAAATATTAAAATTATTATTTTTTTAACTTATTTTTAATAAAATGTATTAGAAATATAACGATCTCTTTTTGTACCAAAAATCATTTTGTTAGCTTTAGCGGGTAATTTTTTATAAATTTTCAAATACTAAAATTTATAATTTTTTTTATAAAAAATATAAACATAATATAAAAATGTTCATATTTATATGCTCTTCTAGTGGGCACGAGAATTTGGAATTGCACACTTATGAACCAGACCAGACGAATTTTGAGCCAATAGTTGGTCATATAATCTTGCGATATCCAAATGACCCAAGAGCTCAAAGATAAAAAAAAAAATACATTTAGTTTTATAAAAACAAAACTTTTAGAATTTATTCGATTACATTCGGAATATTTTTTTTTTTTATTTTACATTTAAAAGAAATTAAAAAAATTTTATTTTTTTGCCCCAAAAAGTATGCACTAAATAAATTACAATAATTAAAATATATGAAGAATTTATTGAAAATATTTAGAAAATTTAAAAAAAAGTTTTTGATATATTAAGCGATTTTTATTTAAAAAAAATAGCATTTTAGTCTTAGTTTAGTTGATGCCAAAACCAATTTTAGACTAACTTTTATTCGACATCGAAGCACAACAAAACATTTTATTTTTTACATATTTTAAAAGTGTTAAAAAAACCCATATAGATTACTCAGTAATGCTAATATATCAGACTTCAACTGATATTTGCGTTAAAATTGATAACACTTCACTTACGGACTTATTTTACATATTAGAAACATAAAAAAGTTCCATTTTTTATATTCATTTTATACCCAATAAGGCTTTCTACTTCACTCGAAATTATTTAATCCTAATTTCAGATTTTTTAAATAGTTTGTTAAATTAAGATATATAGCAGCCCTTAACTGATATTTGCATTAATATAATTAAAAATTCTCTTAAGTTTTGGATAGACACAGACAGACAGACGGACATCTTTTACAAATTAGAAACATGAAAAAGTCCAATTTTTTTAAACATTTTATACTCTTTAAGGCTTTTCACTTTTCCTGAAATCATTCAAATAGGTTATTAAATAAAGCTAATTATAGCAGCCTTAAAATCCCGGTTTAAATTACTAAAACTGCACTTAGGTTTTGGATGGACAGACAGACGGAGGGACATATTTTACATATAAGAAACTTAAAAAAGTCCATTTTATACTCCCTAAGGCTTGGTACTTCATTCGATATTATTTAATCCTAATTTCAGATTTTTTTAATAGTTTGTTAAATTAAGCTAATACAGCAGCCTTAAACTGACATTTGCATTAAATAAAACTTGATAAAACTTCACTCAGGTTTTGGATGGACAGATAGACGGAGGGACATATTTTACATATTGAAAACATGAAAAATTCTCATGCACTCGGAATTATTTAAGCTTAATATCAGATTTTTAAAATCCATAATTAAAAATATCCGAGAAAACAATTATTATAAACAAAAAGTATCTGCAAGTGCCATTTAACAGTTTAAAAATTTCAAAATGTTCAAATACTAAAAAGTACCACTATTTTATGATTTCTCACTATATTTAATAGCTCTTCCTATATGTTAGATTTGTAACTGAATCATTCTTTTTTAATTTTAATTCGTTTCGAATTAGCTAAATTTTGGAATTAATTCTATTCACAACAAAAAGGAATTGAATGAAATTTGAGCCAATTCAAACGAATTAGGCAGAAATGAATTGAAATTCATTTTCCAATTCAAATGAATTTGTAGAATGAATTGCAATTCGTTTCCAATTCAAATGAATTTGTTAAAGTAAATTGCAATTCGTTTGAATTCAAAATAAATTAGAACAATGAATTGCAATTCAAATGAATAAAATCAAAAATGAGTTGCAATCTAATTCAAGGGCAGATCCAGGGGGAATGAAAAATGGAAATTTGGTAAAAATAAATATTTAAGTTTCTTATAGCAAATAAATAAAAATTTTCCCATTTTGATAGGATTTTCGCCGATACCTAATAATTCAATTCCTACGAGGAATAATAATAAATCCGTGACTTTTTCAATGAAACACAGTTTTTTTTGCAAAACAAAAATTTTATTTTTCAACATAATCTCCTTACATTTAGTCCAACATTTCTCCAGTTTTTGTATCCCTTCCGAAATATAGGATTTTTCGAGGTCCTTAAAATAGGCATTTGTTGGGTCAATAATTTCATTGTTGGAGCTGAATCTCTTTCCACCTAGCCATTTCTTTAGGTTTGGAAATATTAAGTAGTCATACATATGCACCCGTGCATTATCTTAATGAAAAATAACTTTTTTTCGCTATATGGTGCCGTTTTCTTTTTAAACCCTCATTAAATCGATCCAATAAGTTGGCATAATATTCGCCGTTTATTGTTTTTCCTGTTTGAAGGTAATCGATGAGGATTATCCCGCGTGCATCCCAAAAAACTGTTGCAATCACCTTATTGACCGACAAACTTACCTTGGCCTTCTTCGGAGTAGGTTCACCCGGAGAAACCCATTGTTTAGACTGCTGCTTGGTCTTGGTCTCCGGAGTACAGTAATGCATCCATGTTTCATCCACAGTTATAAAACTCCAAACATTCTCCTCCAAATAATCCTTTGAAGTTGTCACACGTTTACGTTTATGGTCAATTGAGAGCAAACGCGGCAGACAGGTTTCATTAAAAATCGAAACCACACTGCCTTATGAAATGCCTATGGCATCAAAAATCTCACGTAACTTCGGTTGGCCAACACCATATCGTGGACTTTTTCGACATTTTCGAATGTACTGACCTCAATTGGCCATCCAGAACGATCAGCGTCACTTGTACTTGTGCGACCACAACGAAAGTCAGTAAACCTTTTTTTTTACATTGAAATCGATGGTGCAGAGTGCCCATAGTATTTATCGGGCTTTTCCTTGGTTTGATTGACGATTTTTTTTCGCAAAAAATAATGTTTAATGAGCACTCGAAATTCACTTTTTTCCAATTTTTAGAAAAATACACGAGGTTGCATGTTATGAACAGCTGTTAAACGTAAAGTAAATGACGACACTTGCTCAAAATTTGACAGTAGTCTATTAAGAGGTTTTACTTGATGGTAATAGTGTTGCATTTCATATAATTACGAGGGAAGTTCGAAGTCACAGAAATATTGATCCGACCTCGTATTCTGCCGCTACCTGACAATTCCTGTATATAATGGGAATTTCAGATCTACGAATTTTTTGTCTTTGGACTATACTAGGTGTTATACAAAACGAGAGTAATGATTACAAAACAACAGTGATGTTTTTTTTACTTACAAAATCAATTCAAATTTCAATCAATTCAACTCAAATAAGTTGGAAATGAATTGCTAATTATTTTTTCTAATTCATTTGAATTAATTCAAAATCAATTCAAATGAATTGGAAATGAATTGCAATTCACTGTGACAAATTAATTTGAATTGAAAATGAATTGCAATTCATTCTTCAAATTCATTTGAATTGGAAACGAATTGCAATTCATTTGACAAATTCATTTGAATTGGAAATGAATGGCAATTCATTTTTACCAAATGCATTTTAATTAACAATTCATTTTTTGTGTAAAAAGAATTAATTCAAAATTTGCTAATTCAAATGATTACAAAACGACAGTGATGTTTTTTTTTTACTTACAAAATCAATTCAAATTTCAATCAATTCAACTCAAATAAGTTGGAAATGAATTGCTAATTATTTTTTCTAATTCATTTGAATTAATTCAAAATCAATTCAATTCAAATGAATTGGAAATTCATTCTGACAAATTCATTTGAATTGGAAACGAATTGCAATTCACTCTGACAAATTCATTTGAATTGGAAATGAATTGCAATTCATTTGACAAATTCATTTGAATTCGAAATGAATTGCAATTCATTTTTACCAAATGCATTTGAATTAACAATTCATTTTTTGTGTAAACAGAATTAATTCAAAATTTGCTAATTCAGTGCATGAATGATTCGCGAGTTAATTAAAAAATTAATGATTCATTTACAGCTCTGCTATGTATAGACTTAAAATATCTTCAGTAGCTAAAACTTGTTTAGTTATCTGTGTTATAAAATTAGTTTATTTCCACTTAATTAATTTTTTACCATGATTTTAATTGTTTTTCCTAATAATCTTCTACAAACATAAGAGTTTTTATATTTAGAAAAGCAACAACAACAACATTTACCAATAGTAAAAACCTTTAACTAAATAATCTCAAAAAAAAAACAAATTAAGTTATTTTCTATTTTAAAAGCCTCCCCATAAATGTTAGTGATTATGTAGATCGTAATTAACTTAATTAATTTTCAATATTTGTCTAGATTTTTTGTTGTTATTGTTGTTGTTCAACTGTTGACTTTCAATTCTAGCACTTTGCCACAAAAATAAGCCACAATGATTAGTTACAAATGAGTAAGAAAAAGAAAAACAAAAAACTAAAAAGAGAAGAGGAGCAAAGAGAGAGATGAAAAATCAGAGAAAGAGAGGCTGTTGTAGGGAAGAATTAATAAACAATTATTGATTAATGACTAAAACTATTGGATACTAGAAATTGTTTTATTTTTTTTAACTATATTTAGCCTTAATAAATAGTAAATACTTATATGACATTATTTAGCTTATCTTATAACAAATACTAGTAAATGCAAAAAAACATTAATAACTAAACATGATTAAAGAGTAAACACCCCCTAAAAAAAGAATGGATGATAAATTGGTATTTCAAATATTAGTTAATTAATTGGAAAAGAAATATACGAAAATTTAAATATCTTAGCAGCAGTTATTTTTTAATTTATAACTCAAAGGAAACTTAAATTTAGTGGTAAATAAATATAGATAAACATTTATTAATCAAAGTTATTAATATATAATTATCAAGGTTATTTCCTTAATTAAATGACATAAAGAAAAAATTTCTCCAACATTTTAAATGCCTAATTTTAAATTTAAAAGCTGAATAATGTAAGAAAACTAAAATTTAGTTAATAAATTAGTTAGGAAATATTTCATTAACAAATTTATAGCTTAAACGGCTAAAAACTTTGAAAAATTCCATTTTTTTGCTTTAATTAACTTAAAATCGAAGAAAATTTTTAAATATTCTTATAAATCATTAGCTGAATTTCGAAATTATTTAATAAATTAAGTAAAACTTAAATAAATTGTCAAAAAAATTTATAAAAACCTTTGCTGAATTAGGATTTTTGTAGCTGAATAGAGCTTTTAAGTGAGATTTGTTAGAAAATATCAAGGATTTTATAAAATTTCAATAAAAATTGCTAGCTGAATTGATTTTTTGCAAGTTTTTCCAAGTTAATAGATAATAAATATAAAAATTATGCATTGTAGGTTATAAAATTTTAGCTGAATTAGGTTTCTAATAGCCGAATAGGAATTTTAAACTAAAATTCTTATAAAAACTTAAGAATTTTATAAAATTACAATAAAAATTACTAGCTGAATTGACTTTTTCATAGCTGAATTGGTTAATTTATAAAGCAAATAGAAAATAAGCGTAGAAATAATGAAAATTTTAGCTGAATTAAGTTTCTTATAGCTGAATAGGAATTTTAAACCAAAATTCTTATAAACACTTAAGAATTTTATAAAATTTCAATAAAAATTTGCTAGTTGAATTGATTTTCTCATAACTAAATTGCAAAATTTTCAAAGTTAATGGAAAATAAATATAAAAATTAAGCTTTGTAGGTTATAAAATTTTAGAGGAATTAAGTTTCTTGCAGCTTAATAGGAATTTTAAATCAAAATCCTTATAAAAAATTAAGAATTGTATAAAATTTCAATAAAAATTGCTTGCTGTATTGTTGTTTTTTTAACTGAATTGCTAAATTTTTAAATTAAATGAAATACCAACATAAAAATTATAAATAGTATGTCATAAAATTTCAGGTTTCAGTGAATTAGGTTTGTGTCAGCTGAATTCCGCTTTTAAGACAACTTTGTAAGAAAAAGATTAACTCTAAAAAATTTCAATAAGAGTTGCTTGCTGAATTGATTTTTTCCTAGCTGAACTATTATGTTATTAAGTCAGCTGTTAAATAAACATAAAAATTATGCATTTTTGTGCTGAATAATGTTTTTCATAGCTGAATAGGGAATTTAAGTTAAAATTTTATTAAATTTTAATAAAAATTTCTAGCTAAATTGACTTTTCCATAGCTGAATTGCATTATAGGCCTTACAATTGTAGCTGAATTAAGCTTTTAATAGCTGAATTGGAATTTAAGACCTAATTACTAATAATAAAATAAAGATAAAAAAAATTACAAAATTTCAATAAAAATTATTAGTTTAATAAAGTTGTTCACAGCTGAATTACAAAATTTTTAAAGCAAAAGTAAAATAAACATAAAAATGGTGAAACGTATTGTAGCTGAATTATGTTTTTAAAGCATATTTAAAAATTTGTTATAAAAAATTTAGAATTTTATATAAATTTCTATAAAAATTGCTTGCTGAATTAATTTCAACATAGCTGAATTGAAAAATTTTGAAGGCAAATAAACCTAAAAATAAAGTATTATAGAGAATAAAATTGTAGCTGAGTTAAGTTTTTGCTAGCTGAATTACGATTTTAAAACAAAATTAAATAAACTTAAAAAGTTAAAGAATTTCAACGAAATTTTTTAGCTGAATTGATATTACCATAGCTAAATTGCAAAACTTTTAAGGTTAAAGGTAAATAAACATAACAATTATTTTCTATATATTATAACTTTGAAGCTGAATTGAAATTTCTTAGCTGAATTGCAATTTAAAGACCTAATTTGTAATAAAATTGCATACATTTAGAAATTTTCAGCAAAAAATCTTAGCTGAATTGTTATTATCTTAGCTGAATAAACACATTTGTAGCAAAAACAAAGACTTAGCATAATAATGTTGTATTAAAAGGCAAAATTTTCTAGCTGAATTGAGTTTTAACAGCTGAATAAGGTTTTTATAAGAAATATTTAATGTAAACTAAAAAATCTATAGAATTTGAGCAAATAAACATAGCTGAATTACTAATAATACAGCTGATTTGAGGTAATTTTAAAGAAAATGATAATATAACATAAAAAATTTGACAATAAAATGCATAATTTTGCAGCTAAATTGAGTTTTTGCTAGCTGAATTGTAATTTTCTGCTGTATTTTAGTGTTTTTTGTAAATATTTATATGAAACTTGAACATTTTTTTAGCTGAATTAAATCTATAAATCTTAAAGAAATTCTTAGCTGAATTAAATTTTTATCTAAATCTTGATTTTTATGCAGCTGAATTGTAATTTTATGCTAAAATGTTTATAAATCTTAGGAAAATTTATAGCTGAATTAGGTTTTCATTTAGCTGAATTGCAGTTTTTAATAAAATTTTGAAAAAGTATTAGCTGAATTGATTTTTAAGCAGCTAAATTTTAATCTTTTGCTAGAATTTTTATAAATCTTAAGAAAATCTATAGCTGAATTAGATTTTAATTTAGTTGAATTGTAGTTTTTACCTAAATTTTGAGAAAAATGTTATCTGAATTGATTTTTAAGCAGCTGAATTGTAATTTTATGCTACAATTTCCATAAATCTTAAGAAAATATATTTTATATACATAATTTTTACTTAGCTGAATTAAAGTTTTTTTCTAAATCTTGAGAAAAGTGATAGCTGAATTGATTTGTATTAACTACAATTATATGCTGAATTATATTTTTATCTAGCTGAATTTAATTTTTTTCCGAAATCTTTTCAAAATTCGAAGCTGAATTTTTTTCCAGCTGAATTAAAATTTTTCTTTATAATTAGCAATTCAAAGTAAAAATATTTATAAATTTTGAGAAATTTATTATCTAAATTGCAGTTTTTACCTAAATCTTTAAAAAATTCATATCTAAACTGATTTTACGCAGCTTAATTAGATTTTTGTTTTATATATAGTTATTTAAAATAAAAAAATTTTATAAAATTTTATCAAATTTGTTAAGTGAGTTAGGTTTTTCTGAAGCAAAACTGCAATTTTTACCTAAATTTAAGCAAAAATGTTGACTGAATTGACTTTATGCAGCTGAATCTAAAAAATCTTAGATGAATTGATTTTTATGCAGCTGAATCTAAATATTCTCAGCTGAATTGGTCTTTATGCAACTGAATCTAAAGAATTTTTAGTATGAAGCTGAATGTAAAAAAAAATTCTTAGCTGAATTGAATTTTATGAAACTGAATCTAAAAGTTCTTGTTTGAATTGATATTTATGCAGCTGCATCTAAAGAATTTTTAGCTGAATTGATTTTTTGCAGCTGAATGTAATAAGTTCTTAGCTGAATTGATTTTTTTGCAGCTGAATCTAAACAATTTTTTCTTAAATTCAGCTGCATAAAAATCATTTCAACTAAGAACTTTTTACTTTAAGCTGCTTAGCGTAAAGAATTCTTAGCTGAATTGATTTTTTTGTAGATGAATGTAAGAAATTCCTTGCTGAATAGATTTTTATGCATCTGAATGTAAAAAAATCTAAGCTGAATTAATTTTTGTGCAGCTGAATGTAAAAAATTCTTAGCCGAATTCATTTTTTTGTAGCTGAATGTAATAAATTCTTAGCTTAATTTATTTTTTGCAGCTGAATGTAATTAATTTTTAGCTGAATTGATACTTCTGCAGCTGAATTTAAAGAATTCTTAGCTGAATTGATTTTTTTGCGGCTGAATATAATAAATTCTTAGCTGAATAATATTTTTTTTTTTAAGCTGAATCTAAAGAATTTTTTTTAAATTCAGCCGAATGTAAAGAAAACTAAGCTGAATTGATTTTTATGCAGCTGAATGTAAAAAAATCTAAGCTGAATTGATTTTTATGCAGCTGAACTGACTTTTATGCAGCTAAATAAAAATTGTCTTTCATGTAAAATATAACAAAATTATTTTTTCTGATATTTTTCTATATTTTGTCTCTATCCCTTTCTTTCTTTCTTTTTTCCCTGTATTCCACAAATTTTCAAAGACACTTGACTGACTGTGTACCTTTATATACATATTTTTGCACCCTTCAAAACGGAAATATTATTGATGCTTGGCCAGGCTTTTGGGGGATTTTTCATTGCAGTCATGCAACCATAGAAAACGGAAGTGTACGTTTAAAAAGCAGCAACAAGAACAACAACAGCAATAATAAAACAACAAAAGAAAATGCGTATCTAGCCAACTGCAGTTTATTTAGCTGACTTGTGTTGTGATTTTGTAGCTTTATGGTTCAATGCATTTGTCAACACACACACTGAACGCACACACTTGTATTCTACTCAAACAAAAGTGTTAGCATACACTTGTTAAGCACTATCATCATCATTTTCGTACAGACCAGCTAATTGCCAAAATGAAAAAAAAAGAAAATGATTCAAAACTCTTATGTGATTCTCGTTTGTGTGTATTGAGTGAATAGTGCTCATTAATCATATATTTACTTTAGAATTTCAAATCAACTTGCGTTTGTTTGTTGTTTACTAACTCTTTGTATAGCTTGGAATTGTTTGTTATTGTAATGTTAAAGGGGACAATTCTTGTATTTAATTCGAACACAAAACAACACAAATCTTTGAAATACAAGTGTGTTTTTAGAAAAATGTTTTTTAGATTTCATATGAATTTCTATATTTTTTTTTTTTTCTTTTTTTTAATTCAATAGTGTTTTACGTAGTTGCTGGTATTGTAATCTCTAGGTCATGTGGTTTATTTAGTGGGTGTGTACTCTCATAAGCAATTCAATTCAATTTTATATTATATACATATATTTTTTTGTCATACGGGTGTGTTAAACATTTATTTGTTGTACTTTATGCATCAATGATTTATGTAAAATGGGAATTTAACGACAAGTACAATATACACAACGATTTGTTTAAACAAATGTAATCAATGGTAGTTGATTGAAGAGGTTGAGAAAGATGTTTAGATATTAGTTAACAAAATTTAAGATTTTTGGTTTAGAGCTAATAAAAACAAATGAAAACAAGAAAAAGTTACATAAACATTAATTTATAAAATTATAAAAGAAATTTAGCTAATAAATTTCTTACTATTGTTAAAAATGTTAACCTTAAGTTACAAAATATGGCAGAAAATTTAAATTTAGCTAACAATTTTTTACACTATGCTGCTTGAAAATCAATTCACCTTACATTTTGCACAAGATTTAGAAAAAAAAACTACATCTCATATAGAGAAAAATCTAATTTAGCTAAAAATTTACACGAAATTTTAAAAATAATTACAAAATTTTATAATTCAGCTGCTTTAAACACAATTCAGTTCAAGATTTAGACTGAAACTTTAATTCAGCTTACATTAACTGCAAAAAATTACAATTCAGCTGCTTTAAAACCAATTCAGAAAAAGTTTGCTTAAGATTTAAGTAATAAAATTTAAGCTCCATGAAAACGCAATTCAGCTAAAGATTTTGGCTATATTTATACAAAATTTCATAACTAACTACAAAAATTTATAATTTAGCTACTTAAAAACCAATTCAGCTAACAGCATGCTATAGGTTTAGGTAAAATCTGAAATTCAACTAAAAGAAAAAACTCATTCAGCTAACAATTTTTAATATATTTATACAAAATGGTAAATTAAATATAAAAAATTACAATTCAGCTGCTAAAAATACAATTCAGCTAACAAATCTCCTAAGATTTAGGTAAAAACTGCAATTCAAATCAATGATTATAATGAAATAAATAATTATTCGAAAATTAAAAATCAATTCAGCTAACAATTTTTTTCAAAGTTTTAGAAAAATCTACAAATCATTACAAATGAAAATGTAATTCAGCTAAAAATTTTCTAAATGCAGCTAACAAATTTATAAAATTTTAAGTAAAAATCACTATTTAAACCCTTAAAATTTTATTTAGCAATGAAATTTCTCAATTCAGCTACATAAAAACTTGATTTAGCTAACAAATTTTCAAGAATTTATATAAAAATAGTAATTCAGCTAAATAAAAATCAATTCAGCTAGTAAATTTTCAAAGACTTGTGCGAAAATTGCAAGTCAGCTAAATAAAAACTTGATTCAATTAAAACTTAATTAATTTTTCTCAATTTAGCTAACAAATTTGAAAAGTTTTAAGTAAATATCGCTACTCTGATCTTTAAAATATAAGTCAGCTACAAATGTTTGTAATCAGCTGCATAAATATAAATTCAGCTAACGAATTTCAAAAGATTTATGTAAAAACTTTAATTCAGCTAAATAAAAACCTAATTCAGATAATAAATTTTTATATTCTGCTGCATATCATCAATCAATTAAGCTAACAAATTTCTCAATTCAGCTGCATAAATACAAATTCAGCTAGAAACTTATCAAGGATTTAATTAAAAATTATAATTCAGCTAACAAATTTCAAAAGTTTTATATAAAAAAAATGATATTCAGCTAAATAAAAATCAACTCAGCTAAAAAAATTTTTAAGATTTTTATAAAAATTGTAATTCAAGTATAAAATAGCTTATAATTTTTTTTTTTACTTAGATCAATAATAATCAATTCAGCTAGCGAAATTATCTATCCAGCTGCATAAAAATCAATTTAGCTAGTAAATACTTAAAGTTTTAATTTATTTATGTTAATTCAGTAAACAAATATATTAACTAAGCTGCATTAAAACCAATTCAGCTAATTAATTTTTAAAGATTTATACAAAAACGTGAATTCAGCTAAATAAAAACTTAATTAAGCTAACACATTTTTATATTTGGTTGCATAAAAATCAATTCAATCTTTATAAATTTATATAGAAATTATAATTTAGTTAAATAAAAACCTACTTCAGCTAACAAAAATTAATTCAGCTAACAAATTTCTCAATTCAGCTGCATGAAAATCTATACAGCCCATAATTTTTCAAAAATGTATTCAAAAACTGCAATTCACGTAACAAATTTCTCAATTTAGCTGCGTAAAAATCAAATCAGCTCGTAACTTATTAACAAATTATTATTAACAAATTATCGTAAATTACTAACAAATTTCTCAATTCTGCTGCCTAAAAATTAATTCAGCTAACAAAAATTAAGATTTATGTAAAAATTGTAATTTAGCTAAGTGAAAACCTAATTCAGCTAACAAATTTCTCGATTCAGCACAAAAAAAAAACAATTTATCTACAAAATTTCTTAATCCAGTATTTAAAAGTTTTATTCAGCTTTCAAATTTGTTACAAAAAGCAATTCAGCTAAAAAAAAATTCATTATTAGTTAAAAATTTTAATCTAATTACAATTACAATTACAATTACAATTCAGCTAAAATAATTTAAGAAAATTATGTAAAATATCAAACAGAAAATTATTTGCTGTCACCCTAAAAGTAGGCTTTATATATGATATTTATTAAAATAAGATTTTTTGCTAAGATATTTGATCCATTCTGTGAGTAGGTATGTGTGCTTATGCTTGTAGCTTTAGTTTTAATTTTGTCTTTAAGTCACTCACATTATCCCTAGTTTCAATTTCAACAATTTGTGTTAATTTTACTCTTTTAGAACTTTCTTTGAGCCTATTCAACATATTTCTTTTTATTTTATAATTGTTTTTATTTTTAAGCTTGTTTGTTGCATATTTCTATTTATTTTAACACACACAAACATATAAACAAAGCCAACAAACAATATCAATAACAACAAAACAACAACAATATCTTTTTCAATATCATTGATTGCTAAGTGTATTTACTTCTTCATACACACGCACACACATACTTTAATATAATATTACTAAAGGAATTTATTTATTCTCTTTCTCATCTCTACCGTTATTTACAGAGCATTTTAAGTTAAAATATTCTGTCTCACAGTAAAAGAACTTTATGTGCTATACTCACTCGTATTACTAGTTGTGTGTGTGAGTAAGTGTGAATATATGAGGATTGAAGTGCATAAATGAATGAGACGATTCATTTATTTACTTTTGGTATGTTGTGAGTATTTGTTTAAACTTAAAGAGTGGTCATATTTAACAGGTGGTGGTTAGAGAAAAAGGAATTTCTCTATTGAAAAAAGAAAAGAACCACAAAATGTTCAAGTATTTTAAGTTGGCAAATATATAAATATTTCCTAGACGAGATTTTAGAATTGTAGCTTTATTTGGTAATTTGTTGTTAAAAGGACAAAAGCCAAGTGACAGCAATTTAAACAAGCTGGACGTTTTGGTTTGACTGCGGTTTTTTTTTTTTTTTTTTTTGGTTAAAGTTTGAAGCAAGAGATTTAAATATTTATATTTTATTTTTGTGTATTTTCTTTTAATTTTACACAGAAATTGCTTTAAAAGTCTATTTAAAATTTTGCATATTATAAGGAAAACGAAAAATATAATTTTTTTACTCACCCAGCCTGGAATCATTTTTCTTCCGTACCCGCAAGCAAATTGTACACGATTTGATGCACTAAAAAAATATGGAATATTATTTTAGGTTATTAAAAATGAGTGCATTATTTATGTGGTTCTTCTCGACTTACATCATGTATATGTCTTATAATTTCCGTACGTGATATATTGTCTAAGGCTAAACCATTTACTTCGAGTATCTCATCGCCCACTTCCAAATTATCACGATCAGGTGGCGAGCCATATAATTTAATTTTGCCATCAACATTTTCCACTAATATAATAACATAGCCCGATAATTCAACAACTTGTTGCTGGAAAAATATAAAAAAAGGAAATAAATTAATAAAAAAAAAAAACATATTTCAATAAGAAGTAATAATTAAGGCCTAATTTGTAAGGCGCTATTCATAACATTAAACTATTTTTTTAAAAATAGTTATTTAAACCAAATATTTGCTATAATACCTAACACAAATCACTTCCATATTTCCTAAGTCCCTTAAAAACTTTTTATTACTTATTACCTTTAACTTTCTCCCATTTAAAGACCGTTGTGATTTCCTCTTTATTGCTTTCAAAAAGTCTCTTTTCTTCCCCACAGTATTTCCTCATTCCTCCTATTAAATATTTTAACTATTAAACTTAATTAGCAACACAATAATAACACATTAAAATTTAACATATATTCTTAAACATTAACTTTTGAAATTTAATGCTTTTAATACGCTAATATAAATTAAGGACATTTTTGTCCTTCAGCGGTATTAATTACTTTTCTTAGACTTCAAAATTAAACTGAAATTAAAGTCACCATCTTAAAAGGACTTTTTGTTTTATAAATTACTTTTCTTAGACTTTCTGTCCTTATTTCATCATGCAGGGACACTGACAAATCACATGAAAATTATAGGCTTAAATTAAACACTATTTAAAGTCACAAAAAGGCAATTAAAATGAAAAATGGTAATAAAAAAAACTAGAAAACAAAATTTTAAATTATACTAAATCAAATGAAGACAGAAATATTTCATCTAAAAAGGGCAAAGACTAGACTACATAAAATATTCTAGACCAAAATACAGATAATATTATAGTCCAGTATACAGACAAGACTATAAAATAGACCACAGTCTAGAATACAGACTATTATTAGCTTACATTGAAGACAATACTATAGTCTTGACTAAAGTCTAGTCTACAGTCCTCAATATAATCAAACCAATAGACCAGAATATAGGATAGGCTATGGACTATAGATTAGATTATAAGATAGACTATAGGACAATAGACTAGAATATAGTCAAGACTATAGACTAGAATATAGTCAAGACTATAGACTAGAATATAGTCAAGACTATAATAAATACAGTAGGCCAGGCTATTGTCAAGACTGTAGACAAGACTATAGTCAAGACTGTAGACAAGACTATAGTCAAGACTGTGGGCAAGACTATAATAAAGACTGTAGACAAGACTATAGTCAAGACTATAGACTAGACTAGACTAGACTAGACTAGACTAGACTAGACTAGACTAGACTAGACTATAGTAAAGACTAAAGAGTAGACTACAGTCAAAACCATAGACTAAGCTATAGTCAAGATTAAAGACTAAACTATTGTCAAGACTATAAACTAAACTATAGTCATGACTGTAGACTAAATTAAATTTAGGACTATAATCTAAATAATAGTCAAGTATATAGACTTAATTATAGACTAGACTATAGTTAAGTCCATTGTCAAGCCTATAGTCAATATTATAGACCAGATTATAGCCAAGACTGTAGAGTACAGCAAAGACTTAATACTAGACTATATACTAAACTATAGTCAATACTATAGACTAAACTATAATCAAGGCTATAAAGTAAACTGTAGTCAAAACCATAGACTAGCTTATATACTAGACTATAGACTAGTCTATAGCCAAGACTATTGTCAAAACAATTGTCAAGACTGTAGTCAAAACTATTAACTAGACTTTAGTTAAGACTATAGACTAGACTAAGTTAAAGACTATAGGCTGGGCTATATACTAGACTATTGTGAATGCTATGGACTAGACTCTAGTCAAGACCTTAGACTAAACAATTGTCAAGACGAGTGTAGACTAGACTATTGTCAAAACTGTATAGACCAGATTATACTCAACTAATCGACAGTAAACTTATTATAGACTTATATGTATTGGTTTGAAAGTTTTTATTCGTACTTTTGTTTCTTAAATTCAAGGTGTTATATTCGTAATTATACTTGACCTGCTGAGCAAAAACAAAACTAAAGAAAACGAGTTTAAACAATTACAAAACCTTTCGCTTAAAATTGTTTATAAAACAACAACACTATTAAAAGGGAACAATCATCCTTTTAAGGTAAAGACTAACAATAACAAAAAATTATCCATAAAATAAAATCACAAAAATAGTTCAATGCAAGAGTAAGAGAGTTTTGTGAAATAATTTTAATATTTACATTTGGGAAAGTAGCAAAAAAAAAAAAAAGTCACAAATTCTTAACAAATACCAACAACAAAATCTTGCATTTATTTGGCATCATGCCAAAGTACAACATTTACAATTGGCGCTTCAGTTAAATGTTTGTAACAAACACACATACATACCATTTGTGCAGGTCACAGAAACAACAAATAGTCTACCAAAAAAAACCTTAAGGTATCTCAAGCCTTGTGACTTGTCTTTTTTATTTTTTTAACCAAAAAGTTTACAAAAAATGAATAGAAAAGAACAAGTCTTGTTGCTATCCTTCTAAAAAATATAAATACAAAAAATAAAAAGGCGCTGATGAATACTAATGGCTGGAATTGTTGTTAAAATATTCACCATGTTGTTGCAGCTGCCGTTTTTCTCAGGCTCTAGAGCTGCTTTTGGCGGTTTGTCTACCGAAATGTGTCGTCCCTGTTGATGACAATTTTTTTTCTATGTTCATTTTGTTATTTTTTGTATTTTTATTTAATTTTTTGCATTGCAAAATAGTATTTATTCAAGTTGATTTTCTTTTTTTTATTTTATTGTAGCATATCTTAAGGGACCAAGGGGGTTTGATGTGTTTGAATTTTATTTTACTGCAGTAATCGTTTTTGTGTATGTGTGTTTATAACAGGATTACTCTGTAGTCTCTGTTGTTTGTCATTAAATGGCGTTCGAATATATGTAATGGTAATGAGATTTTCTTTTTCGTTCGCTTTTTATATTTTAACACAAAACTATTGATGTCAACAGCCTGATTTCAGTGGCGTTTCAAAGCGTCAACAAGAACAACGAAGATCATAAGGATGAATAAACAACAGACAAATAGTGTTAAAGAGCCAATTGACTCAGCAGGGAAATATTAAACGAAACTACAGACTATAACTTCAATAAACACAATTTAAAAATGCTCATTTTCTAATAAAACTATAGCCAAGACTATAGTACAGGCTAGGCAATAGTCTTGACTAAAATCTATAGGCTAGTCTTTAGTGTTGACAATAGTCAAGTCTATAGTGTTGACTGTAGTCTAGCCTATAGTCATGGGTCTATAGTCTATAGACTTTACTATAGTCTAGCCTATAGTCTTGACTAAAGTCTAGTCTGTAGTCTTGACTATAGTCTAGTCTTGGCTATAGTCTAGTCTCTGGTCTTGACTTTAGTCTAGTCTCTAGTCTTGACTATAGTCTAGTCTGTAGTCTTCACTATAGTATAGTCTTTAGTCTTGACTATAGTCTAGTCTATAGTGTTAACTATAGTGTAGCCTATAGTGTTAACTATAGTGTAGTCTATAGTGTTAACTATAGTCTAGTCTATAGTCTTGGATATAGTCTATAGTCTTGACTATAGCCTAGTCTAGTCTTGACTATAGTCTAGTCTATAATTTTGACTTGATTATAGTATAGTCTGACCTCGTGCTATCAAATAACGGTAATAAACCAACGTTTACGGCTAGGGGACTGAGCTCCATAGTAGACCTCACATTCATGAGTGCCTCACTGGCAAGAAATGCAGAATGGTCAGTAAGTGATCAATATAACCACAGCGACCACCAGGCCATTCAATTCTCGCTAAAAAGGTGTAGCGGATCACAACATGGTTTAAACAAATGTAGTGCTAAATATGTGGGCTGGGCTACAAAAAAAAATTAGATGAAGAGGATTTTATGCAGCAGTTCTCACAGGGTACTGACCTAATTGGTACCATTGTGGACAAAGTGAACCAGATAATAGCTAAACTTAAAGGAGCATGTGACACTGCAATGCCAAGGCGCAGAATGACGGAAAAGCGAGAACCAAACTACTGGTGGAATAATGCAATAAACAATCTACGGAAGACGTGCTTTAAAGCTAGAAGAAGAGCTCAGCGCTCCAGGGGTAGAGGAAATTTTGAAGAAGTAAGTCAAGAATATAGAATAGCAAGAAGAGAATTTAAGCATGCAATTCTGAGAAGCAAAAGAAAAAGCTTCGAACAGATATGTTCTGAAGCAGACTCAGACCCATAGGGAAAGGCTTATAGGGTAGTCACCTCGAGACTTAAAGGGAAGAAATGCCCACAACTGACATGTCCACACTGTTTCCCGAACATCAAAGAGATAGATACTCAGTAAATATAACAGAATATACAGAGGACATATCATTAATAACGGAGGAGGAAATAACCCAGATTGCTAAAAAAAAAATAGGGGACAGAAAAGCTCCGGGCACGGACAATATACCGAACAAAGTGCGTAAACTGGCAGTTACGAGAATGCCAAAAATCTTCGCTGAAATATTTGATGAGTGTTTAAAGGAAGGTATTTTTCCAGATCAGTGGAAGAAACAGATGCTGGTGTTAATTCCAAAGCCTAATAAACCACCTGGTGATCCCTCGTCGTATAGACAAATTTGCCTTATGGACACCATAGGGAAAATACTCGAAAAAGTAATATACAATCGACTGCTACCCATAGTTGAAACTAAAGGAGGTTTATCGAATCGACAGTACGGATTCCGTAAAGCGAAATCTACCATTGACGCTATCACCATGGTCAAAGAAATAGCTCAAGGTGCAATAGGGGGCAAAGGAGCTAAGAAAAAGTATTGCGCTATCATCACCCTTGATGTGAAGAATGCATTCAACTCTGCTGACTGGGGACTTATGCTAAAAATACCAGGAGAGGCGAATATAATAGGTTTCGCGGATGATATCGCCGTGACGGTCACGGCTAGATATATTGATGAAGTGGAGATGATTGCTAACGAAGTCACCCAAATAATTGGAAAATGGATGAAAGGTGCTGGACTTGAATTAGCAGAGCACAAAACAGAAGTTGTTCTAGTCACAAGTCGTAAGAAACTCGAAAACATAAGGATCAAAGTGGGGAAGTATGAAGTGACATCCAAACCCAACCTTAAGTATCTAGGAGTTATTATAGACTCAAGGTTAAACTTCAAGGCACATATGGAATATGTAGGGCAGAAAGCATCAAACGTAAGAGTTGAAATAGAAAGAATGATGCCAAACGTAGGAGGTCCCCGGCAATCTAAGAGAAAAATAGTTACCACGGTAGTAAGCTCGCTGATTCTTTATGCGGCTCCTATATGGACAAGAGCCCTTAAAATAAAATCGGTAGCAGAAAAACTCCTATCAGTGACGTGCTCGAGATCTTCAACTACATTGGGACAGTAGGGACATATCGACGATTAGTCCAAACCAAACCTTTGTAGATAACTTCTATAGCCTTCGTGGCCAGAAAGAAATTGCGTGATATAGTAATTTATTTATTCGTGATTTCTATTTAGCCAAACTTTAATATCTGGTATGAGTCTTTGACCATTTTGATAGCGTCAATGGTAGATTTTGCTTTATGGAATCCATACTGTCAATCCGATAAACCTCTTTTAGTTTCAACAGTTGTTACCAGTCGCTGCTGTATTACTTTCTCCAGTATTTACCCTAAAATTTTCCATAAGGCAAATTGGTCTCTACGACGAGGGATCACCAGGTGGTTGTTTACTGCTAGTTATTTTCCAAAGTCTGTTTATTTTCTTCTGCTGCTACATCCTCCTTAGTTTTATTGTATGTAGCTTTAATAGCTCTTATCTGCTCCTTAATAGCGTGGTGCACATTGTTCCTATTTTTAATACACTCCAATAATTTTTTTATTAAACAACACATAGTTTCTCAAACAAGTTGCTCGGAAAACTTTGACCTGGTGACTTGCTAGTTGATTTAATTGACGTCATTGGTGTGGTGTTACTCGCTATTAATGGTGGTGATCTCTGTATTCCAGAGCTTATTCTGAAATGGTTTTGTACCACTACCTCCATATCATAAATATTACATGTAGCATTATGCTCTATCCCAGCCAGGTTTGTTACTGAAGTAGAGTTTTTGTGGTAGCTGGATATCGATGACTGAAAGCCCGCGTTCGCACTTTCCAAAACCGCCGGTACTGAGTTTATTACTCCCTGCACCGTAACATTTAATTCCTTGTTTTCCATTTTTTCGAGTTAATTAGAATTTTGCTTTTATTACCTATCCGCCATGGTTTTATTTCAGCCACTCCCTACATGGAGAACAAACGCTGACCAGGAAGCCGTCCAAGTGTCTAGATAGTGTTGACTATAATCTAGTCTATAGTGTTGAGTATAGTCTAGTCTAAAGTCTTGGATATAGTCTATAGTCTTGACTATAATCTAGTCTATAGTCTAGTCTAAAATCTAATCTGTTGTTTAGTTTTTAATGAGGTTTGTTGCTGATATTTCCATGCGGCCTTTCTGTGTCTTCAAATTTTTGTTTTTCTCATTTCTTAGAATTTATTTCAAATACAAAAAATATCAAAAACTTCATGTTAAACACTATAATTGTTAAAATAATAAAAACAATGGTCAAAGTAAATGGCACAACAAATTAATAATACAAAGAAAACCATAGAAAAAACAACAATAAAACTAGAAAATCTCTACAGAAATCAAAGAAGCAAAAAAAAATGATAAAGACAAACAACAACAAAATAAAAAATGTTAACACAAAAACCAAATTTTGAATGCAAACATACAAAACAAACTCCAACATTTGTTTTATGTCCTCAAAGCAGAAATAGGGAAAATAAAAAATAAATCCAACAAATGTTACTCATGTAGTAGATTGTATTCCTTCATATTTGCATGTAATCCTATAAAAAGCAAAAACAACACATATAAGAAGAGTAAGTGTAATAAAAAACAAAAGTAAATCAAGTTTTACAGTAACAAACATACGAAAAAAAAAATACAAATACTACTTCACTCTCTAACGTTCAACCATACTCCCACTCATTCTCTATCTCTTGAGAGTTGGAAACAATTCATTAAAAAGAAAAAAAAACGTTATAATTATACAAAAGTTGAGATGTAGTATATTGTTATTGTCGAAGGTATTTATAGGATTCTACGAATCTCCTCGTTTTTGTAAATTTGTATATATGTGTTGTATTGTATGTGTTTTGTTTTTGTGTGTTTGTTTTGGTGGGTGAGCAGGAAGTATGGAAGAATGTAGAATTTTTTACGAATATTAATGCTCATGTGAGTTGTTAAAATAGAAGAAATAAAAAAAGAAGAATTAACTTGAAATAGGGATTAAATGAATATGTGGGACTTTTTATCAATGTATGTAGGAGCGTTTATGAAAAAAGAAATGTTTTAAAAATAACAAATAACTTAAATGTAGAGGATTTTAAATTTTGCTAGATATAAGAAATTGGAATATGGTTAAATTTGCGGGGATAATGTCCATACAACTTTTTTTATTTGTTCACAAAAAATCATTGCTCACTTTAAAAATTTTTGATATTTTAAAATTATTAGATAATTTTCAGAATTCCTACAATTTTTTGTAAAATCTCCAAAACTCCCCAGACTAAAATTTTATATTTAAATGAACAAAAAAATTAATAAAAAAAAAATGTCGAAAACTTATTAAAGCACAAATTAATGCAGTTTTTGTGAATTCCTAAAATATTTTAAAAAATTCCCAAAAATTCGCCAGATAAAAATTGAGTATTTCAAAAAAAAAATATTAAAAGTACTAAAAAAAAAGCCAAAATTTAGTATTGCTTCAAGAAATACATACGTTCCATTAATAAAAAAATGAAGATATTGTAGTTTTAATAAAATTTGTCTGATTTTTAATACCCCAAAATCGTCGCGGACAAAAATGTTTGCCTTTATTACAAAAAATTTTATACAAAATTATATATTTTCACTTCTTTTTCAGATAAATTTACAATTAAATAAATCAAAAAATTATTATTTTTAATTCCCAAAAACTAAAAAATAAAAAATTTTAAATCCCCAATATTTCCAGATACAATTTTTTTTTTTTTTGCAAAAATCATTGGAAACAGTAAAAAAATATGAATAATTTTAAAAAGTAAGCAAATTTTTTTGAATTCCTAAAATTTTTTCCAAAATTCCTTAAATTCCTCCACATAAAAATTGTGAGTTTTATAGAAAGTAAACATGAAATAGAAGTAAATGCATAAATAATCCAAATTTTGCTGTTTATTGAATTCCTAAAACAAATTTCTAAAATCCCAAAAAATTTCCCCGCACAAAACTAGATTTTCTTAAAAAATTTTAAAGAAAATTGTATCTTTCCTTAAAAATACTATTCATACTTGATTTTTTGTGATTCCAAAAAAAAATAAATTAAAAAAATTTCCCCAGATAAAGATACTTTTATTTTTTCACAAATATTACAAGAAAAATAAAAAAAAAATAATTTTCAAAATAATCTGTTTTTTTTTCAATTTCCAAATTAAATTTTTAAAATCACCACAAAATTCCGGAATACAAAATTTTAGCTTTTCTTAAGAAATTCAAAGAAAATTGTATATTTTGTTAAAAAATAGAATTTTTTTTTGTAATTCTCAAAAGATTTTATAAAATTCCCGAAATTTCTGCGAATACAAAATGTTACTTAATTAAAAAATTTTTTGAAAAATCGTGATAATATAAAAATATTAACAGACTTTAAACTCCTAAAGAAATTTTAAAAATCCCCAAAATTCCCAGACTATTTTTTTTTTTTTTTTTTTTTTTTTTTGCTAAAATTCACCAGAAAACTGAAAACCATTTTTAATGACAGGAATAAACAAAATTTTGATAATTTACAAAAATTCTATAAAATCTCCAAAATTTCTCTGCTTCAACAAATTGGTAGTTATTAATATGTTAAAAAATATTATTTAAATAGTTTTAAAATTGAAAAAATTGCACAAATAATAAAATTTTAAGATCCTTAAATTCCCAAAATGAGTCCTTAATTTTCCCGGTATAAAATTTTATTTCATTTCTGAAATCAATTCATAAAAAATTTAAATTTTCCTTAAAAATTGCATTCAGTTTAATTTAAATTATAAAGAAATTGAATTATTTAAATTTTTGTTAGATTCCCAAAATATTTCAAAAAATCCCCAAAATTTGTCCTGTATTTAAAAAAAGTATTACTGAAAATCCATGAAAAATAATGCAAAATTAGAGATAATTTAACCGAATACTTAATTTTTATAATTCTCAAAATATTTAACAAAATGTCCAAATTTCCCTATTAAAAATTGAAATTTTTTTGACTGAAAATTTATCGGAAATACTGAAAACTTTTATTAATGTAACCAAATAAACAATTTATGAGAACTCCTGAAAAGTTGTATAAAATCCCCAAAATTTCCCCAAATTATATTTATGTAAAAATTTTCAGTAGAAACACTTCAAAGCATAAGAAAATATATAAAAAACTAAAAAAATTAAAGATTTATAAAATCCCTATAATTTCCCCAGATTACAGTTATTTAAAAATGTTCATTCTCAAAAATTTCATATATATATATATATATATATATATATATATATATATATATATATATTAATTTGGCATTAACAGGAGAGCGGATTTTTGAAAGCCGGAAAATTTTCAGTGTTATATTTTTAAGAGCACAAAAATAGTGTATTAACAAAATAACAGTCTTTAAGTGTTCTGAAACTCATTTTGATATCTTGAACAAATAATTATTTATTAATTTTTAAATCAAAAACAATTTCCTTTTTAATTATAAATACTAAAATTTAAAAATTTTTTTCAGCAAAACTTTCTATTTTTTAAGTATGTCAAAAATTTTAACAAAATATAAAAGTCGACATATTTAAATATTTACTGATATATATAATGTTTATATAGATTGTTAAATATAGCAAAACAAAATTACTTTATTTAATTTAAAAGGTCTCCCCTAAAGTATGCTGTTTTTTTTTTTTTTCAGTGAAAAAAGGTGTCATTACATTTAAAAACATTGCAAGCAGAAAAGTAAAAGCACCTACATCAATTGTAAATAATAAACATATGTATATTTATTATTTTTTACTGCTATTGCTCTGTTCATAACACACTGACTTAAAAACCCTGTAACACTTAAAAATACATACGTACACATTCCATCACATACACACAAACATTCACTTTACTTACATAAGTAAATAAGCAACAACATTTGTATGCTTGCACAACCCATCACAAAATAAAGCAACAACAAAAGAACACTGTTATATAAAATACAACACACGCACTCATATGCTTATAAAGTTAGAGAGTGAATAAAAATGAGAAAAAAAGAGTAAATTTTATTGAACACCTTTTTTAAATGAGTGAAGGAGAATAAAGAAAAGAGAGGGTGAGAGTGTGAAAAAAACACATTTTTTTTAACTTGAACAACATTGAACTTAAAATTCACTTGCTTTAAAGTAAAGGGAGTCTATATAAATGTATGTCAATGTATGTAAGTGAATGTACCATATTGTTAAGTGTGTTTATGCTTGTTAAAACAATTATACTTGTTAGTAAAGTATGTCGTTTTTTTTTTTTTTCTAAAAAACTTTATTTAAATTAATTTTTGATGAAACCTGATTGAGAAAATTTTATACATAACACCCTCTTTCCTTTCAACTAACATTAACATTCTAAAGTTTGTCGTTTGTTAAGTAGACGTATAAGTTATTTTGAATTTAATTTCACTAAATATCACTCACACGCCATGAGGATTTCCTTAAACAATTAAAAAGTAAATGAAATAAAAAAAAAAACAAAAATAAATAGCAACGTTTAGATTTTTTTTACCCAAATCAAATAAAGCAAAATAATGGAGAGTAAGAAGAAAGAGGTATATGTAATTAGGAATTAATGAGGATTTTCTTTTAAATTTATGGGAAAATTAATAGTTAATTAAATTAAAGTCAACAAAAATTTTAAATTTAACACTATTTTTGACGATAAACAAATTTAAATATTTTTTAAAAGAAATTTTCTATTTTCAAATGAATTTAATTTGATAATTTTTATTAAAGGATTTTTTAAAATTTATGGCGGTATTTAGGGAAATTAAAATGTTTGAATTGCTTAAATTTTTTTCTGAAATTTCTTGGAAACTTAAAAAAATCGAATGATAATTATAAAGTATTAATTTTTGTTTGAGGAAAATTTGGGGATTTTACAAAAAATTTTGGCAATTTTACAAAATTTACAAATATAAATATTTTGTAAATATTTTATGTCGCGAAAATTTGGAGATTATAAAAAGTTTATATGTGAAATTTTTGCTGAGTCTTTGTACTGAAATGTAAATTCGAAATAAAATTCAAATTTTCGATATTGCTGAAAAATTCTACAAACTGCTTGAATTAAAAAAATGTATTTGTTATAGAGAAATATGAAATTTTTTAAAAGTCTAGTGAATTCAATTTTCGAAATTAAGTTCGAATTTTCGAAATTGCCTTTAAAAATTATTAAGAATTCTATGAAAACTAGATAAATAAAATTTCTTAATTGAAATTTATTTATTTTTTATAAAAACAATTTTCGAAATTAAGTTCGAATTTTTTTATTATATTAATATAAATTTGTAGTTTCTATTGAAATTTGGTAGATTTTGGATTAAATTAATTTTCGAAATTAAGCTCTAATTTTCGAAATTTCTTAAAAGTTTATAATTTTTCACATTTTTATCAAAAATTTTATTAAAAAAAATGATTTTTATTAAAATTTAGTAAATTTTCGAAATTGCTTAAAAGTATAAAAAATTAAAAATTTAACGAAAAACTTCAAGTAACCTAGTTTATTATGAAATTTTCATTGAAATTTTGTAAATTTTATCCTAAAACAAATTTTCGAAATTGCTTAAGAGTTCAGAAATGAAATATGTTATCAGGAATTTTAAGTTAATAAAATATATAACTAATTTTTATTGCAACTTAGTTAATTTTGGGCTAAACTCGATTTTCGAAATTAAGTTCGAATATTCGAAATTGCTTAAAAATATTAAAATATTAATTTTTGTATACAAAATATTATATAAACGACATAAATAAATAATTTTCGAACAATTTTCGAAATTAAGTTCGAATTTTCCAAATTAGTTAATGTCGAATTTCTTTAAAATTTGAAAATTTTATTTAATCATGGTGGATGAATAATTTGTATTGAAATTTGGTTAATATATTTTCGAAATTAAGTTAAAAATTTCGAAATTACTTAAAAGTGTTAAAAGTAAATTTTTTATAATAAATTTTACTTTCATAACAACAATAGGCAATTTTTATTGAAATTTGGTTAATTTTAGACAAAAAGCTGATTTCGAATTTTTGAAATTGTTTAAAAATTTATAAAAATTTTATTTAAATATGATAAATATACAATTTTTATTAAAATTTATTCAATTTTACTTCAGTTTAGAAATTAAGTCTAAATTTTCGAAATAGATTTGACATGTTTAAAAATTAAATATTTTATCAGAGATTTAATGCAAACAAGATAACCAAGTAATTTTTATGGGAATTTATCTAGAATCAAATTCGAGATTATGTACGAATTTTAGAAATTATCTAAAAATTCAAAAATTTCATATTTTATCGGAAATATTATTTTATTAAGAAAATTAAATAATTTTTATTGAAATTTACTTTACTCATCCAAAATCTATTTTCGGAATTAATTTCGTATTTCAAAATGTTTAGAAATTAAATATTTTACCATAAATCTAAGGTAAACATGGTAACTAAGTAATTTTAATAGAAATTTACTTCATTTTTTCCTGAAAACCATTTTCGAAATTAATTTCGAATTTTCTAAATTGCTCAAAGGTAATATTTCATCAGAAATACTATTTTAATAATATAATTAAGTTGTTCTTATTGAAATTCAATTTATTTTTATGTAAAATCTATTTTGGAATTTAAATTTAAATTTTCGAAATGGCTTAAATTTTCACAAATTTGCATAATTTTATAAAATAACATCTTACTAAATCACGGCTGGTGGATAGTTTTTTATTGAAGTTTAGTTAATTTTGGACTAAAATCAATTTTCGAAATAATGTTCAAATTTAATTTTATTCAAAATATTATATTTTGAATAATATTTAGCCCTTAAATTTCTTAATTTTTTCTTTTTCTTCATTTTTTTTTTATTTTATTATTTTATTTCATTTACTTTTCTTCCTATTTTCTGTTTGCTGGTCCTCCCACATCTTTTATTCTATTTTAAGATATTTTCTCTTATTTTATACTTTCTTCTTTTTTAGTCGTCTTTGATTTCTTAACACGAAATCAAATTTTTTCACAAAATCATTCATTCAATATTCATTTATAACACACTCCGCAAAGAAAGAAAAAAATAAGACTCCAAAGAAATAAATAAAGTAAGAAAAAATCTAACAAAAAAAATCCATCAAACTAAGTAATAATAAACAACAAAATAAATAATATATGTATGTGTGTTGTTAATGTCTGTCCTCCTACAACTTTAATTCAATTCCATTCACAACATCTGTAAATTCTCTTCTCTCTAAATCTATAGAGTCTGTAGAAAACTAAACCACACACACATAAGTAAGAATTTCTTAGTAGACTTTTTAAACTTATACTCTCTAGCCAACAAGAAAATAAAAAGGAAAAGGAACTACACATACACAGTCATACAAGGCAGCCATTAAGATTAACAAAAGAAAAATTAGCACAAAGTCACACTTCCACACACAGCATCAAACACACTCAAGTTAAATCTCATTTAAACAAAGAAATAAAAAAACACACAGCTAGCCACACAAAATTTCACATTAAAATTTATTAAAGAGAACAAGGAAACAGAGAAAAAGTAAGGGAGATCAACAAAAAAAAAAGAGCAGATAAATGAATAACAAAAATATGTGTGTCACATGAAATGGATGCGTGTGCCGAATAATGTTGTTGTTTTGGTATAGTAAATATGTGTATATAAGGTCATTGTTAAACCATGAATCTCTAACATCAGCTGTCAAATGTTTTTTTTTTTTTTTAACAAAAGAGAGTAAATGTTTGTGAAAGGGTGTTTATTAATCATATGCACATAAAGTCATTAAATGCACACTCATGTTAAAGATGATAGAGATGAGGGATAAGGGATAATTTTTAGGTACTTAAAAAAATTTATTCTTGGTACTTAAGTGAAAGTGCTTTTGGTACTTAAAAAATATATTTTTGGTAAATACTTTAGTAAGTAGTTTTTGTACTATTGGTATTTTTACAAAAAAAGGACTTTTGGTACTTTTACAAAAAAGTATCAATGGTAAGTACTTTTAGTACTTTTTCAAAAAGCACTTTTGCTAGGTACGTTTTCCAAAAATGCTTATGATACTTTTTTTAAAAAAGCGGATACATTTCCCAAAAAACTGCTTTTGATACTTTTTTCAAAAAAGAATATTTTTATAATAATATAATAATATAAAAAGTTTTATTTTTAATTTTAGGAAAAATATTTTTTTGAAACTTAAAATACCTTAAAAAAAGTACTTTTAAAAAAAATTAGTTTGTTACTTAAAAAAAAAATATTTTTTTCAGAAAAAGTAAAAAAAAATATACTTTTGATACTTAAAAAGTACTACTTCCTCTTTTCAAAAAATTATTTTTATTTATTTGTTTTTTTATTTGTTTTTGTTTTTTTTTTTTTTTGAAGAAGAATTTTTTGGAAAAATTTTTGGTACTTAAAAAATGACATTTGTACATCTTTCAAAAGTTCAAAAGTACTGATTTGAAAAGTTCAAAAGTACTTTGAGAAAAATTACTTTTGGACTTTGCAAAAAAAGATATTTTTGGTACTTTTTCAATAAAAGAATTTACAAAAACACGTTTTTACTTTTTTCAAAAAAATTACTTTTATTACTTAAAAAAAAAAATACTTTTGGTGTTTTTTTTTTGCTAAAAAAAAAAATACTTCTAACACGTTTTTCAAAGAACGACTTTTGGTACATTTTACTAAAAGAATTACTTTTAATACTTTTATCAAAAAATTACTTTTAGTACTTTCAGAAAAGGGCTGTTGATAATTTCTCAAATAAAGTACTTTTGGTAATTTTTCCAAAGAAGTACTTTTGGTACTTTTTCCAAAAATTACTTTTTTACATTCTGCAAAAAAAGTATTTTTGGTACTCTTTCAAAAAAATACTTTTGGTATTTTTTCAGAAAAAAATGCTTTTATTGTTTTTCCAAAAATGGTACTTTTGGAACTTTAAAAAAAATGCTTTTGGTACTTTTAAAAAAAACCCATTTTTGGTACTTTATCCAAAAAATACTTTTCAAAAAATATACTTTTCCAAAAAAGTATTTTTGGTACTTTTTCAAAAAAAGAACCTTCTGTACATCTTCAAAAACAAATTGCCTTTTTGAAAAAAGTACTTTTGGTACTTTTTCAAAAAAAGACTTTTGTAAAAAAATAACTTGAAAACGTTTTAAAAAAGTACTTTAGATACTTTATAAAAAAAAAGTATTTTTATTGCTATTTTAAAATAAAGTATTTTTCTAAAAAAGTACTTTTGATACATATTCAAGAAAAGTTCTCTTGGTACTTTTTCTTCAAATGCACTTTAGATGTTTTTTTCTTAAAATGTACTTTTACTAAAAAATTACTTTTTTACTTTTTCTAAAAAAGTATTTTAGTACTCTTTCATACAAAAATACTTTTAAAAAATTGTACTTTTCCAAAAATAGTACTTTTTCAAAATAAGTACATTTATAAGTTTTCTCAAAAAATTTCTTGGTACTTTTATAAAACTTTACATATTTCAAAAAAGTACTTTTTGTCTCTTTTTAAAAAGTACTTTTGGTACTTTTCTAAAAATTTACTTTTTCGAAAAAAGTACTTCTGGTACTTTTTCCAAAATGTACTTTCAGTGCTTTTTCCAAAAAAAATACATTTTCTAAAAAGGTGCTTCAAAAACTTAAAGAAAACAGTAGTTCTGATATTTTTTGTATTATTCTAAAAATCATTTTGGTACCTTTTCCCTCATATATGTCTTCTTTTTTTTTTTTCTTTATCTCCACCGACATCACTTACATAAACACAAATTAATCTTTTTTTATTTCAACAAAAAAGTTGTATTTCCTTTAGCCCTCCCCCACTTCTACACCCACAACAACTAAAACATCAACACCAACAACAACATGTTTTCTAACAACCCTCAAATTTGGAGACTTTTTTCTATTTACTACAATCCTGCGCTTTACCTTTAACATCCACTATATATTTTTTTTCATTTTTATTTACGCTGAACTTAATTTGTCTATTTATTTAAAAATATAAACACACATATATGTATATGTTGCACAAACAGCAGCATCAATTCAACACACAACGTCTGTCTATCCGTCATTCAGTTCGCCACACACTCTTGAAATTCTTTAACATGTTTTATACGGCTGTTTAAAAGTACTTTTACGCTTGTATGTGTTATTTTAGAGAGTTTGCTTATTAAGTATTCACACCCATATACAACACATATACACACATTAATTTTCATTTAGTCGCTTATAAAGCAACACTTAAATGCCTTTTTTTAATACACCAACAACAACTGCAATTAATAGCCAAAGTATGTTATAAAATTAAAAAATAAAAGTCTTGGTCTTAGCGAAATATATAGAAATTTGTAGCTCTACAGGATATTTATTTGGCAATAATTTGTAGTACATTTTTGGGGGAAATTTAGTACAAAAGAATTTTGGGAAAATATTAATTAAACAAGCTATATACTACACCATAGTCTACACTATAGTCTATTCTGTAAACTACGTTATAGTCTACCATATAGTCTACGATAAAGTCTATTCTATAGACTGCTATATAGTCAATTTTACTTAGTATATACTATGGGGTACACTATAATCTACTTTTCGCTAAAGTATATACTATAGACTACGCTATAGTATATTCTAAACACTACACTATAATCTATTAAATAAACTACACAATAGCCTATTCTATAGACTACGCTATAATTTATTCTATAAACTACGCTATAATCTATTTTATAAAATACGCTATAGTCTATTGTATAGACTCTTCTACATTCTATTCTACACTATAGTCTATAGTATATTCTATAAACTACACTATAGTCCGTTCTATAGACTATGCAATAGTCAATTCTATAGACTACGCAATAGCATATTCTATAGACCACACAATAGTCTATTCTATAAACTATACTATAGTATATTCTATAGACAACACAATAGTCTATTCCATAGACTACGCAATAGTCTATTCTATAGACTACGCAATAGTCTATTCTATAAACTACGCAATAGTCTATTCTATAGACTACGCAATAGTCTATTCTATAGACTACGCAATAGTCTATTCTATAGACTACGCAATAGTCTATGCTATAGACTACGCAATAGTCTATGCTATAGACTACGCAATAGTCTATGCTATAGACTACGCAATAGTCTATTCTATAGACCACCCAATAGTCTATTCTATAGACTACGCAATATTCTATTCTATAGACTACACAATAGTCTATTCTATAGACTACGCAATAGTCTATTCTATAGACTACACAATAGTCTATTCTATAAACTACACTATAGTCTATTCTATAGACAACACAATAGACTACGCAATAGTCTATTCTATAAACTACGCAATAGTCTATTCTATAAACTACACTATAGTCTATTCTATAGACTACACAATAGTCTATTCTATAGACTACGCAATAGTCTATGCTATAGACTACGCAATAGTCTATGCTATAGACTACGCAATAGTCTATTCTATAGACCACCCAATAGTCTATTCTATAGACTACGCAATATTCTATTCTATAGACTACACAATAGTCTATTCTATAGACTACGCAATAGTCTATTCTATAAACTACGCAATAGTCTATTCTATAAACTACACTATAGTCTATTCTATAGACTACACAATAGTCTATTCTATAGACTACGCAATAGTCTATTCTATAGACTACGCAATAGTCTATTCTATAGACTACGCAATAGTCTATTCTATAGACTACGCAATAGTCTATTCTATAGACTACGCAATAGTCTATTCTATAGACTACGCAATAGTCTATTCTATAGACTACGCAATAGTCTATTCTATAGACTACGCAATAGTCTATTCTATAGACTACGCAATAGTCTATTCTATAGACTACGCAATAGTCTATTCTATAGACTACGCAATAGTCTATTCTATAGACTACGCAATAGTCTATTCTATAGACTACGCAATAGTCTATTCTATAGACTACGCAATAGTCTATTCTATAGACTACGCAATAGTCTATTCTATAGACTACGCAATAGTCTATTCTATAGACTACGCAATAGTCTATTCTATAGACTACGCAATAGTCTATTCTATAGACTACGCAATAGTCTATTCTATAGACTACGCAATAGTCTATTCTATAGACTACGCAATAGTCTATTCTATAGACTACGCAATAGTCTATTCTATAGACTACGCAATAGTCTATTCTATAGACTACGCAATAGTCTATTCTATAGACTACGCAATAGTCTATTCTATAGACTACGCAATAGTCTATTCTATAGACTACGCAATAGTCTATTCTATAGACTACGCAATAGTCTATTCTATAGACTACGCAATAGTCTATTCTATAGACTACGCAATAGTCTATTCTATAGACTACGCAATAGTCTATTCTATAGACTACGCAATAGTCTATTCTATAGACTACGCAATAGTCTATTCTATAGACTACGCAATAGTCTATTCTATAGACTACGCAATAGTCTATTCTATAGACTACGCAATAGTCTATTCTATAGACTACGCAATAGTCTATTCTATAGACTACGCAATAGTCTATTCTATAGACTACGCAATAGTCTATTCCATAGACTACTCAAAGTCTATTCCATAGACTACTCAAAGTCTATTCTATAGACTATGCAATAGTTTATTTTATAGACTACGCAATAAATAGTCTATTTTATAGGCTATGTTATAGTCTACCTATAGACTACGCTATAATCTATTATATAGTTTATTTTATAGGGTACGCTATTGTCTATTCTATAGTTTATTCTATAGTCTATTCTATAAACTACGCTATAATCTATTCTATAGTCTATTTTGTAGACTACTCTATTGTCTATTCTATAGTTTATAATATAATCTATTCTATAGATTACACTGTAATCTATTCTATAGTCTATATAATAAACTACGCTATAGTCCATTCTATATACTACGTAATAGTCTATTCTTTAGTTTAGTAATTAGTTTTCGCTGGAGATGTTTTTATTCCATTGCATTTTATTTTGTTTCATCTTTCTCTCTCTCTCCTTTGTTTCTTCATTTGATTTTTTGCTCTCTTCCTTAAGTTAAGGCAAGTGTCGAAGTGAAACAATATTTCCGTTTCCTTTAAAAATGACTACATAAAAACAACAACTACTGCTCGCATTAAAACAACGAGAAAAAACTTTATAAATTCTTGTATGAATATTAACTGTCAGACGTTTCTTTTTTTTTTTTTTTTTTTTTGTATATGAACATTCAAATGCCTTTAATATAAAAATAACACAAACAAATGTAATAAACAAAGAACCTCTTAAGAAAAATATTTTCGCTCATGCTCTTAACTCATGGAATAAATACGAGCAGCCACCTTTAAATATTATACAAACAATAGGCATTTTTTAACACTTATTTTCTAATGCTCAAAAGACAATTGAAAATTTTAAGACATTTTCCCCAATGGCATAAACTTAAAACAACAATAACAAGAACAAAAAATAAAAAATTAAGCAAAGTATAGAATTTAAGGTAAGAGTGTAACATACATACAATAAAATTAACCCTTTAAAAGTATCAAAAGTATTTTTTTATAAGAGGTAAATAAGAGATAAATAATGTAAACCCAAAATTATAAAAATTACTAAGAGATAAAAAAGCATTAAAGGATGATTGTTGGTCTCCTGTTGGATTTGACTGTCTATGGCCCCTCTAGGGTTAATATCCTTATATACATTTTGAAAAACAAATGCCCTTTCATTGTAATTTTTCTCATTTTTTTATTGTTTTTAGTTCACCATGATGACTTACAGTTACAATTAAAGACACATTTGTTCTTTTTATACCAAACAATTGTTATAAGCTTCCAAGAAAGTCGGCAAGACAGACAGCTGAACATATATTAGTAGAGACGGCCAATATGGCCAGACAATAGTGAAAAATAATTTACTTAAATTGCAGCAGAGTCATAAACATTTTTTATATATTTTTTAAACATTTTGTCACATTTTTCTAAAGACCTCAATGGTGTTGGTGATGACAAAACATTGAAACTTTTTAGCAACATTATGATTTTTTTTTTTCTCTTTTTTTATTATTTTGTTTATGATTCTTTGTATTTGGTGACCAAATGGTTACAAACTGCTTTTTTAGCGAAAAAAATAAAATAAAATAACAATGACTTTACAACGAATTTGTAATGAAATGATGATTTTTAACAAAAGGAGCCAACTCTGGCAATTTTATTGACACTTTATAAAAAAAGTCCATTTAGAGTGAAAATAACAAAAGAAAAAAAAAAGGAAAAAAGAAAAGTAGCTACATAAATTTGAAAAAAAAGTAAGAGGAATTAAAAAAAATGGATTAAACTATAAACTGGACTATATATCAAATTACAGACTAGATAATAGCCTATACTTTAAAACAGACTATAGTCTATATTATACAATAGGCTATAGCCTGTAATATTGAGTCGGCTATAGCCTATAATATAGAATCGACAATAGTATATATTATAGAATCGACTACATTCTATATTATAGAATCGACTATATTTTATATTATAGAATCGACTATATTTTATATTATAGAATAGACTATAGTCTATATTATAGAATAGTCTATAACATATATTATATAATTATATTCTATATTATTGAATGGACTTTATATTATAAAATATATTATAGAAATATGTATTAGAATTGACTATTATGGAATAGACAGACAGTAGACTATTCATTCTGTATTATGGAATAAACTATAGTTAAATATTTATTATAGATTATATTTTATATTATAGAATGGATTTTAGGCTATATTATAAAATATGCTATAGATTATAGAATAGAATAGACTATAGTATATATTATAGAATAGACTATATTTTATATTACAGAATAGACTATATTCTATATTATAGAGTAGACTATTATAGAATAGATTATAGTACATATTATAGAATATACTATAGTCTATACGAGTATTATAGAACAGGCTATAGTCATTATTATTTAATAGACTATACTAAATATTACAGAATCGACTATAGCTATATTATAGAACAAAGTATAGTATATATTATAGAATAAACTATAGGTTATATTATAGAATAGACTATATTTTTTTATATTACAGAATAGACTATATTCTATGTTATAGAATGAACTATAGTTTATATTATAGAATAGGCTATAGTCAATATTATAGAGTAGACTGTAGTCTATATTATAGAATCGACTTTGGTCTATATTATAGAATAGTTTATAGTCTATCTATACTATGGAATAGACTATAGCATACGTTAAAGAATGGACTGTAGTATGCATTATAGAATAGACTATATTCTACATTATAGAATAGACGGCAGTTTGTATTATAGTATAGACTATATTATATATTATAGAGTAGACTATAGTCTATATTATACAATAGGCTATAGCTATAGCTACAGTCTATATTATAGAATCGACTACAATTTATATTATAGAATAGACTATAGTCTATATTATAGAATAGTCTAGAACATATATTATATAATTATATTCTATATTATTGAATGGACTTTATATTATAAAATATACGATAAAATTATATAATAGAATTGACTATAGACTATTCATTCTGTATTATAAAATAAACTATAGTTTATATATATATATATATATATATATATATATATATATATATATATATATATTTTATAGAATAGATTTTAGGCTATATTATAAAATATACTATAGATTATATTATAGAACAGAGTATAGTACATATTATAGAATAGACTATAGTGTACATTATAGAATAAATTATAGTTTATATTGTAGAATAGGCTATAGTGATTATTATAGAGTAGACTGTAGTATATATTATAGAATCGACTTTGGTCTATATTATAGAATAGATCATAGTCTGTCTATACTATGGAATAGACTATAGCATACGTTAAAGAATGGACTATAGTATGCATTATAGAATAGTATAGACTATATTATAGTATAGACTATATTATATATTATAGAATCGGCTATAGTCTATATTATAGAATAGATTATAATGGGTGATTCAAGTAGAGATACTTTTTCAATAGCCGTTTTTTGACAGATCACGTGTGAGTCGTGTCATGCTGTCATGTTATTTCTGTTTAGTATTGTTTAGCATTTCATTTCATAATGGAAAGACTTACGTCTGAACAACGTTTAAAAATCGTTTAACTTTATTACGAAAATTACGTTCTGTGAGGAATGTGTTTCGTGCACTTCGGTCAACTTATGATCAACATAATCGTACTACTAATATTCTCAACACCATCATCCATTTTGAGACCCAGCATTCATTATTGGATAATATTCGACCGAATAGACCACGTCCAGCACGCTGTGAAGAAAATACAGCTGCCGTAGCTGAGATTGTACACGAAGACCGTGGGGTGTCGATTCGGCGCCGTTCGCAGTAACTCGGACTGACGTATGGAACGACTTGGCGCATTTTACGTCGAGATCTTAAATTGAAAGCGTACAAAATACAGCTTGTACAACAACTGAAGCCGCTCGACCTTCCCAAGCGACATCGCTTCGCTCTATGGGCTCTTGAAAAGTTCCAAGAAGATCCGACGTTTTCGAGGCAAATTTTGTTCAGCGATGAGGCCCATTTCTGGCTCAATGGGTATGTAATCAAACAAAATTGACGCATTTGGGACGAAGAGCAACCTGAAGAGATTCAAGAACTGCCACTTCATCTAGAAAAAACAACGGTTTGGTGTGGTTTGTGGGCCGGTGGAATCATCGGTCCATATTTCTTTAAAAATGATGCCGGTGCGAACGTAACCGCCAATGGCGACTGTTATCGTGTCATGATAACCGACTATTTGATGCCTGAAATTGAAGCTCGTGATTTCGGCGCATCAATCAATGGATTTATTGAGAGAACACTTCGGTGAGCACATAATTTCACGTTTTGGGCCGGTCGATTGGTCACCAAGATCGTGTGATATTACACCGTTAGACTTTTTCCTGTGGGGATATGTAAAGTCTAAAGTTTATGCGGACAAACCCGCTACGATTCAGGCCTTGGAGGAACACATCACGCGTGTCATTCGCCAGTTACCAGTCGAAATGCTCGAACGAGTCATCGAAAATTGGACTCAACGGATGGACCACCTGCGAAGTAGCAACGGCCAACAGTTGATAGACATAATCTTCAAAAAATAAATGCGAAAGAATGTTCTTTCAAATGATAATAAACATTCCCCATTAAATTTGAATTTTCTGTGTTTTTTCTTTAAAAAAGTAGGGAACCTCGAAATGGATCATGCTTTAGTATATATTACAGAATCGACTATATTATAGAATAGACTATAGTAAATATTATATAATAGATTATATTTTACATTACAGAATGACTTTAGGCTATATTATAAAATATACTATAGATTATATTATAGAGTAGATTATTGTCTATATTATACAATAAACTATAGTTTATACTATAGGCTGGACTGTATTCTATATTGTAGACTAAACTGTAGTCAATATTGTAGACTATAGACTAACCCGCAATATAGAAAAGAAGAGTCAAATTATAATAGAATGAAATAACAAAAGAAAAGAAGTTAAAAGCAAATTAAGTACATAAAGAAAGGTTAAAGGGATGGTAAAAAAATTTCTTTAAACTATAAAATATAGCCCTGATTACTATAGGCTAACCCAAAGAATGGACAATAGATTAGGTGGTCAAATTAAAATATTTAACACTTTCAATATTTCTAACAAATTAAAAGTATTTTGTTGGCTTTACATGAAATTTCTGTCACATGTTAATATCCTTTGAAACTTTGTTTTCTATTTTGTTTTTTACAGAACCTTTTAACCATGTCCTTATATAAATATTGCATAATTTTTACATTTACTCTTAATATAATACTCACACATTTTTGACACTTATGCCAGTTTTTGTTTAATATTTCAATACAAAAAATACATCATAAATAATGTATGTTTTCATACCACAACTATCTTTTGTTTTATATCAAAGTAAAGTATTTTATATAATTTCCAACATTTCTTTACCACTATCAGAGTATGAGCGTTGAAAAATAATCAAAATCGTTAGAAAAAAATATATCATAAATACAATATTCTGACACATTCATAACCTTCATGTCATTTCATGAGAAAACTACAACAAATAATACAACTAAATAAAAGAAAAACCTATTTCCCCACATAACAACAACTACACAGAAAAAACAAACTGACCGAAAAGAGACATATTTCATGCATAAAACACACACCTACATAGAGGAAAAAAGCTTAAAAGGAAACAAGATAAACGAACGTAGAAATTGAATGTATGAGAATATGAATTGATAAAGGACTCTTTTTAAACTAATAGAAATTGTTTATTGCAAGTGATATACAGTGATACAGTGAGATAGATATATAATAGAAAGGAAGCGAGGAATCGATTTGAAATATAGAAGTTTAGAGTAAAAAAGTGAAATAAAACGAAAGGGCAGCAGATAGAAAATTAAGGAAAATTAAAAAATATAAAGCGAAGTCTGTAGTAGAGAAGCTGAATGGTTGAGTAAACATCCGATTCCTTCTCAGAATGTTAAAAGATGAAACAATGTTCACCAGGACAATAGGTGCTGTTTATAGCAAAACATAAAACAAGATCGAAGCATGAAGCTACAGAGCAGGCAATACAAATTTAATTAAAAGTTTGGCCTAGTCAGAGCGAGCGAAAATTAAAAAATAAGAAGTATACAGCTGTCACAAAGATATATGTATATAATCTAATTCAAACTGAAGAAATTAGTAGAAATTTGTAGTTTCATTCAAGGAAGTACCACTACCCGTCATAGAAAGTACTTCCTACTACTTCCTCCATTAAATTCTTAATTTAGGTTCTGCACAGCAACTCCAGCGACTTATAGATCAGTATAGTCCATAGTCTGCACTATAGACTAGACTATAGTCTGAACTATAGACTAGACTATAGTCTGAACTATAGACTAGACTATAGTCTGAACTATAGACTAGACTATAGTCTGAACTATAGACTAGACTATAGTCTGAACTATAGACTAGACTATAGTCTGAACTATAGACTAGACTATAGTCTGAACTATAGACTAGACTATAGTCTGAACTATAGACTAGACTATAGTCTGAACTATAGACTAGACTATAGTCTGAACTATAGACTAGACTATAGTCTGAACTATAGACTAGACTATAGTCTGAACTATAGACTAGACTATAGTCTGAACTATAGACTAGACTATAGTCTGAACTATAGACTAGACTATAGTCTGAACTATAGAATAGACTATAGTCTGAACTATAGAATAGACTATAGTCTGAACTATAGACTAGACTATAGTCTGAACTATAGACTAGACTATAGTCTGAACTATAGACTAGACTATAGTCTGAACTATAGACTAGACTATAGTCTGAACTATAGACTAGACTATAGTCTGAACTATAGACTAGACTATAGTCTGAACTATAGACTAGACTATAGTCTGAACTATAGACTAGACTATAGTCTGAACTATAGACTAGACTATAGTCTGAACTATAGACTAGACTATAGTCTGAACTATAGACTAGACTATAGTCTGAACTATAGACTAGACTATAGTCTGAACTATAGACTAGACTATAGTCTGAACTATAGACTAGACTATAGTCTGAACTATAGACTAGACTATAGTCTGAACTATAGTCTAGTCTATAGTCTGAACTATAGACTAGACTATAGTCTGAACTAGACTATAGTCTGAACTATAGACTAGACTATAGTCTGAACTAGACTATAGTCTGAACTATAGACTAGACTATAGTCTGAACTATAGACTAGACTATAGTCTGAACTATAGACTAGACTATAGTCTGAACTATAGACTAGACTATAGTCTGAACTATAGACTAGACTATAGTCTGAACTATAGACTAGACTATAGTCTGAACTATAGACTAGACTATAGTCTGAACTATAGACTAGACTATAGTCTGAACTATAGACTAGACTATAGTCTGAACTATAGACTAGACTATAGTCTAAAATATAGACTAGACTATAGTCTGAACTATAGACTAGACTATAGTCTAAAATATAGACTAGACTATAGTCTGAAATATAGACTAGACTATAGTCTGGACTATAGACTAGACTATAGTCTGAAATATAGACTAGACTATAGTCTGAACTATAGACTAGACTATAGTCTGAACTATAGACTAGACTATAGTCTGAACTATAGACTAGACTATAGTCTGAACTATGGACTAGACTATAGTCTGAACTATAGACTAGACTATAGTCTGAACTATAGACTAGACTATAGTCTGAACTATGGACTAGACTATAGTCTGAACTATAGACTAGACTATAGTCTGAACTATAGACTAGACTATAGTCTGAACTATAGACTAGACTATAGTCTGAACTATGGACTAGACTATAGTCTGAACTATAGACTAGACTATAGTCTGAACTATGGACTAGACTATAGTCTGAACTATAGACTAGACTATAGTCTGAACTATAGACTAGACTATAGTCTGAACTATAGACTAGACTATAGTCTGAACTATGGACTAGACTATAGTCTGAACTATAGACTAGACTATAGTCTGAACTATA
Organism: Protocalliphora azurea; assembly: GCA_932274085.1. NCBI lineage: Eukaryota > Metazoa > Arthropoda > Insecta > Diptera > Calliphoridae > Protocalliphora > Protocalliphora azurea. The sequence goes on from OW026523.1 coordinate 8,956,745, forward strand.
GGCTAGACTATAGTCTGAACTATAGACTAGACTATAGTCTGAACTATAGACTAGACTATAGTCTGAAATATAGACTAGACTATAGTCTGAACTATAGACTAGACTATAGTCTGAACTATAGACTAGACTATAGTCTGAAATATAGACTAGACTATAGTCTGGACTATAGACTAGACTATAGTCTGAACTATAGACTAGACTATAGTCTGAACTATAGACTAGACTATAGTCTGAACTATAGACTAGACTATAGTCTGAACTATAGACTAGACTATAGTCTGAACTATAGACTAGACTATAGTCTGAACTATAGACTAGACTATAGTCTGAACTATAGACTAGACTATAGTCTGAACTATAGACTAGACTATAGTCTGAACTATAGACTAGACTATAGTCTGGACTATAGACTAGACTATAGTCTGGACTATAGACTAGACTATAGTCTGGACTATAGACTAGACTATAGTCTGGACTATAGTCTAGACTATAGTCTGGACTATAGACTAGACTATAGTCTGGACTATAGACTAGACTATAGTCTGGACTATAGACTAGACTATAGTCTGGACTATAGACTAGACTATAGTCTGGACTATAGACTAGACTATAGTCTGGACTATAGACTAGACTATAGTCTGGACTATAGACTAGACTATAGTCTGGACTATAGACTAGACTATAGTCTGGACTATAGACTAGACTATAGTCTGGACTATAGACTAGACTATAGTCTGGACTATAGACTAGACTATAGTCTGGACTATAGACTAGACTATAGTCTGGACTATAGACTAGACTATAGTCTGGACTATAGACTAGACTATAGTCTGGACTATAGACTAGACTATAGTCTGGACTATAGACTAGACTATAGTCTGGACTATAGACTAGACTATAGTCTGGACTATAGACTAGACTATAGTCTGGACTATAGACTAGACTATAGTCTGGACTATAGACTAGACTATAGTCTGGACTATAGACTAGACTATAGTCTGGACTATAGTCTGGACTATAGACTAGACTATAGTCTGGACTATAGACTAGACTATAGTCCGGACTATAGACTAGACTATAGTCCGGACTATAGACTAGACTATAGTCTGGACTATAGACTAGACTATAGTCCGGACTATAGACTAGACTATAGTCCGGACTATAGACTAGACTATAGTCTGGACTATAGACTAGACTATAGTCTGGACTATAGACTAGACTATAGTCTGGACTATAGACTAGACTATAGTCTGGACTATAGACTAGACTATAGTCTGGACTATAGACTAGACTATAGTCTGGACTATAGACTAGACTATAGTCTGGACTATAGACTAGACTATAGTCTGGACTATAGACTAGACTATAGTCTGGACTATAGACTAGACTATAGTCTGGACTATAGACTAGACTATAGTCTGGACTATAGACTAGACTATAGTCTGGACTATAGACTAGACTATAGTCTGGACTATAGACTAGACTATAGTCTGGACTATAGACTAGACTATAGTCTGGACTATAGACTAGACTATAGTCTGGACTATAGACTAGACTATAGTCTGGACTATAGACTAGACTATAGTCTGGACTATAGACTAGACTATAGTCTGGACTATAGACTAGACTATAGTCTGGACTATAGACTAGACTATAGTCTGGACTATAGACTAGACTATAGTCTGGACTATAGACTAGACTATAGTCTGGACTATAGACTAGACTATAGTCTGGACTATAGACTAGACTATAGTCTGGACTATAGACTAGACTATAGTCTGGACTATAGACTAGACTATAGTCTGGACTATAGACTAGACTATAGTCTGGACTATAGACTAGACTATAGTCTGGACTATAGACTAGACTATAGTCTGGACTATAGACTAGACTATAGTCTGGACTATAGACTAGACTATAGTCTGGACTATAGACTAGACTATAGTCTGGACTATAGACTAGACTATAGTCTGGACTATAGACTAGACTATAGTCTGGACTATAGACTAGACTATAGTCTGGACTATAGACTAGACTATAGTCTGGACTATAGACTAGACTATAGTCTGGACTATAGACTAGACTATAGTCTGGACTATAGACTAGACTATAGTCTGGACTATAGACTAGACTATAGTCTGGACTATAGACTAGACTATAGTCTGGACTATAGACTAGACTATAGTCTGGACTATAGACTAGACTATAGACTATAGTCTGGACTATAGACTAGACTATAGTCTGGACTATAGACTAGACTATAGTCTGGACTATAGACTAGACTATAGTCTGGACTATAGACTAGACTATAGTCTGGACTATAGACTAGACTATAGTCTGGACTATAGACTAGACTATAGTCTGGACTATAGACTAGACTATAGTCTGGACTATAGACTAGACTATAGTCTGGACTATAGACTAGACTATAGTCTGGACTATAGACTAGACTATAGTCTGGACTATAGACTAGACTATAGTCTGGACTATAGACTAGACTATAGTCTGGACTATAGACTAGACTATAGTCTGGACTATAGACTAGACTATAGTCTGGACTATAGACTAGACTATAGTCTGGACTATAGACTAGACTATAGTCTGGACTATAGACTAGACTATAGTCTGGACTATAGACTAGACTATAGTCTGGACTATAGACTAGACTATAGTCTGGACTATAGACTAGACTATAGTCTGGACTATAGACTAGACTATAGTCTGGACTATAGACTAGACTATAGTCTGGACTATAGACTAGACTATAGTCTGGACTATAGACTAGACTATAGTCTGGACTATAGACTAGACTATAGTCTGGACTATAGACTAGACTATAGTCTGGACTATAGACTAGACTATAGTCTGGACTATAGACTAGACTATAGTCTGGACTATAGACTAGACAGACTATAGTCTGGACTATAGACTAGACTATAGTCTGGACTATAGACTGGACTATAGTCTGGACTATAGACTAGACTATAGTCTGGACTATAGACTAGACTATAGTCTGGACTATAGACTAGACAGACTATAGTCTGGACTATATACTAGACAGACTATAGTCTGGACTATAGACTAGACTATAGTCTGGACTATAGACTAGACTATAGTCTGGACTATAGACTAGACAGACTATAGTCTGGACTATAGACTAGACTATAGTCTGGACTATAGACTAGACAGACTATAGTCTGGACTATAGACTAGACAGACTATAGTCTGGACTATAGACTAGACAGACTATAGTCTGGACTATAGACTAGACAGACTATAGTCTGGACTATAGACTAGACAGACTATAGTCTGGACTAAAGACTAGACTAGACTAGACTATAGACTAGACTAAACTATATACTAGAATGTAGCATAGCTTATATACTAGTCTATAGTGTATACTATATACTACACTACATCCGAGGTTATACCTTATGGATCATGCCGTTTTGATTTGTAATTTAATTTAAAAATTTTAGTTTTCTTTTGCCTTTTTTCTGCCTTCACTTTTTTTAATTTCCCTTGATGTCACTTAACCAATAACAAACTAATGACAACCCTTATCATAACTGTAACTCAATAAAATGACATTTCGTAAATGGAATTTGTTCAATATTAAAAAAAAAAACAAACTTAGGAGAATGATAGTCATATAGATGCCACAAGTTTAGTTTATGGACAAAAATAACAACAAATGAGAATATCATGACATTAAGGGAAACTACTGCGGATAAGATAGAACACTATACAAAGATGATGACAAGTTAAAGTATTTGACAATGATATGATGACAGTGTATACATTAGACTGAAACAGAATTTACCGACTTTTGAATTTTAAATGTAACTCCCCCTAGAAACGTTCATTGTATTATAGAAATATATTGTGTGAAATATTAGTGAAACTGGATATCGTAACCAGTATCGCATCGGACCTGAAGCTTTTATGCTGCGTTGATATGGGGAAAAGATGGCTTTTTTAGAGTTTTTAGAAAATCTAGCCATTAAATACTTTGATTTATAACAAAATGTTAAAAAAATAATAATCTGTATATAACTATCTATCAAACAAAACATAAAAAGAAGAAATCGGTTAAAAAATTTTTACGAATTTCCCAGATCATTAATATGTTTTAGACCACTTGTGTAAAGAGTATACAAACAAATTTTTTTAATTTTTTATGAAAATTTTAAATGAAATGTTATTTTTTATTAAATTTGAATCATAATTACTGAAAAATATATTATTGTTTCTGAAGAATAATTCAAACCACTTTCCATGCTGGGTTAAAAATTTGTATTGTATTTAAGACTGTTTCAAAACTGCAATTTCAAACTTTTAAAAATTTTGTTAAACAAATTAAAAAAAAACTGAAATAAGACTGTACAGGTTTATGAACAACACTACAAGAAATAAAATTTAAAAAGAATTAGATCAATGCCTTGTACGACTAAGCCGTACCTGCAATTTGAATTTTGGATATTTGAAACTGATATTCAGACTAAACATTATTATTATCTATAAACAAAATTATTACTAGATTAAATAAACCATATCTCGGGAAATATGTTCTGAAGTTTTCAGGATAATCGGACAAGGATAATATTTAAAAATCGAAGGACAAAGGTCAAAATTGGAAATATTTGAAAGTTTTAAGGAATACATAATGAAAACTTATTTATTTTATTTCGATAAAATTTTATGGAAATATAACAGAAAGACCTTCGTTTATGCGAGTAGTAAAAAAGGAAAATTTAACCCTCAAATGAACTTGGGGTCAGAATTTTTTTAAACGCACCTTTTCTTAAATATTTGTAAAGTAAAATAAAAGGATAATTTATTCATTCTGACTGAAGTCATACTAAAGCATCAAAATTCCTCACAAAATTTAATTCATCAAAATTCATATAAAAACAATATTTGTTCGTGATGTTTTTCTTAAAAGTTTGAAATGTTTTGAATTTTCTTAAAAACTTCAGGATACATTTTCTGAGATATGGTTTATCTTATTTAGTAATAATGTTATAACTAAAAAACTACAAAAAAATGCTTTTTTTGCCGAAAACCGCATAATTTAAAACGCAGGTACGGTTTAATCATACAAGGTGTTGACCTAATTCTTTTTTCATTTTATTTCCTGTGGTGTTGTTTATAAACCTGCATTGTTTTAATCCAACTTCTTTGAAATTTGTTAAACAAAATTTTTAAAAGTTTGAAATTGGAGATTTGAAACAGTCTGAAAAAAACCAAATTTTTTAACTAAGCATAGGAAGAGGTTTGAAATATCCTGAAGAAACAAAAACATATTTTTCAGTAATTATGTTTCAAATTTAATTAAAACTAGCATTTCATTTAATTATGTCTTAAAAAATTAAAAATTTGTTTGTATACTCTTTACACAAGTGATCTAAAACACATTAGTGGTCTGGGGAATTCTTAATAACTTAAACATTTTTTAACCGATATTTGCTTTTTATATCTTATTTGATAGATAATTATGTTTAGATTACGATTTTTTAATATTTTGTTACAAAGCAAATACTTTGCTTTGTATATAGTTAAATTTTTCTAAAAACTGTAAAAAAGCCATGTCATCCCCATATAAACGCAGCTTACAAAATTCAGGTCCGGCAGGTCAGGCATGGGTTAACGATAACCGATTTCACTAATATTTAACACAATATATTTCTACAACCCAATGAACGACTCTAGATAGGTTACGTTCAAAATTCGAAAGTCGGTAAAATTTGGTGCAGTCTAGTATACATATATGTGGTTAAGGATAACAAAACAAAAAACAACTAAAACAAATGTGTGTTATTGAATAGATATTGAGTTAAAGACGAAAGAGTTATTTGTATGATTTAGTTGACATTTTAAAACAAACTAATATTTTGAAAAAGTTTCATAAAAACTTGAATGTATTGCTGCTACATATTTTTATAGTTAAGGATTTCAAAAGACATTTTTAGTTGTCAAAGTAAATTGATGGAATACAGGATGTTATAGAAAATGTTAAAAGGTGGTGTTTGAAAGTTATATAAAACTAAACAAATTTTTTGTTAAGTTACAGTTTAAGTTTAAGATTTCATATTTAATTTTATTATTTTACATTTTATGTTGTTAAACTTTTTTGTTTTTATTTAAAATTCATAAATTTTTCTGATTTCTAAAACCACAAACTAAAAGCCGGAATAATTTTTTTTTTTTCAGAAACCACAGAATAAAAATTTCAATACTAGTTTTAATTGAGGCCAATAAAAATGACAGCCAGAAACCAACCAGTTGCATTTAAATTAATACTAAACCCACTCACACTACTCTACTCTACTGTAATCTTCTCTTAAACTGATAACCTTTTCTCTTTCTCCAATACTCTTACACCCCCCCCCCCTTTTTTCTTCCGAATGCACTTCTAAACTTTAGCATATTTCATGATTTTTATTACCCGCAAAGACTCCTCCGCAATTGAACAATGAACAATACCAAACAAAAGTCAGTGCAAAATAAAACAAACCTTGAAGAGAAAAGAGAAAAAAAATCGCTATAATATAAACGGAAGTTTCATAAAGGAAGTCGTATATATACAATACTTATTTGAGACGATGTCATTATATTTTTAATGAGAAACGGAGATTTTTATTATGCGTTCATATACAAAATTTTATGCGTAGCAAAAAGAAACTAATGATTAAACCAATATTTCGCTAACAGCTTTTCCGCCTTTTCTCGTGCAGCTGGCAAAAGGAAATGACAAAACGTAAAGCATGATATTAGAAGGAAGAAAATGAATTGTAAAAAAAAAAAATTGAAAAAAATTAGTTGAGGTTAAATAGCTAAAATAAAATTAAAATGAGACTATGGTTATAAAGGAAAGAATGCTATTAAACTCTTAATTTAAAGAATCTTTTGCCAAGAAAAATAGAAGATAAAATATAGAAAAAGACTTAAGTGTTACAAAATTGTATATTGCAAACGTCCTATTTAAATACAGGGTGAGTCAAAAGCTTTCAAAGTTGACTATTCTGTTAGTGAGAACGTTTTAAATGAAATTTTAAAAACACGATGTAAAATCGGCAAATGAAAAGAGTTATATACAAAAGTGATAAAGCAGGATTTGAACTTTCAGAAAATCTAACTTTCCAACATCTTCTTGGAACACTGGCTTAATTTCGAAATTTATTAATACAAACGTAAACGTTCTTTTAGTATGTCTTACAAAGAAATGTAAAATTTTCATTATCTCTTAAACTGCTGATACCTTTGAAAAGAGTTATATACTAAATATATAAAGCAGGACCAGAACTTTCTGAAAATCTAACTAGCTTATATCTTCCGAGCTATACACTGAACTACAAGCTGTCAAAGTTGGCAAATACAGACGTAGAAAAATTTTTAGTTTTTCTGACTATGTAAAGTAAAGTTGGCATTATCTCTTAAACTACTGGTCTTTTTGAAAAGAGTTATACACACAAATTGTAGCGCAGAACCTAAACGTTTAGAAAATTCAACTTGCCAATATTTTCTTTGAACCCCGACTGAGGTACAAGCTGTCAAAATTGACAAAAATAAACGTAAATAATTTATCAGTGTTTTATAACCGAGTAATGTAAAATTTGCCATATCTCTTAAACTACTGGTCCGTTTAAAAACAGTTATATACAAAATAAATAAAGCAGGACCATAGCTTTCTAGAAATCTATCTAGCCAATATCTTCTTGGAGCATAAACAGAGCTACAAGCTGTTAAAGTTGACTAATACAGACGTAAAAAAAACTTTTAGTTTTTTTGACAGAGTAATGTAAAGTTGGCATTATACCCTGAACTACCGGTTCGTTTGAAAAATTTATATACAAAATTAATAAAGCAATACCTGAGCTATTTGAATATCTCACCAACCAATACCTTCTTCAAACGCCGACAAAGATACAAGCTGTCAGAATTGACTACTACAGAATTAACAAAGCTATAAGTGTTTTTTGCAGAGTAATGTAAATTTTGCATTACCTCTTCAATTACTGGCCCACTTGAAAAGAGTTATATAAAAAACTGATAAAGCAGGACCTGGGTTTTCTGAAATTTTACCAGCCAACATTTTCTTAAAACATCGACTGAGGTACTGTGTATAAAAGCTTTTAAAGCTTTTTTAAAAAGTAATGTAAACTTTGTGATATCTCTTAAACTATTAGTTTATTTGAAAAGAGTTATATACAAAATCGATAAGGCAGGATCTAGACTTTTTGAATATCAAACTTACCAACACCAACTTGGAACGCGGTTTGAGCTACAAGCTGTCAAAATTTACTACCACAAATGTATTGAATTTATTAATGTGTTTTTACAGAGTAATGTAAAGTTTTCATTATATCTTAAACTACTAGTCGGTTTGAAAAGAGTTATACATAAAATAAATAAAGCAGGACCAAGCCTTTTTGAAAATGCAACTTGCCAATACCTACTTAGAACACTGACTGAGCTACAAGCTATCAAAATTGACTACTGCAAACGTAAAAATGCTTTTACTGTTTTTTTTTTTTTTTTTACAATGCTATGTAAAATTTGCATTATCTCTTAATCTCTCAGTACGTTCAAAAGAGTTTTATATAGAATTGATAAAGCATTAATTGAACTTTTTGCCAATACCTTTTCAGAATAGCTGCAGAGTTACAAAATGTTAAATTTGACTACCACAAATGTAAATAAACTTTAAATGTTTTTTTTTTTTGCAGAGTAATGTAAATTCAGCGTTATCTATTAAACTATTAGAAATTTTAAAAAGTGTTATATACAAAATTAATAAATCATGGCCTAGGCTTTTCGAAAATCAATTTTAAAAGCACCCTGCTTAAATACAGGCTGAGCTACATGATATCAAAGTGAACTCTTGTGTGTTAAAAAAAAAAAAAAAAAAAAAAAAAAAACTTTCAGTGAATTTTTCTGCAAAGTTAGCGTTATCTCTTAAACTATATATCCTATTGAAAAATGTTATATACACAAATTATAGAGTAGGACCATAGCTTTCTGAAAATAAATTTTATAAATACTCTGTTTCAGTTTATGCTAATCTACATGCTGTCAAAATCTATCATATCACGCGTAAAAAAAACAATGAATTTTTACGGTTTTACATAAATTTGGCGATATCTCCTTAACAACTGAACCGTTTGAAAACAGTTATATAAAAAAAGTTATAGAGCAGAAACCAAGCTATATGAAAACCTAACAAGTAAATACCTTACTCAAATGTATACTGAGCTATAACCAGTCAAATTCAACTATCCTCTAATTGAAAATAAACTTATAATGATATTTGACCATGAAATGTAAAAGCAGCTTTATCTCTTAAACTAATAATCCGTTTGAGAAAAGTTTTAAACAAAACTTATAAAACTGACGGCAAATATTTAAAAAATTAAATTTTTAAGCACCCTATTTGAATACAAATTGAGCTATAATCTATCAAAATTTACTAAGTCAAAAATAAAACAAATTTATATATTAAATTTTAAGTAGTGTAAATTTCGCTTTGCCTCTTAAACTATCGGTCCAATTGAAAATATTTATAAAAGGGAATCATGGGGCAGGAACTAAGCTTTCCCAAAATCGAATTATAGGCAGCCTGTTTAAATATAGCCACAGCTACATTATAATATGTGTAAAAATTCCATTAGTTAAATTTTACTTCCATAAATAATAATAATTTTTTCATTACCTTTGAAAGTATTGATCTGTTTGAAAAAAGATTGTATACAAATGTCATAGAGGAAGACCTAAGCTTTCCGAAAATCGAATTCGTTAGCACCCTGTTGGAACATAAACAAAGCTTCATGGTGTCTACTACACGTGTGGTAGACTACTACACGTGTGAAAAGCCCATTAGTAAAATTTTACGTCCGGTTGTAAATTTTTCCTTATCTTTGAAACTATTAGTTTGTTTGAAAAAAGTTATATGCAAAGGTTATAAAAGAAGTCCTAACCTTCCTAAAAATCAAACCTGTAGGGACCCTGTTTCAGCACAGCCAAAGCTATATTCTGTGAGAATTGACTATTTATTGCACATATAAAAAATTCTATAGTGACATTTTTTAATGAAACGTAAATTTTACATTATCTTCTAAGCTATTAGTAGGTTTGAATAATGTTTCATGCAAAGAAAATAGAAGAAGAGCTAAGCTTGTAAAAGTTGTAACTTGTAGGTCTACAGTGAAAATACAGGCTAAACTATATGCTGTCAAAATTGACTATCTCACATGAGATTTTTTTTTATTTTTATTTTTTATTTTACGACATTTAGACAAAATTGCTCATAACTCTCAAAGTAATGCCTGGCTTTAAAAGTGTTATATAAAAAAAATTATAGAGCCTCACCTAAGCTTTATGAATATCAATTTAAAACTCTTTGATCTTAAGTACAAAGGCTGCTATATGCTATAAAAGTTGACTATTTCACGAGTGTTAGTACTTGTAAGCTAAATTTACTGTGTGACAAACAAAATCTTATAACTCTTAAACTAATGGTCTTTTTTGAAAAAGTTGTATGCAAGAATTATTTAAATTGATTTAAGTTTTAGGAAAAATTAACTTTCAACTACATACTTTATACACAGACTGATTGACATACTGGCCAAATTGACTATCACAAATAAGAAAACATTATTTATGAATTTTTACATTACTAAGAAAAATTGCACAGAACTCTTAAACTATTGCTCCGCCTTAAAAAAATTTGATGCATTAATTATAGCGTTGTACCTAACTTTTACAATTGCCAAATTAACTAATAGCCTTACTTAGGTAAAAATTTAGTTATAAGCCATGAAAGTTGACTACCTCTTAAGGCAGAACACTATTAACGCAAATTTACACTGTAATGTTAAATGTCTAATATCTCTTCAAATAAAGGGCGCTTTAGAAAAAGTTATATACAAAAACAACAGAGGAGAAGATAAGCTCTCAGAAAACATAAGTTGTGACTATAATTTTTCAATACTGAGTGAGCTATGTACAATCAAAGTTGACTACATCGCATGAGATACATTTTTTTTTTAAATTATTATAAAAAATTTTTCAGAATTCGTAAACTATTGTTATGTTAAAAAAAAATATTAGTAAATTTTACAGATAAACCTTAGCTTTAAAAAAAATCCAAATAGAAAATACTCCTCTTAAGCCCAAAGTGATTTATAGGCAGTCAAAATAGACTGCCTCCTACAACATCATATTAGTTTATACCGATTTTAATACAATTTTTTGGTATGACGTAAAATGTACAATAACTCTTAAACTAACGGTCCGTTTAGAAAAAGTTATAAGCAAAATTAATAGAGGAGAAGACAAGCTTTTAGAAAATCAAGAGTTTAGTCTTCTTGTTAGAATATGAAGTGAATTACTTACAGTCAAAATTGATTAAATAGATTATACTAGTAAAGCATATTTTTTCAAAGAGAGGTAAAGTTTATGTATAAACCTTGGGGTTGTGGAGAAGAAAATGTATACTTATTAAATATCATTAAAAAGGTTTTTAAATCTATATTTCAAAAATATACAATCGTTTTTAAAAGTTCAATATACCAAAAAGTTAATAACAAAATTACATATTAATTTTTTAATATCTCACAAATTTAATTCACACTCAAAGTGGTCAAATTGACTGTATACAGCTAACATTGCTTTTTAACTAAATTCGTTGAAAATACTATTTTATGAAAGCATAGGTCATGCTCTATCATGTTTGTTTAATTTTTAACTCATTCAAAAGCCTAAAATATTTTTTTAATAAATTAAAAAAAAAAAAATAAAAAAATACAAATAACAAATTTACTTTTAAGGTGCACCACTTTTACAATAAATGCCTCACCCTGTATTAGAAAAGTTTTAATTTACGGATAGCTTAGGTTTTGCTTTATAAATTTCTTATAAACTAGTTTTCAGCAGTTTAAAAGTTGTAGTCATTTTATTATTGCGAAAGTAATAAATTTTTGTGAATAATAACAAGGTTTTTATGATATACAATTTTCAAAAGCCAAGATATCCAGCTTTAAATTTTTGTTGTATAATAATTTCAAATTAGTAAAAAAAATATAAAGTTAAAGTTAATTTACATTTATGAAAGTAATATCTTATCAAATTTGTTTCACTCTAGATGGTCAATTTGGCAGCCTTATGGATGACCCTGTATTTTAACAGGGTGTTTATAATTTAAATTTTCTGATAGCGTATGACCTTCACTATAATTTTCTAATACATAACTTTGAACTAGATCAATAGTTCAGAAGTTTTAGTCATTTTATATTTATAAAACTCTACATTTCTTCGCAATTTAGGTGGTCAATTTGGTGGCCGTATGGATGACCATTTATTTTAACAGGGTGTTTGTAATTTCAAGTTTCTAATAGCTTAGGTCCAGCTCTTTAATTTTATAATACCTTACTTTATACCAAAAGTTTAAAAGTTATAGTCATGTTATATTTATTAAAGCTTAAATATATCTAAATTTAATTTCAGAGATAATTAAGATTAATAGTCAACTTGGCGATATTGTAGGTGACCCTATATTTTAACAAGGTTTTTATAATTCCAAGTTTGTAATAGCTTAGGTCTAGTTCTATAATTTTCTAATAACTTACTTTTGAATTGAATCAACAGTTTAGAAGTTTTAGTCATTCTATATTTATAAAAGTTTAAATAAACGTCTAAATTCCTTCACTCTTAGGTGGTCAACTTGGTGGTCTAGTGTAAGTCTTCATATTTAAATAGAGTATTTATAATTAAAATTTTCTAAAAGCTTAAGTCTTGCTGTATAATTTTCCAATACATAACTTTTGAGTTAGATTAACAGTTTACAAGTTATAGTCATTTTATATTTTTAAAAGTTTAAATATCTCTAAATTTCTTCATTCTTCAGGTAAACAATTTTGCCGCCTTGTGGATGACCCGGTTTTCAAGTAGGGTGTTTAAAGTAGTCCTTTTACAAAAGCTTAGATTCTACTTTATAATGTTTCCTTAAATTACTTTTCTATAGGTTCGAAAGTTTAAAAGTTATAGTCAGTTAATTTTTATGATAATAATAAATTGTTTAAATTTCTTCTCACACGTCGATAAATTTTGTAAGCACAGGGTGTTTATAATATTAATTTTCTATTAGCTTAGATTCAGTTCTATAATTTTCTTCATTACTATTTTTCTATAGCTTTAACAATTTAGAAGTTATAGTCAATTTACTTTTTTTAAAGTTAAAAATTATTAAAATTCCTTTCGCAATAAAATATTAACTTGGCAGCCTTGTGAATAATCCTGTATATAAAAAGGATGTTGATGTTATATATTTTCTGTTAGTTAAGGTCTTGCTCAATAATCTTTTTTAGATATTACTTATTGGTACTAGTTTAGGAAATATGCCTTTAAAAAAAGTTAAAATTTCTCTTACTCCGAACCGAAAAGGGCAACTTTGGGACCTTGTGGATCACCCTGTATTCAAATAGGTTTTTTGTAATAATAATTTTCTAAATTTTTAAGTCCTTTCTTATAATTTTTGTGATTATTATTTGTCAACAGGATCAGCGATTTAAAAGTTATAGGCAATAAAAAAATGTTTAAATAAAAAATATTTTATATTATTTTTTTGTTTTAACAAAAAAATTCTTTAAATTTAATAAATAATTATTAATTATTTTTAATTATTTTTAATTCAATTAATTATTTTTTTGCCTTAAAGTAGACCTCTAAATCCCTTAACTTTTAATTACCTTAATTTTGTTTCCCTTTCAAAAAATTATCTTTTTGCTTTTTTAACCATTTGCTCATTAACCATTAACTGCCAAAAAAAACCCTTAATCTTTAATATTCCTTCAAAAAGTTAATGGAAAACTTTTCCTCCTAAACAAACTTAATAATTTGATAGTTCCTACTGGTTTTTTTATAGTTTAATATCTTAGGCAGCAGCATACGAAAAAAAAGTAGTAAAGATTATGATTTCTTTTTCCTGGGCTCATTACAATTCTGTTTTATTTATTATCATTATAATTTTTTATTACAATTTTTTTTCTTCTCTCTTTCCCTTGCTCCAACTCTTTCTTTTTCTTTCCTATTAATCGTAAAAAGTTGGTAGTTATAATTTTAGCAAAATGTTAGCATAAATGCAAAAGCAGAGAGCTAGCCGGTGGAGTATGTATGAAGGAAACCTTATCTAAATAGTAAATTTATTTTCATATATCTTAATTACATTTTCCAGCCATTTAGTTTGTGTCTGTCTATGTGTGTTACTTATTTTTGTTTTTTTTTTTTTTTTTTTTTTGCTATAAATATGGTAACTACAAAAAGTAAAAAATCCTTAAAGAAAATATGAGGGTTTACTAATAATTTGTACTAGGTTTTATAAAGAAACTTAGGGCAGTTAAAGTGAACTTAACTTTAACTTATTTTTCAAAATATCTAAAATTTAAGCTTAAAAAACATAAAAAGTTATTAATATTTCTCCAGTTTTTTTAATTTTATTTGTTTTAGAAATTCATTAATTTATAAACCAAAAAAATAAAAAATATTAATAAAAAACGTGGCAAAATTTTAAAGAAATGGAGAAAACCAAAAGATTTATTGGCAAACATAATAAATTTATTGCCAAAAAAAAAATTGTTTTTGCTCCAAAAAACAAAAGTAATATTTTTACTGATTTGTTTACTATTTTTAAATTATTTATTAATACGCGCTTTTTGGGCTTTAAAAAATTTTACAAAAATTTGAAGACACAGAAATTAATATATATTTTTTTTAATTGTTAAGCGATTTTTTATTACTTTTGTTTAAATTTAACATTTTCGGTCCGTTTCGGCTAAAAAAACGGTTATAAAAAATGGTTATTTATTTATAATTTTATACCTTTCAAAGCCATTTTGAGTTTTTAAGAATTTTTAAAATTTTCGGCCAGTTGCGGTTTTAAAAAATTGATTCAAAAATTATAAAATTTTATGTATTTTGTTGCAGTACTTAAATGTTTGTATTCCAAAAGCATTTAAAATTGATTTTTAAAAATTTTCACGCAGTTTTAAAATTTTCGGCCAGTTTCGGTTTTAAAAAATTTATTCAAAAATTATAAAATTTTATGTATTTTGTTGAAGTACTTAAATGTTTGTATTCCAAAAGCATTTAAAATGGATTTTTACAAGTTTTCACGCAGTTTTAAACTTTTCGGCCAGTTTCGGTTTTTAAAAATTAATTCAAAAATTATAAAATTTTATGTGTTTTGTTGAAGTACTTAAATGGTTGTATTCTAAAAGCATTTAAAATGGATTTTTACAAATTTTCACGCAGTTTTAAACTTTTCGGCCAGTTTCGGTTTTTAAAAATTAGTTCAAAATTTACAAAATTTTATGAATTTTGTTGAAATATTTAAATTTTTGTATTCTAAAAGCATTTAAAAGTGATTTTTAAAAATTTTCGTGCAGTTTTAAAATTTTCGGCCAGTTTTGGTTATAAAAAATTAATTCAAAAATTATTAAATTTTATGAATTTTGTTGAAATATTTAAATTTTTGTATTCTAAAAGCATTTAAAAGTAATTTTTAAAAATTTTCATGCAGTTTTAAAATTTTCAGCCAGTTTCGGTTATAAAAAATTACTTCAAAAGTTATAAAGTCTTATGAATTTTGTTGAAACATTTAATTGTTTGTGTTCTTAAGCCATTTAGAAATTACTTTTAAAAATTTTCACGCAGTTTTTAAATTTTCGGCCAGCATCGATTAAAGAAAATTTAGTAAAAAAAATTAGGAAAAATTTTAATATTCTTATTTGTTTACATTGTTATACTTCATATAGTATTTTTAACCTTTTTATGAATTTTAAAAATTTTTGGTCAGTTTCGGTTATAAAAAATTTCATGAAATACTAACAAATTTCATAAATTTTATTTAATTATTCGATTGTCTGTCTTTTCCTAGTACTTTAAAATAATTTTTGAACGTTTTCGTGCAGTTTAAAATTTTTCGGTCAGTTTCGGTTATAAAAAATCGTAAAATAATCGATAAATTACATGAATTTTCTTTAAATATTTAATTGTCTGTTATTTCTTGGCATATTAAATAATTTTTGAACATTTTCGTATAGTTTAAAATTTTGCGGCCATTTTCTAATATACAGAAATTTCATGAATTTTGTTGAAATATTTATTTTTTTGTGTATTAATAGCATTTTAAAATAATTTTGGAACCATTTCAAGCAGTTTAAAATTTTTCGGTCAGTTTCGGTTATACGAAATGTATCCAAAAAATTTTCAGAAAAAATATGAATTTTGTTATTTATTCATAATTTACACACTTATAAAAAAAATTAGTGTAATATTAAGAAATTTCATTAATATTGTGGAAGTTTTTAATTTTGTTTTTTTTTTTTATTTTAAGTAATTTTCATGCATTATAAAATTTTTCGGGCTGTTTCAATTATACAAAAATTATGCAAAACATTAGCAAAAATTTATAATTTTCTTGTTCTATATAATTGTACATATTTTTATATTATTTTCATCCCTTTTAAGAAGTTATAAATTTTTCGGACAGTTTTGGTTATATGAAATTTGATGAAATTTCATGAATTTTGTTAAAATATTTAGTTGTCTGTATTTTGTAAGCATTTCAAAATGATTTTTAAAAATCTCGCGTAATTTAAAAATTTTCGGCCAGTTTCGGTTATAAAAAAAATATTTGAGAATTTTTTTTTTATTCTATTTATTTATTTATTATTTTTTTTTTTTTCTTTTTGAAAGTTTTAAATAATTTTTGAACATTTTCGTGCAGTTTAAAAATTTTCGGTCAGTTTCGGTTATAAAAAATTTTGTAAAGTTTTAAAAAATTTTATGAGTTTTATTAAAATATTTAATTTTCTTCATGTTATTGCAACTTTCAAAGTATTTTTGAACCATTTCATGAAATTTAAAAATTTTCGGTCACTTTCGGTTATAAAAAATGTTAAATATTAGAAAACTTAAAGATTAGAAAACTACATGATTTATGTTGTAATTATTAATCGACTGTTTTTTTTTTGGCATTTTTAAGTCACTTTTGTTCACTTTTAAAATTTTCGGTCAGCTTCGCTTATAAAATATGTTGCTAAATATTAGAAAATTATTATGGGATTTATGTTGTAGCTTTTAATCGGCTGTACTTTTTTTTAAGTCACTTTCGTTTACCCTTAAAATTTTCGGCCAGTTTCAGTTATAAAAATATTAGACAAAAACAACTGGAATTTATAATTTTTCCCATTTTTTTCAATTGTATATATTTTTATAATATTTTTAGCATTTTTAACAAATTTAAAATATTTTCGGTCAGTTTCGTTTATAAAAATTGTTATTATATATTAAAAAATTTTTGGAAATTCGAATTTTCTATGTGTTTTTGTAAATTTTAAGAAATTTTAGAGCACTTTCATTTCGTTTTAAGAATTTCTGCCAGTTTCGGTTATAAAAATATGAGGCTAAAATGTGCAGAATTTGAAATTTTTCATATTTTATATAATTTTAATTTTTTATTTTTTTATAAATTTTTTTGCTTTTTTAAGAATTTTTAAAATTTTCGGTCAGTTTCGGTTATAAAAAATTTAGTGAAATATTAAGAAATATCATAATTTAAGTGGATTTTTTTTATTCGCTTCAGTGTTGTTGACATTTTCAAGTTATTTTTTTTTTCATTTTCGTGCGGTTCTAAAATTTTCGGCCAGTTTCGGTTATAGAAAAAATTAGCAAAAAATGCAGAGAATTGAACATTTTTCTTAATTATGCTTAATTTTCGACTTTAGAATTATATTTCAAGCTTTTAAAAAAGTTCAAAAGTTTTCGGTCAGTTTCGGCTATAAAAAACTTGAACAAAAAAATTTAGAGAATTTAAAATTTGTCTTAATTATGCTTAATTTTCGGCTTTAGAATTATATTTTAATTCTTTTAAGGAATTTTAAACATTTTCGGTCAGTTTCGGTTATAACTTTTTTCCCCCAAAATTGAAGAAAATTTATTATATTTTATGTTTTCTTAATTATATTGTTTGATTTCTTTTCATATTCCTAAATATTTCAAAAAAATATATGTTAAAATGAATTTTTAGTTCTTTCTTCTAAATTATTAGTTTTAAATTTTAAAATACACTTACCTTGCCAGATGATGATATTGTTGATGCCGAAGGTGTACCCGATGATTGTGCACTTAAAGTAGCACGACTTGTATTCGATTGCATTGCAATAACAACAACAAGTAACGGAAACAAGCCAAAACACAACCGAAAATGGTTGTTATTTCGTTTAAATTTTTTTCTCTATTTTAACTTACTGTATGCCGTTGTAACTTGCGTAGCTTAACACCGTAAAGGAAATACAAGTAGGAAAAGTTTGTCGAGAATTAAAACTACAAGGGAACGCATATATGATTTTATTTTGGGTTTTTTTTATAAACTTTAAAAGACACTACAACGCATGTGGTAGGGCAGGGAGATGATTACACGCATACACTCAAAATCACAGCAGGTAAATGTGTGTTTTTGGCATTTTTTCACTAGAAGAACGATGTCGTTGTTGTTGTTGTTGATGATGATGGTTGTATTGGTTAGGATAGAGAGGAGATTTCAGTCGAGTGCTGAAAATGTTGATGTTGTTGTTTGAAGCTTTAAAACCATCCACCAACACCAATAAATTGTGAAAATTTAATGAGACATTTTGTTGAAAAAATTTAACATTTTTTTATATTTTTTATTTATATTTTTATTTATTTGTGCAAACCCACTTAAATTTTTTTAATTTTTTCACTCACTTCCTACAAAAACAAATGGAAATTCATTTAGAACTTATTTTTATTTCGTGGGCTAAAAAATTAGATTTATTTGTTAAATTATTTGATTTTATTCTGTTACATAAATATTTATTTTAAATTGACGAAAATGTTGTTTTTTTGCATTTTTTCATTAAATAAATAAACAAAAATTTAGTATAAAAGTCTAAATTTATGTTAAAAAAATTGTTTAAAGAAATTTTTTATATTTATATTATTAATTGTTAGAAATTTTCAAACTTGAGTTATTTTATATGCACAATTAGCAAAAATATTCAAAGTATTTTTTACATAATTTGTAAGAGTGTATGTATATATTACACACACTTTTTCAAAGGAAAGTCAGGAAAATTTTGTTTAACTTTAATAATTTATTTCTTATTAAATTAAAATTCTAAATATAAAAAATTCTAAAATTAAAAATATTATTTTCAAACTTAAATTTGGACTAAAAGTTAAAAAAAAAAAATATAACATTCAGAAAATTTTTTTTCAAGATTTATAAAAAATTTATGAAAAATTTTTTAAAAACGAAAGGAAGAAGGAAATAACAGACATTTTTGTTTCATGTAAACTATTTATTAATTTAAAATTATACAAGCATATTTGTAAGCATTTTGTATATTATTCAACAATATCTATAACTTTAAAATCTAACAAATTTTCTAACTGTGACAATTTTCAAACTTTGGCTATGCGCCAAAATATAAGAAACAAATCGAACAAAAAGATATAGTCAGAAAACTTGCTCTAATATATTCAGATAGATAGAGAGATAGATAGATAGATAGATAGATATAGAAGGTTGATGTGATACATTCCGTTGTATCACATCTCCATCCAGATACCAATATCGGTCCATTGTGAATCTATTCATTTATACTCGTTGGAATAAAGGAAGAAGAAAAGAGACTAACAAGAGGATAGTAAGGGTGAAAGACGAAATGTAAAAAAATTTTAAGGATACACCGCTAACTCCCCCTTAACCAGACTATTCCCATGACGAAGCCTATGACGTCTACAAGCTCCATATACCGAACATCACATAGCCCGTCGACGTCCTCACACATCCTACAAAAATCAGAATAACCGGCGTCCCATTTAGACCTCATCTTCCCTATCAATCAGTGTCCTGTTATGAGTCCTATCATGATTCTCAAACTTTTCCTATTCAAACTCAGAAGAGTACTTGTGCCTGTCCTGTCGCTCTCGATACCTTACAGTCCACTCTAATCTCCCAAGCCGAATTGGTTCTGGCCAAGATCTATTCGCTGATCCTCCCAAAGAAGAAAAACAGCGGGGGTTTTATGGTGGTCTCCATCTCCGAAGCATCCTTCGCTGTGCCTTGCCTTGCCTTGCCAATTCATCGGATAATTCATTGCCAGATATATTGCAATGGCCAGGTACCCAGCAGAGTCTCACCACGTAATGTTCTAACAGCTCCCTCAGCAACGTCTTACAATTGGCAACTAGTCTGGATTTCACCAGATGTGTCGCCAAGGCCTTCAGAGTCGCCAGACTGTCCACATAGAGAATAACCTCAGATCCCCTAGCAACGTTCAATCTGATCATCAGGAAGTCTAAATGAGCCCTTTATATCCGTGCCCATAATATAGACTCCCGCACAGTACTAATGTCCATCTTTGATCCGTTTGTAAATACTGCACAACCTTCGTACAATCTCTCGGTGCCGTACAAAAACCTCTCTATCAGGTATCACCACAACAGGATTTACCCAAAAATCCAATTCAGTGGTCATGTAATCTGTTGCCCCCGTGGAGCCTAGATTAACCTCACCGTCAATTTATCATTTGAGATACTAACTAAAAGAATTGCTTACACATTTAAATTATGACAATTTTTCAAATTTAATCAATTTAAGTAAACATAATAACCAGAGACAGAAGGACGGACAGATATTCTGTTTTGTACTAAATTTTAATTTAGCTTAAAAATATATCAGCATATTTCGAAGCAATTAAAATCTTAACAAAAAAAACTACATATTTTTAAAATGGAATAAAAATCTTAATGTTGACAATTTTTTAATAGGCTTAAATCATTCAAGACAAAATTTCGAATATAAACTTATTGCAAAACGGACGGATGGACAGACATAATTGTAAGACATGGAGTACATTTCTGTTTAATAAATTAAATTGTATTATCTTAAAAATTATATACTTTCAAGTGTTGTATAAATTGTTAACAAAGTTTAAAATTAAAAATTTTATCAATTTTTCTTTTAAACCTGAACACATAGAATACAACTAGAAGTTTATGTGAGAAGCACTTTAAACTAAATTTTCAAAAAAAAAAAAAATATATATATATATATATATATATATATAAATTTTTTTCATGCATTTATTTGTTGTATGAATTAGGTTTTTGACAACTGAATTAAGTTTTTATCTCTCACATAAATTTCTAGTTGTATTCTATGCCTGAACATTTTAAATGAAAATAACACTATGGTTATTGAAAGACAAAAGTACTGATGGACTTTTTGTTTAATGTAAACTTGATCTTAACCTAAAAATACAATTTAGTATTACTAAACATTAAAAATATTAATAAACAAATAGCATATTTTTAAAATCAAATGAAGCTTTAAACTTTCAAACAGTTTTAAACCTTAAAGTACTTGAAAAAATATAATACAAACCAGACGGATAGACGGACATATTTAAAGTGCTTAGATTTCCTTTCAATTGATTAAATAGAATTTAAGTTTTGTTAGAATTTTGTGTTTTATCAAACGCTATAGAAATTATTGACAACAGTTCAAATTTAAAATTTTAATAAATTTTCAAATTGGGCAACACTAAAGCCCATTTTGGTCAAATATTTGACCAAAATGACGTAGCTACTATATAAAATATTTCCTAATTTATCTTTTTAATGGAAAATGATTTTACTTACCATTAATCATAGCGGACATTTTATCGAATTTTATTTGACGCTGTTTTCTCTTACAAGACGTTTGCAAGATTAAACAATGACAAACAATATTTTTATAAAACTAGTGGTCATGCAATTTTGATCAAATATTTGTCAAATGTGACCATAGCTTAAGGAAAAATATTTCAACAAATTTTCAACCCGGAGACTAAGAAATATGTAAATATATGTAAGTATAATACAAAATTTTCCAAAACGGACGGATGGACGGACATCATAATAATGTTTAGGTTTCATTTCAGTTCAATGATAAGCATTTTGATTTAAATTAAAAATTTTAAGCAGTTGTTAAACTGGTCAACTTAAGGGAAAAATATAAACATATATTACAAACTTTTGAAGGACATAATTGTAATACTTAGGTTTCTTTTTTAGTTTAATAACTTTCACCTGTATTTCTTTAAAAAATGTGCATTATTAAATGCTTTAGAAATTGTTAGATACGTTAAATTTAACAATTTTTTTAACCTAAGTACTGTACACCAAAAAAAACTTCCAGAGCAATTTTTAAAACAAAATTTTTGCAAGATGGACATATGCACATACGGGTAAAATATTGGATACTAAATAAAAATAGACAAACTTATGTATCAATAGCAATAAGAATCATTAGTCTAGATTGCATTGTTTTTGTGTACTGAGCTGTTAAAGTTCAAAAAATATTTTTTATATATTTTGGAAAAGGATTAAAAATTAAATTTTCATCAACTTTGACTGTATTTTTTTTTTTTTTTAATAAAAAGTTTTTCAAAGCAAAAATTTAAAATAGAACCATTAACTTCGGGTATTTAAGTGTATTTTTCTTCAAGTATTTGTAAATAATATTTTGTCCTAGTATTTTTGTTATTTCTTTTTTTTTTTTTTTTTTTTTTTTGAAAATTGTTCTAAAATACACACATTTATCAAGTTTCATATTGTTGTACTTAAAATTTTACAGGATATTTGTGATGCAAATTTTCTGAAAAATAGTACATATTGTCTACTTTAATACCGTGAAAAAAAAATCATGCGCATATGTAGCTCGATTTTTTTAATTAACATTATTGTGAAAAAACTCAAGTTCTTTTCACGAAAATGGAGTAAACAAAAATTCCAACGAATATATTTTTAATAAACTTTTGGTAAGTTTCGATCCAATCATATCTAGTATGAGGAAAAATATGAAAAAAACATATAGTCCTACCTCAATCCGCCTTTGATTTGCTTATTCTTACAGAAAACGATAAGAGTTATATTGATGTTTCAGATGTTGGCGATAGCAATGAAAAAAGTTATAGTGGATAAAAATTTATTATATAAAAATATTAAAATTAATAAAAAAAAAAAAAAAAATTATTATTTATTTTTTCATTTTTTCATGAAGTTCCAATATTTCTTTACGAGTTTTTCAGAGTTTTAGTTGATTTTTTTTATATGCTACATTCCTAGGTAAAAGTTATCACATATACCAAGTTTCACTATTTAATCCTTAAAATTAAAAGAAAAACATACATTAATAAAAATTATTGAAATTAACGTACGGACGGAAGGACGGACATTACCATTCTGCAAAAAAATAAAATTCTAAAAATACTTTTTTTACCTAATAATAAATAAAAATACACATCCTGCTCATTAAAATATTGTTATCACCTTTCCCTGAATTAAGCGACCATTTTCGACACATTTAACCCCAATGTATAGACAGATGGACGGACATTACCATTCTGCAAAAAAAATCATAAAGTTCTAAATATGCATTTCTTTACTAACTAATAAATAAAAAAATAAGTTGTGATCATTAAAATATTAATATCACCTTTCCCTGGATAAAGCGGACGTTTTATATCCATTTCACCCCAATATATAGACGGATGGACGGACATTACTGTACTGCGAAAAAAATCCTAAAATTCTAAAAATACATTTTTTTACCTAATAATAAATAAAAATATACATCCTGATGATTAAAATATTGATATAATATTTCCCTGAATAAAAAGGCCATTTTCGATCTCTTTTACCCCAACGTTAGATGTACAGACATAATTCTAATGATAAAATTTATTTTTTCTTAAAAAATTTAAATTTTTATTTTCTTAAAAATTATGTACTAATAAACATTGTAGAAATTATCAACATAAGTTTAAATTTAAGATTTTCGAAATTTTTTAAACCGGACCAACTTAAATACTTCAAGAGAAAATAACTAAATAATACAAACTTTCTTCCCACACAGACGAATGGAGGGACATAATTGTAAAGCTTAGATTTCTTTTTGTTTTAATGATTTGCATTTGTATTTGCTTAAAAAATTATTTAATATTGTTACGAAATTGTATTTGATTACAAATATAATGATTTTAACGGCTGGTTTAAATTTAACTAACACTTTTCAACCTTTCTCAATCTTTCTCAATGCTTCTCGACCTTTCTGTTTATGTTACCATACAACTTTGAATGAAAAGCTTTCACCATTGTTTGTAAGTGTGGCAACACTAAATGTTTAAGCTGCTAACATTAACATCGAAAGCTCTAGAATTCGAATATTCTAGTTTGTACGTTAAGGTCATTGTAGAAATAGAGCTTTCGAGAAATATCTAGTAGGTAATGCAGTGTATATAAATTGGCCGTGAGAATTGAGTCAGTCTACTTGGAAGCATCGTTAAGTAAAGACAAATTAACCGCCTTGACTGTATATTCTTGTACATTATTAAAGTGTGCTGTTTAAAGCGTGTAATTTAAGTGTGTGTGTGTGTGTGTGTGTGTGTGTGTGTGTGTGTGTGTGTGTGTGTATTAGAACACAAGTAACTATTTAAACTGTTATTGTTGTACATTTTTAAATAAAATAAATAGTCGTTACAACTTTTAAACTACTAAACTGCTTTTATTTGCAATCAAAGTACCGGTTTCTTTAAAAGGAATCAAAAAAGCAAACAAAGTACCGGTTCTTTTAAAAGGCAAAAACGTAACAATATTTTATGTTATATAAATTGTTAAAATAGGTTTAAGTTTGGAATTTAAAAATTTTTTCCAACTGCATTACTACAAGACTGAGGGTCATAGTTTAATGGACGAATTTGACACAATTCCCTTACAAACTTAAAGATATAGGTTTGTATTTTAAAAGGATCGTAATTAATCAAATGCCATGTTATTTGTTTTAAATGGTTAAATATTATTTTTTTTTTAATTTTGGATGCCTTCGAGAGAAAATACACCAACATTTCAAATCCGGACGAAGTGACGGACATAATTTCATAGCTTAAGTTTCTTTAAAACTTAATAATATGTATTTGTATTTTTTCTTTAGTTATGTATTATTAAACTTTATGTAAATTTTTAAAATTGATTTAAATTAAACATTTTAGCGATTTTTTTTAAACTTGACTTTAAGAAAAAACTAACTTAAATTGTTTCATGGACTGAGTGATATACACATACATATGGACGCTTAGTGCCTAATTCTTATGGAAACTTAAGGACATACTTTTGTATTTTTATAAGGACCATAGAGAATTAAATGCCGTTTAATTTGTTTTAATATGTTTGAGTTTAAAATTTTAACAAATTTTCAAAACTGAGATTTTAAAACAGAAAAAAAGTAACTAAATTTTTTTAGGACTGACAGAAGGACAGACATAATTGCAAAGCTTAAGTTTAAAATCCAACAAATATTATAATTTGAGATTTTTCTTCAAATAATATGCTATTAAAGGAAATCAATATTATTGTAGACGCTTCAAATTAAGAATTTTTAAATTTTTTTTAAATTTCCTTTAATGACAAATTTATTAAAAAATTTGAGAAAAATTAAACAGAAATCAATGGTATTGTCATTAGAATAAAATTTTTACACTTTAGTATTTAATTTAAAGTGTTTGCAAAAGGTTTTAAAATTTTCGGTCATTTTCGGCCAGTTTAATTTTTAACAAATTTGGGAAAATATTAAAAAATTTCACAATTTTTTCAATATTTTTTTGACTTTTCCAGAAATTTTATAAAATTTTGATAAATATAAAAAATTTTCGGCCAGTTTCGGCTGTAAAAAATTAGTGCAAAAATCAACAAAAAATGTATAATTTTTTTATTAAAATATAATTTTATGTCTTATTATTAAATTTTAAGTATTTTTAAAAACTTTCAAAATTTTCGTTCAGTTTCGAACAATTTCGTTAACAAATCTGGCGAAAATATTGAGAAATTTCATAAATTTTCCAGAGTTACTTAATTGAATTTTTTAATCTTTTCCTGCAAATTTTGCAAGTTTTTGAATAAATTTCAAAATTTTCATTGAGTTTCGGCTTTAAAAAAAAATAACCAAAAAATATTTAAAAATTTAAAACTTTCAAATAATATTTTTAACAATTTTTTTAAATTTTCCGTCAGTTTCGGTTATGAAAAATATTTATTAAAAATTATCAAATTTCTTCAATTTTGTTTTTTTTTTTTTCTTTGTCAACTTAAGTTTTTTAAACATTTTTCAAAAATTCATTTAAGATTCTTTTAGAAAATCGAAATTTTTCAATCTGTCGGCTATATTTTTTTTTTTCTTAAATTTTTCAGTTTCCTATATTCTTTATGAACTGTAATTGAATAGAGACTTTTTTGATATATTTTTTTGGACTTTCGTCAAGTTTTTTTTTTAATTTCGGATATTTTTGGTTAAACAAATTTCTAAGTTCTTTCACACAAATTTAGTTTATTTAATCTTTTTATAAGAATTTAGTGTAATTAATAATTTTTAAGACATTTTTGAGTACTTTTTTGTTACTTTCGTTCAATTAAAAAAAAGGAAAATTCTTCAGCTTCAATTTTAAGAAAATATATCTTTCTTTATAACAAATTTGATTTTCTAGCCCATTTAATACAAGTAATACACATTTGAGCCATTTTTTAATCATTCGTTGAGTTTTAAAAATTTTCGGCCAGTTTCAGCTAAAGAATAATTTTTATTTATTATTTATTTTTTTTATAAAAAAATGGAATTTTCTTAGCATTTATATTGTAGTTAATGAGTCATTTTTTGAACTCTCGATTAGTTTTTGAAAATTTCGTCCAGTTTCGATTAAAGAATTTTCCGAAATTTTTTATAAAAAATAGCATTTTCTTATCATTTCTAATGCATTTAAAACAACAAAAACTATTTAGAGACAATTTTAGTCAGCTCAGTTTCGCCTCAGGATTTTTTTAAGTTTCTATCGTAGAAATATAATTTTCTCATCATTTGTACAGTTAATAATGAAATTAAACCATTTTAAGACATTTTTTTGGGCTTCCGAGCAGTTTCGGTTAAGGAAATTTCTTCCATTTTTTTATTACAAATTGCATTTTCTTATAATTTCTGATGCATTTAAGGCAGCTGAAATATTTTTGAGACATTTTTGGCCATCCGTTGAGTTTTGAAAATTTTCGGTCAGTTTCGGCTAAAGAGATTTCTTAATTTTTTCATAAAAATAAGCATATTTTATCATTTTTGATTAACTGAATGCATCGAAAACACTTTTCAGACTTTATTTGAACTTTCGGTTAGTTTTGAAAATTTTTTCAGTAAATTTTTTAAAATCTTTTTGTTAAAAACGGAATTTTCTGATTTTGAGACATTTTTAGGATCTTCGTTGAGTTTTGAAAATTTTCGGCCAGTTTCGACTTTAGAATTTTTTTGTAAAAAATTTAATTTTCTTTGAATTGAAGCTGAAATTAATGACATTAAAAAATTTAGAGACTTTTTTTTCTACATTCGTTGAGTTTTGAAAATTTTCGGCCAGTTTCGGCTAAAGAATTTATTTGTAAAAAACTAAATTTTCCCAGAATTGATGCTGATATTAATATCATTAAACCATTTTGAGATAATTTTTTTTTTTTTTTTACTTTCGTTGAGTTTGGAAAAATTTCGGTCAGTTTGGCCTAAAGAATTTCTTTGTAAAAAAATTAATTTTGTGAATACTTGACTTGTAATTAACAAAAATAATGCATTTTTTTTCGGCCAGTTTCGGCTAAAATGTTTTTTCTTTTTTTTGTTTTTGTTGAGTTTTGAAAATCTTTGGCCAGTTTCGGATAAAAATTTTTTATAAAAAAAATTTGTTTTGTGTATTTGTATAATATACATTGTAAGAATGAACATTGTAATAATGAAAATTTTTTGAAACATTTTTTAGGACTCGTTGAGTTTTAAAAATTTTCGGCTTTAGAATTTTTTTTGTATAAAATTAAATTTTCTCAAAATTTATGCTGAAATTAACGACATTAGACCATTCTGAGACATTTTTCGGTCAGTTTTGAAAATTTTCAGATAATTGCGCCTTAAGAATTTTTTTGTAAAAAATATAATTTTCTGATTTTTCATGCCGAAATTAATGATATTAAACCATCTTACATGATTTGATTCAATCAATATCGGCTAAAGATTTTTTATAAAAAAAAATATAATTTTGTGAGTATCTGACCTGTAATTAATGAAAATAAACTACTTTGAAACGTTTTATGAACTTTCGGTCAGTTTTTAAAAATTTTGACCAATTTTGTCTAAATAAAATTTTATTTAATGTTTTTATTTTTAATTTTTCTTTAAATTAAATTATTTTTTTATCTTTTATTTCATTCAAAACTCTTTATACTCATATATGAGAATAAAGCCACAATTCAATGTGGCTGCTTATTTCCGTTTCCTTTACTTTCATATACAAGTTTTCTAATTTTGTTGTTGTTTCTGCTTACTGCAAGCAAACACATACACCACAAATATTATTATAATTTAGCTTACGGTAAAATATAGGAAAAAGAAAGAGAGAAAGGGCCAATGGGGGGATTACAAGTAGTGGGAGTAAAAAAAATGTTTGTTATAGTTTTGAAGTGGTTTAAGTAAGAGTGTATTTTATTATTATAAAGAAATGTTTAGTTATTTTTATATAGTATTTTTATTTCTTAATATATATTTTTTTATTTGCTTTTTTATTTTTCTTGTTATATTCAAATCTTTTTTGTGTATGGTCGTTTTTCTTGTTGGCCAACACTACCTTGAACCTTAAAAAGAAACACATTCATAATTTCTTTTTACCACAAAAAAAAAAAAAAATAACAAAAAAAGGAAAAACATACATAAAATATTGAATAATAAATATAATATGGAAAATATTAAATACATACATAAATTTATATTCTGTTACAGATAATTTTGTATGTAAATATTATTACTATTTTTTTTATAAATTTTTATTTCTTGAATATTTTTTTTTCTTTTCCTTAAAAGAAAAATCTTAATATGTAAATGAAGTTTTGTAAAATTTTAAGATCCTTTATTTTCCTTTATTTTCGTATATTTATATAAGATTTTATTATTTGAATTGAAATTATCTTGTAGGTCATCAACGAAATGGTCAGTTATTTTTATTTTGAGGGAAATATAACAATGTAAATAGTATTTAAATGAAGGAATTTAAAGACTGAACAAAACTCTATTACAATTTTTTTTTTATTTTGAAATCTAAAATTTTTAATATTTTTATATGGGAAATGGTGTTATACTTGTACAAAATCTTTTGAAATATAACTATTTGTCCCTAAATTTACAAGAACATTAAAAAAAATTATATTTTATTGTAACAAATGTAGTTTTGATTTATTACTCTTATTAAACAAAGAAAAAAATTAAAATGAAATATTACAAAACCTACAAAAACAAAAAAAAGGCTAGGTCACCATCAACAGCAGTAAAAAGGAAAATTAATTGCAAAAAAAATACCAACGAATGCAAAAGACCAACAATATGAAGAAAACAACAAAACAAATAACTTATCTTAAATAACAACCTTACAAAAGAAAAAAGCATTAAAATACACACATTATTACGAGTAATACTCAATAATAAAAACCAATTCCTAAATATAATTGAACTACTACAACAATAAAAATATATACAAAAATATTAGCAAAATAACTGAAAGCTTAATGTTAAAACATGTTTTTGTTGTTAAATTATTTTACAAACTCATCTTTAGACAAAAAAAAAAACAAATGACAACAACTTCCCACTCAAAACAACAAAAAACCAACTTTTTTTTACAAGTAATCTCATATCCTCTCTCTCTCACTCTCATAAAAATCATATAAAAAAAAACTTCAAAATTTTATATTATTTTCCGAAGCATACTTTACAGCGTTTTAATATATTTTTTAAAGAATTAAACCCAGCAAATGACTAATTTGTTAATGGATTTCTAAGCGAAAAAAAAAAAATACAAATGTATTACTTTGCTAAAAAGGGAAAAGCAAGGGGGTTCTATAAAAAACTATTAAAATCAAACGTGCTTGAAAATTTTTGGATAACAAGCTATAACTCTTAATATAAGCAACACTAGCAGATTTCAAAATACCAAAAAAAAAAAAAAGAAACAAATTGTGTTTGAAAAAAGATTACCGGAAAAAATAGAGAAAATCTAAAAGTTTATTATCGGCACAAAAGCAGCATAATATACTGTTACTAAACTATAATATTTGCAAATAAAATAGTAATTACCAAAAATATATCATAAAATTTGACAGATACAAAAATTAAAGAAGTAATAAAAAATAGAGGGTATTTTTCCCTCTACACGATAATGCAATAAAGGGGACTTAGGGCAAGGCAAATGCGTGTACTATAGACCAGGTAATGGACCAAAGAGTTTACACTAATCTAAAACAGATTGCACTATATAAAGTTGACAAGAGTTAACCCTAAAAATTAGATCAGGGATTTCCTTATAGACACAGTAATGTTATATACTATAATACATAATATAGACTATAGTCTAGCCTATAGTCCAGACTATAGTCTGGTCTATAGTCTAGACTATAGTCTAGTCTATAGTTCAGACTATAGTCTAGTCTATAGTCTGGACTATAGTTTAGTCTATATTCCAGACTATAGTCTAGTCTATAATCCAGACTATAGTCTAATCTATAGTTCAGACTATAGTCTAGTCTATAGTCCAGACTATAGTCTGGTCTGTAGTCCAGACTATAGTCTAGCCTATAGTCCAGATTATAGTCTGGTCTAGTTTATAGTCCAGATTATAGTCTAGTCTATAGTCCAGACTATAGTTTGATCTAGTCTATAGTCCAGATTATAGTCTATTCTATAGTCCATTCATGACAAAACTTAGTACCCAGTTTTTCTCCAGGATGTCAAATTTGCTCTCAAAAGGACTTCAAAATCTCAAGCAATCTTTTAGGAATATCAACTCCCTAAGCCCTCTTAATTTCTTCTAATATCTCTAAAATCTAATACTGTTAAGGAATTGAAACACTTAAAACAGAACTATAAAATAAATTTTATACTTGTAACAGCTTTGTATGTGTTTGTGTATGTGTTGCTATCATAGCAGTCGTCAAAATCTATGTATATACGTTTCCGTTTAAGGGAAGCAACAGAAAATTGTTGTTTAATTTTTATTTGACATAAAAATTAAATAGCAAACAACAACGTCTTGGGAAAATACATATATACAAACAAACTCCTTCTCAGTTTTTGCAAGAGGCAAGGCCTAGACTTACATACGTACATACATAGAGTTCTGGTGAATGCGAGCAAAAATCTTATTTTGTTGTTTTTTTTTTTTTATATGCACATGCCTCTAGTAAGTAATTACGAGGAATTAAACAAAAAAAACTATTTTCGTCAACAATTAAGGCTCAACATCAAATTCTCATTTGGTAGAATAAGCTGCGGCTGGTGGCTGACTAGCTGCTGTTGCAGAAATAAACAAGTTAAGGAAGCATCAACGAACAAACATTAGCAAACAAAAACGTCAGCCCTTATTACACCCTGTGTCAGAGAGTACGTAAGAGTGAAAAAAGGGAGGCAAAGAGTGGGGATGATAAAAATGAAAAAGGTAATTAATTATGGTTAAATATGTGAAAGATAATTAACAAATCCCTGAGAAATCTTTCAAAGCCGATGAAATGAAAAGAAAACTATTTAAAGAAAAAAAAATGAGAGAAAATTTAATAAGTAAACAAAAAAAAAACAGTTAAATAGGGAAATTTAGAAAAAATTTTAAAAATAAAAATTTAGTTTTTCAATTCTGGTCAAGTTTGAAGAAATTGTAAAAAAGCGTTTAAAACCGTTGAAATGTTTTTGGGCGTTTCTTGCGAATTTGTTTAGGAATTTTAAAAATTTAAGCAAGTTTATACTAGGTCTTAAATTAAATTTTTATAATTTTTTTTTATATAAATCTTTTTAATTTAAACTATTTAAATTTCGATTTCATGTCTTTTGTAAGTTTTTATCTTAATTTTTTGCAAATACCAAAAAAAGCGGTTTTTAAGCGCTAAAATTTTTTTAAGCTTTTGAAAATGTTTAATAAAAATTTTAGGCTGTTAAGCAAAAATGTATAAGTAAATCGAAATTATATAAGTAAATCGTATTTATTTTTATTTTTCATAATTTTTTTAAAATTAGCGTTTAAAAACGCTTTATGTTTATATATATATATATTTAGATAAAATTTAAATTAAATAATTTTAAATAAAGAAGTTACAAGTTTTTTTCTAGATTTTTTCTAAATTCTCAAAAAGCGTTTTTAAACGCTCAAAATATTTAGTGTTTTGTATGAATTTTTTTCGAAATTTTAATTTTTAGACAAGTTTAGCTTAGAACATCGTATTTTTATGATTTCTCATATAATTTTCTTAAAAATTGAGATAGAGTTTAAAAGCGCTAAATGTTTTAAGTGATTTCAAAATTTTTTATAGATTTTCACTAAATTCTAAAACAGAACTTTTAAACGTTAAAATTTTAAAAAGCGTTTTTTCAGTTTTTTTTTTATTTTAAGTTTTTAGGCAAGCTCAACTAAGAACACCATATTCTTTATTATTTTTTACAGAATTTTCTTAAAATCTAAATTATCGTTTTTCAACGCTAATGAATTTAATAAATTTTTGTAGAAATCTTTTTAATTTAAGCCATCTCAAGTAAAGAAATTAAATTTATTTAATTTAATTTTTTTTTTTTTTTTTTGTTTTTAACAAATTCTAAAAAACGTTTTTAAACGCTCAAAATATTTTAAACGGTTTTTTAAGATTTTTTCGATATATTAAGTTTTTAGGCAATTTTAACTAAGAATATCGTATTTTTTTATGATTTTTCATATCATTTATTTAAAATCGAAAATAGCGTTTAAAAACGCTAAATGTTTTAAATTTGTTTTTAAGATTTTTTGTTGATAAAAGCTAAATTAAACTTTTTTGAATATAAAAACATATTTACTGTAAATTTTTTCTAGATTTTCGCTAAGTTCTAAAACAGCGTTTTAAAACGCTAAAATTTTAAACAGCCTTTTCTAAGAATTTTTTTTCGAAATTTTAAGTTTTACGGCAAGTTTAACTAAGAACATCATATTTTTGTACAGAATTTTCTTAAAATCTAAATTAAAAACGCTAATATATTTTTCAGAGCTTTTATGAATTTTTGTAGAAATCTTTTTAATTTAAACAATTTTATGTAACGAAATTATGTTTTTCTTAAGTTTTTTCTTCATTTTTACCAAATTCGAAAAAACATTTTTAAATGCTAAATTTTTTAGCGTTTTTCTATCATCTTTCCAAGAAAATTAAATACTAAATTAACGTTTAAAAACGCTAAACATTTTTCCTGAGGTTTTATGTTTTTTTATAGAAAAATTTTTAGTTTAAACTATTTCAGTGGCGAATTCATATATTTTGTAAGATTTTTGTGAGTTATTGTTAAATTCTAAAAAACGTTTTTAAAAGCTAAAATTTTTTAAAGCGTTTTTTTTAATTTATTAAGGAATTTTATTTTTTTAAGAATATTTTTTTATTAGTTTTAATAAAATCTTCTTTAAGTCTAAAAAGCGTTTTTAAACATAAAAATTTTTTAATTCGTTTCTATGACTTTTTTTTTTTTTTTTTTTTTGTGAAAACCTATTTAATTTAAACAATTTTAAGTGCTAAAATCATTTTTTTATCAAATTTGAAAAAGCGTTTAAAAACGCTTAACATATTTGAAACGTCTTTTAATAATTTATAAAGGAATTTTATTGTTTAAGACAAATTTGGGTATTTATTATTATTGTTATGATTATTTTTTCATAGAATTTTCTTAAAATCTAAATTACCTTTCAAAAACGATACATTATTTTTTTTTTCGTTTTTATAAATTTCTTGAAATATTTTTAATTTGAATAATTTATTAGTGAATTCCAGTTTTTTGTAAGCTTTTATTTAGTATATCATCAAGTTTTAGAAAAGCGTTTTTAAACGTTAAAATTTGTGTAGTCATTTTTTCTGAGAATTTTCTTTGGAAATTTTTTAAATTTCTTCATATATAAGCGAGAAAATTTAATTTTTCTTATTTTTCGTTGGTTTTAAACAAAATTCTAAATTAGCGTTTAAAAGCGCTAAAATCTTTTTTGCGTTTTTGTGATATTTTTGTGGAAGAATTTTTATATTTATCAATTTTAAGTACCGAAATAATATTTTTTCCAGGTTGTTTGTCAATTTTTACCAAATTTTTAAAAAGCGTTTAAAAACGCTAAAATTATTTGAAGCGTTCTTTGTGAATATTCTAAAGAAATATTTAAAATTTCTCCAAACATAAACTAAAAAATTGTATTTTCATTATTTTTTTTTTTCATATATTTTTATTTATTTTTACCACATTTAAAAAAGCGCTTTTGAATGCTAAAACTTTTTACGCGATTTTTATGAAACTTTTTACAATATTAAAATATTGTAAAAAAAATTAGTTTTTATTATTTTTCATTGTTTTTACACAAAATGAAGGATACACATGATAGATAGATAGATGGAGAAGGTTGACGTGATATCAAATATACCACATCTCCATCCAGAGACCGATCTCGGTCCATTGTGAGTCCCTTCATTGAAAAGCTATTGAATATAGAATGCAAAATACAGAAAATAGGAAAATAGGAATAGAAAAGGGAAGGACAGGAATAGAAAAGAGAAGGACAGGAATAAAAAAGGAATCATAGAAGAGGATTAGCAGTGTTGCCAATCCCCCTAGGGGTGTACCCCTGATTCTCCCTTAAACAGTTAATTTCCATGACGAAGCCTATGACGGCTACAAGCTCCACGTCCTGAACGTCACTTAGCCCGCCGAGAAATTGGCTGCCCAGCCAATTCATCCTACGATGCAGCAATTGCGGACAATGGCACATAATGTGCTCAATAGACTCGGTCTCGTCGATGTCTCCACACATTCTACAAAAATCGGAATTGCTAGCGTCCCATCTAGACCTCATCTTCCCTATCAGTTATGGCCCCTATCGTGATTCTTAAGCTCCTCCTACTCAAGCCCAGAAGAGTGACTGTGCCGGCCACATCGCCCTCGACACCTTACAGTCCTCTCTACTCTCCCAAGCCGAATTGGTTCTGACCAAGATCCAATCATTGATCTTCCCATGGTAGAAACTCAGCAGTGGTTTCACATAGGTTTCCCCCTCCGGAAGGATACACATGTTTTATAAAATTTTTTACTAATTTTTTAAATATTTAAAAATTTGCCTTTAAAAGCGCTAAATTTTTTGTAGGTGTTTTTTCAGAACATTTTTTAAAATATATAAAATATAAATTGGTGTATTAGAAAATTTTCATTTTCATCATTTTTTGATATTTCTTTTATAAATTATAAATTAGCGTTTAAAAACGCAACATTTCTTGTGTGTGTTTTTTTTTTTATTTTTAATGTTTAGAAATCTTTAAAATTTTAAACGTTTAAGCAAGGAAATCATGATTTTCATAATTTTTGTATTTTTTTTTTATTTTTAAAAAGGCGTTTAAAATACTAAAATTCTTTTTAATTAAATTTAAAAAAAAAATTTTAATTTTAAAAATTTTTATCAAGAAAATCTTGATTTTCATAATTCTTGTCCAGTATTTTTGAATTTATATATTTGCGTTTAAAAACGCATCACTTTTTATGAAAAATTTTTAAAAAATCTTAATATTAAAACATTTTTAGCAACAAAATCTTGTTTTTTATAATTTTGTTTAATTTTTAAAAAATTGTGAAAAAGCGTTTAAAAACTTCAAACATTTTTTTGATCGTTTTTTATGTAATTTAAAAAAAAATTAAATTTAAAAATTTTTAAGCAAGAAAATCAAGTTGTTTAATATTTTTCCTAGATTTTTGATATTTTATTAAAAAGTGTTTAAAAACGTTATTTTTACGTATTTTCCTATTTTTTAAGAAATCCTTGAAATTCAACATTTTTAACATAAAAATATTGTTTGTTATTTTTTTAGTTATAAATAAGCGTTTAAAAAAGCTAAAATTTTGTAGGTGTTTTTTAGGAAAAACATTTTTAGAATGCTTTTCTTATTTTTTTAGTCGAATTATTAGAAATTATAAATTAGCGTTTAAAAACGCTAATGTTTCTTCTGACTTTCTTTACTTTTTTTTTTTTTGGAAATCTCTAAAATTTTAGGACTTTTAAGCAAGAAAATCATACATTATTTGTCATTTTTAATTGGTTATAAATCTGTGTTTAAAAACGTTCAAACTTTTTTCTGTATTTTTGATGTTTTTTTTTATAATTATTTCTGAAATTTTATGTATTATAAATTAGCGTTTAAAAAGCGTTAAAAATATGTTGCCTTTTTTCGTAACATTTTTAAGAAATCTTTGAAAATTAAACATTTTTAAGCGAAAAACAATTTTTTTATAATTTCGGCGACTTTTTTGAGAAACTAAAAGTTAGCGTTAGGAAACTCTTATTTTTTTATAATTTTTCAACTATAGGAAATTAGCTTTTTAAAAACGCTAAATTTTATTTTGTCGTATTTACGATTTTTTTGGAAATCCTTTAAATATAATTAATAAAAAAAAGAAAAAACTTACTTTTTGTTCAATTTTTTATAAATTATAATGAAGCGTTTCAAAACGCTTAAATTTTTCTTGGCGTTTTTATTATTTTTTAGAGATATTTAAAATATAATAATTTTAATATAATTTATAACAATTATAATTATAATTTTTCTCGCATTTCGAATAATTACAAAATAGCGTTTAAAAGCGCTATTATTATAAGCGCATTCTTTAATTAAATTTTTTAAACATTCTTTTTCAATTCAAACAAGTTTGAGTAAGAAAATGTTGTTTTCTAACATTTTTGTGGATTTTTAGAAATAGCGTTTAAAAAAAAACGCATAAAATTTTCTAAGCAATTTTTATGATTTTTTTTTTATAAATTTTTAGAATTTAATCACACACATTCAAGACAAGAAAAATCTTATTTTTTGTAATTATTATTCAATTTTTAAAAAGTTACAAATTATCGTTTAAAAAGGCTAAAATAATTTTTAACTTTTTTTATTACATTTTTTCTAAATCTTTTTAACTTGAAAAATTTCAACTAAGAAAATCTTAACTTTTTTGGGAATTTTTCATAAAAGTTTTTAAAAGCGCCAAAATTTTTCTAAGCGATTTTTATGATTTTTTTTAGAAATTTTTAAAATTTAATTATTTAAGACAAGAAAAATCTTATTCTTTACAACTATTCTTCAATTTTTAAAAAGTTACAAATTAGCTTTTAAAAACGCTAAAAAATTTTGGGCGTTTTTCATTCGATTTCTTATGAATATTTTTATTTAAAAAACGCTTAAATTTTTCCAAGTGATATTTAAGATTTTTTTCTAAATTGTTTAAAATTTGATTACTTTAATTAAAGAAAATCCAGCTTGTTGTAAAATTTTATAATATAAATTGATTTTTTTTTTTTTTTTTTTTTTTTGTTATAGAAATATTTAATGTCATAATATTTTAAAGCTCCTTCATTAAAGTAACAAAATTATTAGTGTCAAGGCAATTTTTTTCATACTTTAATATTTTTTATTTGATTTAGCTAATTAATCTCTTTTTTATAAATTAACTCTAGGGTTTGAAAATTTCTTTAGAAGTTCAATTCATAACAAATTCTTTTTTTCTTTGTTCAAAAGCTAAAGTTTAGATAATAAAAGAAAATTCCTTCCATATTATAAAATACACATTTGGGAGGTTTCTTTCATTAGATTTTATAACATTGTTGGTTTAAACGCCATGAAAGACAGAATATACAATAAAAAAAATTCCAGTTAAACGTGATTTTTTTTTTTAGATTTTATAACACCCACTCTTATTGGCTTTAGATATGAATTTTTTTTCTTACTTTTTTTTTAGCTAAAACTTTTCTTTTTAATTTAATTTTTTTTAATATAAATTTATTACTTTTTTAACTCATATTTCTTAATTAAAAAAATTTCTTTTATATTAATTTTGCTAATTTTGCAAAATTTTCATTTTTTTTTTTTTTTTTTTTTTTTTTTTAAGAAAATTTCTTCACATATTTTTCTTTAAAAAATTTTTCTTTAGTAAAAGAATTTTTTCACGAACACGTTTAATCCAAAAGTCTGCGCGTAACTGAAATTTTTATGGGTAAATTTAGCAATACACAGATTCTTTGAAAAGAAATTGAAAAAAAAGAAACGGAAAAAACTCATATTACAATGGATGCTCACAGGATATATATGTATAACTAAATGAGTAGATAAAAAACCAATAAACTAAAAAAAAGAGTAAGCTCTTAGCAGGATGCTGTATAAACTTGAAATATTCATTGTTATTTGTTATTAAAGTGTAGAGTTTACTCTTAACCCACACAAAAACTCTCTTCTCACAAACTCTCTCTTTCTCTTGTGGGAGGTAAATTTATTTTAAAACAAAACCTATGATTATTTAATAGATTTTTTACTTAATACAACTTTTATTTGTAAAAAAATAATATTAATAGTTTATTAAAATTTATAAATAAATTATAATTGTGTATAAATTTTATAACAAACATAATTTATCATAATTTTTAATCATTTACCGTTATTTATTACTCATTTTCAAAACAACAACACAAAATAAACAACTCTGTTATGTGCTAACCTTTAAATGTGTTGCCATATGAAAAATGTGTCACACAAAAGTAAACCATAAACAGGGTTGTATTTTTAAAGTAGTAAAGACAACTTTAATAATAAAAATTTACAATAAAGAAAATTTAAGTGAAAAATTAGAAAATATTTTAAAAACTAATTAAAATTAAATATTTTATTAAAATTTATTTAAAAATAGAAAATAATATAAAATTTATTAAATAATATAAAGCTTTAAATTAAAAAAATATGAATATTTTTATTAAAAAAATAAAATAATTTTGAGGTTTGCAGAATTTAACTTTAGTTTTAAAACAAATTATAAAATAAGTATTCCCTTTATCTTTTTAGTGATTATTAAATTACTACAATAGGAATTCTTTGAAAATTTTGAATTTTTGTTTATTAAGAATCTTACCAAAAGTATATTATTTTAACGAAAGCAATGAGAAACCATTTTATAACTTAGTTGAAATACTAGAAAAGCTGAGATAACAATTTCAAAAGAATTTTTGGGTTTTAATGTCATTGTTAAAACTTAACGAAAGTTTATTTTTGAAACGAACATAGGTAGAAACAATTTTTTTAACATATTTTTATAATTTAAGAAAATGATATGCAATTTCTGTAATAATTAAGAATTTTTAATTATGTAAAAATCTTAACGAAAGTTTATTTTTTGAAGGAAAACTGCTAGAAAGAAATCTTCAACATATTTCTATTGTTCGAATAAATCGGACGAAATTTCTATTAAAAATTTGGAATTTTTGTTAATTTTAAAAACTTAGCGAAAGCTTAATTTTTGAACAAAAGAAATCTTTAACAATCTTCACAAATTTAGAAATTTCGGAAATTTAAAATCTTAACGAAAGTTTGTTTTTTGAACGAAAATAGTTAGAAGTGATTTTTTATATTCGTATAACTTGGGATTCGCAGATAGAATTTCTTAAAATTTTTGGGATTTTCGGTTATTAAGAAAACTTATCGAAAATATAACCTTTTAACGAAAACAGCTCGAGAAAGTTTTTAAATATATTTTTACAATTTAGCAAAATGAGATAAAATTTCTATAAAAAGATTTGAATTTGTGGTTATTTTAAAATCTGATTTTTGAATGAAAGCAGTTGGAAAAATTTTTTTCACATACATATTTTTGTTACTTTAATAACAAAAGTTAATTTTTTGAACGAATATCCATGGAAAATTTTTTTAAAATCTTTGTATTGCTTATGTAACCAAAATAAAATGTCCGTATAAATTTTGAATTTTTGGTCATTAAGAAAACTTAAGGAAAGTGTTGTTTTTAAACGAAAACAGATAGAAAAGAGTTTCTAATATGTTTGTATAAGTTAGACAAATGAAATAAAATTTCTATAAAAAAATTAAAATTGTTCTTTTTTTCAACTTAACAAGAGTTTATTGTTTGAACCAAAATAGCTATAGAAAATTTTTTAACATATTTGTGTTAATTAAATAGCTGGGAAAAAAATTCTTAAACAATTTTGAATTTCTGTTTCTTTAAAAAACTTGACGAAAGTTTAATTTTTTAACGAAAACAGCTAGAAATAAATTTTCACATATGTGTGTTAATTATGTAACTGAGATAAAATTTCTATGGAGATTTTTGATTATTTTAAAAACTTAAGGAAAGTTTAATTTAATTCTAATTTTTATTACTTAACGACAGATTTTTATTGTTTAAATGTGACTTCAAAATTATTTTAACTTTAAAATATTTATTTACATATTTTACAAAGGAGACAAAAATTCTTAAGAAATTTTTTTATGTAATTTTAGTTTTTACAACTTAACGAAAGAATTTTATTGTTTAAATACCGTCGCAAGATTCTTGTAATCTTAAAATATTTATTTATTTATTTGTTAATTTACTTATCAAATGATTACAATACAATTACAAATTGGAGGGAATCGTACCCGCACCTTCCGAGACTTTTAATATTTCTTGGGACATTTTAAATCAAAATATTTACAAACTAATCACTATTTTTGAATATTTTTATGTAATTTATTTGATGATCTATAAAATTTCTTCTAATTTGAATTTTGTGTAATTTTATTACAAATTTTCATATTTCAGTGCATAAAAATATTTATCTACGCCCCCTGTTGTTAACTATGTGTATTACATTCAAAATTACAACCCTGTATGGAAAAGTCAAAAAGCAAAGAAGGGATAGCGTGTCATAATGAGAAAAGCGATACTTTTAGTTAAAAGAAAAAAATAGTACGACACACACCAATAAAAAGAAGAAAAAGTCGCAAATGATTAAAATTTGCATTAAAAACTCGATAAATACGATTAAAAATTTAACACAAATGTTTAAATAAATAACAACGAAATTGAAATTATAAAAATTTAATAAAATTGCAAGAAAAAACGCCAAGAAAACGACAGAAAATATAAACGAAAAACATACAAAAAATCCAACAAGAAAATAGTTGCTGGCAAAAAAACAAGAAGAAAGAATTTTTTATAATATAACAAGTAATAAGACCAACATTTTAAAAATTATTTTTTCCAACTAGTTTGTGTTAACATGCATTTTTCAGATGTTTTTTATTTTATTATTTTTTTTATTGTAAATTTTATACAACATAGATACAAGAGTAAAAGTGTGAAAGTGTACGTGTGTTTAAATAAAGTTAAAAAAGGTGTAAAAACATGTTGAAAAAAACATAAAATTGTTGTAAAATGAAATAACAAAATTTTTGAAGGCAACTAAAAGAAGAGGGAATAAAAATATGTATTAAAAAAAAAAATAGTTTAAAATTTCTTAAATTTAAGTTAAATAATTAATTAAATTTAAGTTAAATATTTATGCTTTCAATTGTTCAATTTGTATTTGGAGTCTTTAAGGATATGGTGAAATATCAATAAATGTAGGCGTGTCTTTTTGGGAGATTTTTAAATGAATTTTCATTATTTTCATAAGTATCGTTAAAAACAAAGCAAGTATGTACCTACTTTTTTAAGAAGTGTTATAAAAATTTAATGTTTTAATTTTTATGTTAAAAGCCAAAAGTTTTAATGTTTTTCTTTTGTTCACTTTGCTTTTAGTTTTAGAAAACTACCCCACCCGCTGTTAGCTGATTGCCAAACATATGAGCAAAGCAAAAACATTAAAAAAAACTCATTTCGTTTGTATGAAGTTCAACATTCAAAAAAAATAAAAAAAAACACTCGTCCACACACAAAAAGAATATTGTTCAATAACGTCAATCTTGTTTTGTTATTATTTCATTTTTCTTTTTTTTTGTCTCTATTTTATCTTCAATTACTTTTTGTTGTTATGTAGTGACAGAATGTGAGTGTTTGCGTTTTTTTTTTTGTAAATTCTTCTATGGCCGTTCTTGTTTGTGCCATCTCCGATCATCTCCTGACCAGTGCTGACAACTGTTTTTGATAAAAAATAATTTTTTAAAAATTCTTAAAAAAAAAATACTTTAATATCGAAATAAAAAAATTCCCTTAATTTCAATTTCTAAAAATAATTCTTAAAAAGCAATTCAGAAATCCAAACCCCTTAAAATGTTTAACTCCGGTAACCCTTTTTTATAATAACACATTCTTTTAATGAAAAAAAAGAAATACAAAATAATTGTGTTTTTTGTGATTGAGTAAATGCTCAGTTTTGTGCCATTCCACGGATGGCAAACATGTACGGTTGCATTTTTTTTTTACATTTTTATATCAATATTATTACTTAAAAATTAGCTAAATAAGTTAAATTTAATATTTTATAAATACATTCTTTACAATTGTAATTAGATAGTAGATAAATATATGTATTTCTAAGATAAACTTTTCTGAACGAGAATGCTCTAGGCAAATGTGAAGTATTATAGTAAATATTTCAAAAAATAATGTTTTCTTTAATGAAATTTTATATGATATATTTTTTAGCAAATAATATTAACAGGAATTTAAAACAATTCTAAAAAAAATGTAGAAACATTTTGAAATGTTTTAAAATCAAAGATAAATTTTAATAACAAAATTCTTTAATAACTTCATAAATTTGCTTCCGAAAATATAATTTTAAGAAAAACTAAATCAATTGTTCTGTTTGGTAAGCATATAACCAACCTATGGAGCCTTCTAGTTTTTCTCGTTATTATTTTTTTTTTTTTTTTTAATTTCGGAATATTCCTTTATCTCGATTTAAATTTGTGTAAAAATGAAAAAATCGACAAAGAATTTAACTTTAATCGTTTACGATAAAGTCGGAGTTTATTGGCTCATGGGTAATAACAAAAATGCACTCGTAATGCAGTTGCAGTTTTTCAATGCATTTTTGATAAATATCTTGTATTATATTTTTCTTTTAGTATATTAAAATCTAATATTTGTACCACAAATTGCAATATTAATGGCTCTGGAACAAGATATTCTACTACTTTTAAATATTTTTAGAAAAAGTTAAACAGTTTTTTCACACAAAATTAATTTTTTAATATTTTTGTTTTCTAATTTTTTCAGTTTTTTTCTCATTCAGTAAAATTTAACTTTAAGTGTCTTTAACTAACGCTTTTGTTAAAGGTGCACTCATAACAAGAATGCAATTTTTTACATTTTTAATAATTTTCTACCCTTTTGATGTTAAATAATTTAATATTGAAGACAAATATGCTTATTACACAGTAAATAATAAATTAAAAAATGACTAATATTAATTATAAAACAAAATTACAAAATATAAAAACACAAAAATTAAAAAAAAAAAATATTTTTGTATAAAAAATCTGTTGGAACATTTTCTAAAAAAAATATTAATAAAAATAGTAAAACATCTTGTCTCAAAATAATTTATCTGGCAATTTTTGGTAAACATAATTTTTATAATATCAAAGGTAAACAAAAATTTAAAGGGTAGACATTTTTCGAAAATGCATCCTAAAATTGTATGCATTATGAATGTAATTTTAAGTAACAATTTTTTTTAAATTGTTGTATTTAAAAATGATTACACATAGAACATGAATATGTCATGTTCTATGTGTAATCATTAAACTTCGTTCGCAGCTTATAGATATATTGGTGTTTAAAGTTACACACATTTTTCAATTTTTTTTTTTTTTTTTACTTTTCAAAAAAGGAGAATCATGAATAAAAACGCAAGTTCTTTAAAATAGAAAAAGTATATAAATAAATAAAAGTGAAGTTATTCAAAGGCATCCTTAGGGAATGTGTATGCCGAATATTAAAATCCGAGGACCTAATCTCGTATCTATACTAGACAAATTTTTATCAAGACAAACGTCAAAATCTGCGAGTCTAACCTCAGTTAAAGAGTCGATTATTTTTCGTAATTACAGTTGTCAAACTGCATATATAAATACATTAATGAATATAGTTTTGTGCAATTGTCGCCACCTTCCATTGCGTTAATTTTGACGTTATTCTTGATGAAAAAATTGTCTAATGTAGACACTACATAAGGAAATTTTTTGGGCTTTCTTTCATGACATGAATGGTATTCAATATAGAACACTAGACGATGCATTATTCAAAAATTAATTACTTCTGATCTACAGTACCGATGATGAAAGCTGGACTTAGGCTTTTCTAGACATCTCGACTTATTGTGGGAATTCCGTCTATTTCGCATTTTTTTGAAAAAGCTTTCTACCAAAATATTGTATTTATAACAAAAAAAAAGGAAAAATGTTGAGTTTAATTCACACAAAAGATTTGATCTCAATAAATTTGTATTTGTTGCTTCAAAAATGACATATAATATTTCTACTAAAAATATTAAAAAATGACATATAATATTTCTACTAAAATATGTTTTGCAAATACATATGTATAAAAAAAAATATTGACAAAATTGGTACCCTCATGGTCGAAAAAGTATATATTATTTGTATGGGTGGTACAATATGAAATAAGCCATTTTCCATCTCTGTGCCATGTTAATGCTTGTATCTGTTTTTTCATATGCATTTAATATGTGTTTGTATATTCATTTGAGTGTTTATGTTTTTTACTGCTGTTGTAATTGTTGTTATAGTTTAGTGGTGGGGTTTTTCTTATGTTTTGCTTTTCTTTTGATGTTTTTTATATTGTTTTTACTAAAACAACATCTATATAAAATAAACTCATTGTTTTATTACATTGTCATTTTTTCTCACACTCTCTCTTCATTTTCTTCTATTCTGATTGGAAGGCGTGCAATATTGCAGGCAGTTTTTTTCTTTTAATATGAAAAACAATCTAGTTAAATAGATTTTTTAAATAAAAAAAAAAAAAGAAAGGGGAGAAGGATAGAAACCCCTAATTCT
The DNA here is from genome assembly GCA_932274085.1 of Protocalliphora azurea. Lineage (NCBI taxonomy): Eukaryota > Metazoa > Arthropoda > Insecta > Diptera > Calliphoridae > Protocalliphora > Protocalliphora azurea. Next base: position 9,001,718 of record OW026523.1, read on the forward strand.
TATTAAAAATTAAAGAAAATTTATATTTTGATAAATATAAACAAATAAAGTGAAAATACAAAACAATCAAAATTACAAAAATAATTTAAAAATTTCGAAAGAAAAAAATTAATAAAATTGCTTTAAAAACTTAATTATAATTAAAGAAAAAATGCTATTAATAATACTCAAATCTTAAATTTTCCTTAATTAAATTTTGTTCAGGGTTAAATTATATTATTTATTTTGTTTAGCTTAAATTAATGTTTTTTTTTTTTAATGGAATAATCAATTTGATAAAATGCTTAAGTAGTTTTTAATTTATTGTTTTATTTTAAAAAAGGCTTTACCTTCCCCTCATTAACCTTTGTTTCTATGTTGCCTATATAAAGACGCTTTTATGTAGGAGCCAAGCACCTAACACATGCAAATTTATAAGCAGACAATTTGCTTATATCTTTTTATTTAATCCTTAAATCGGCACGTACTTATTGTCACATTACCTGACATTTATTGTTATTACACAAAAAATAAAGAAGCAATAATATAAACAGTGGGACAAGAAAAAAATCTATAAAAAAATTTTACAATAAGATTTTCTTTGCCATGATTCGGCTAAATGGAGCGAAGTTTAAGATCTTAGACAGTTTCGATCTTAAATGTGGTTAGTTTTAGAGATTTCCCTTTCTCTCCACTTTACGGTTAAATGAAATGTCTCGTCTACTCTCATATAAAGTCATTGCTAGCCCCGATCCGATCAACTGTAAATACGTCACAATAGTTATTTCATCATGTTTTCTCTGTTTATGGGAACCAAAGAAGAATTTGTGAACTATAATTAGAAACCAGCAGAATGAAATTCGTTTCTTCTGTGCCGCAATACACTAAATAAGTATGTCTTATCCATTTGATTTTTCGTTCTGAAATATCTCTGGAATCAGAGTATTTACCCATAATCGTTATACTACTGGACCTACCAAATAATTTAATCGTCTTTGAATACCTCACGTATATGAACCAAAATGAAAATGATTGATACGGCTTCAAAAAAATTTACCAACGCCGTCTTTATTGATCTTTCAATGTGAGACTTGCAAATGAGCGTGATTACTTCTGAAATACTAAGCCTGAAGACAATGGACTAGAGAAATTAAGGACTGATGATAGACGTCTGTTCAATAAGGTGGATGGGACACATATAAGGCTACACTTACCGAAAATAACAAGGAATTTAGGAAGCCTAATAGGTCAACATGGCGGAATCACTGCGTAAAAATCGACAATTTTCCTGAAGCAGTTCGGCTAAAGAAAACATTAGCGCAGGGTCACAAATTGTCTCTGTACGCTGGAACGTCCCTATGGAAAGTACACTGAATCTTCAGATGAAACTTGTGAACTTCTTTTGGAAACTCATTTTCCAGGATTATTACCTCTGCTAAATACTCCAACTACTTCCAACTGCTCACCGTTAATAAGCAACAGGAATATCTTTGGTGAAGACAGAGTAAGATGGGCATTAACGAAATTCAGGCTCCACAAATCACTCGAACCTAATAAAGTTTTTTCATGATAACATTATATCCCAACTATCTAGGATCTTCAGATCTAGTTTAGGTCTAAGATATTGAGATTATTTGATAACAATTCCATTAACCCCTGGAAGATCTAGGAAGAATTCTAATGAGTCTATTTACCGAATATTGTGGTTTTTGATACCAACATATCTTAGCAAATATTGAAACTACTACACCACAGTATAGGTTCTGTATGAAGTACGATGAAACATGTGAAACTTATAATCACCCAACTGAACTGTGAAATCAGCAGGATGGTACAAGATGACGTTAGGAAGAAATGGCTGAAACAGTTGAAGTTGACAAATGTGGCTTACTGTTCGGTCTCTCTCAAACACCAAGAATAAAGACAATAGGGTTGTACATAAGTTTGCACGTGCGTTTTGGAGGCTATTTTTTGAACATTCGGAGAAAGACAAGGTAAAACGAAGTATTTTACCCAAATTTCACAAAATTCAAATCAATGACAAACCACAATTTTTCGCCAACTGAAGTTGCAGAGACGATTGGAAAAAAGGGAAACGAAGTGATGTTTGCTAACTTCATGGAACACTTCACGAATCACAGGTGACCAATAACTGAAGTGATGGAGACCGTCAAGAATGATAAGCATTGCTAGGCGAACGAACCCAATAGAATTTCCATGTTAATGCTGAAATGAAAAACTTTTTCCAGCGGAGAATCGCGTATCAGACAACAGTTTCAAGTTATACCCAATGATAGTGCGAGCTTTTGTTTGCTATTTATTGGACACTTAGGAACAAGGGAAAAAAGTGCTATACGCAAACTTCAAAGACTTTTCACACCATTGGATGTTATAAATCCAACCAATGGAATTTCAATGCTGATGCTGAAATACCTTGTCGGACGATCTAAAACTTCGTACGAAAACTAAATTTGTAGAGATCATAAACTATACTAATCCTTCTAAGGTGACTTGTCCCAATACAATGCTGAAAAACTTCGTCTAGCATGGTCGAGTACCAGACAATGGTTTTTAACCTGTAAGTAAGGAGCCTCGTTATACCAAATGCCAATGCGTATGTTTTGCCGGATATTTATTAAGCATTCGGAGAGAGACAAGGTAAAACGAAGTATTTCACAAATTTCACAACCTTCAAATCAGTGACAAATCATAATTTTTCACGCTAACTGAAGTTGCAGAGACGATTGGACTCAATGGAAATTTCCATGCTGATGCAGAAAACCCTTATCTAGAGGGGAATCGAGTACATAAAAATGGGATTTAAAATATCAGCGTGGTACTTGGTTCCAATGCCTACAAAATTTGTAGGATCATCCCAATACCGAAACCCGGAAAAGACACAAGCAGGGGACAATCATGCACGCTGATATTTCTCGTGTGAACTGTCGCGAAGAATCTCAAGGCGTTTCTTCTCACCCCAAAGTGACCTGTTCATTAACCGTCAATAGCCCTACAATCGCATATGACTTAAATCGGCAGAGGCCATGTGAACGGATGATTCTCGATTCACATGATTTGTCGAAGGATTTGGATGCCACAATCTTACAGGACTTCTTATAATCCATAAAAACAAACAATATGAAGAGATGGATAGTAATTTATTTGAATAATCGTCAATCGTTCGCAGATTCTTGAGACAAATGATCAAAAGTTCAAAGAGTTCAACAAGAAGTCCCTCAGGAATGGATCCTGTAGTTACTCCCAGAACCTTCACAAGAGGCTGAAAGGACAGGCGTAAGCGAAGTATGGGATATTATGCACTATCCTATAGCCATAACAATTTCTTTACTGTGAATAATATGAAATTATCACCAGCAAAGTCTACAGCAACACTTTTTACCACCTGAAAAATGCTCTTGCTGGGGTGAGGGTGGAGACCCTCTTGGTATCCCCATATATTCAACTTTCCAGCTAATCCTACTTCTCCTTGTCCCACGGATTTGTAGACGCAGCCAGTAGGAGTAGCTCAATTTCTTGGACTTGACCTCCTTGCGGAACTCTCAGACTAAAAAATTTTAAAAAGTTCTAGCTATTCAAGCAGAAACCACCAATTAAAATTATATAGTTGTAGCTGCTACAACAACAACCCCAGGGTATTATGTTCCCTCCATTACTTTAGCTTAAGATTAAATAAATAAAACTTGTTACTCATGCGGATGATGCAGTGATTTTAGTATTGGTACTGTCATCCTGACCAACTAATTCTGTTAAAAATTATTTTAATATTTTTTTCATTTCTCACAAAAATTCAATTTTTCACTAACAATCCAATTTTTCACTAACAATTCAACTTTTCACTAAAAATTCGGTTTTTTCACCATAAATCCTAATTTTCAAAAATACAAATATTCGCAAAAAATTCGATTTTTCTTTAAAAATTCGATATTTCACTAAAAATTAGATTTTTCGCCAAAAATGTTTTTCACTAAAAATCCCAATTTTCGCCAAAAATTTAAATTTTTGATTTTTCACCCAGCCCAATATTTTCTAAAAGAGGACTATCCTCTGAACACCAGTTTCATTTTTTAGTCGATTTATCAATAACAAAAAAAAAAAAATTTTTTTCAAAAAATTTAGATTTTCGCCAAAATAACAATATTTTAATTCATTTAAAAATAACTTATTCACAAAGGATATATATTTTTTAATGTTGATTTTCTTCATATAATGCTTTAACAAATAACGCAATAACGAAGTAGTGAATTAGGTAAATATGTACGATCCTGACCTGGGATTTAGCGTAAATGGAATTTGAAATGAACTACAAACTTCTGAGATAAAAATTAACTAAAGTAGAGCTGAAATGGGAATGAGATGAAATTGAAGTAGAAATGAACTAAAACTGAATTAGAACTAAACTTGAAGTGAACTAAAACTGAAAAAGTGAACTAGTTTTCACTAGAACTGATCTGGAACTAAACTAAAACTGAAATAGTACCGAAATTAATTAAATTAGAATGATATTAGAACTGAATAGAAATAATTGGCTATTAACGCAATTTGCTTGAAAACTATTTTGAAAAATGCTTTGATTTTTTTATTATTTAATGATTTAACAACTTTAAGCCTCTGCATTTATAATGTATCTAGTATAACTATTATATTTTATTTAAATTAATTTTTTTATACTTTTTCTTCTCTAGGGGCTTTTATGTATTTTAAACCAGTAGCAGAAGAACATTAGAACGCTATATCACAAGTAGAAAAAAGAGTGCAAAATAAAACAACTACAAAAAAATAACTTATAATAATTTATAAAATACGCATGGCTTATAAAAGTGTCAACAACATTGAAAAGCAGCAACAACAACAAATATACGAACAACAGCAGCAACAAAACGAACGAATTATTTTATTAAAACAACAACAGCAACAGTTCTACAACAATAATAATAACAACTACTACTATAACGAAAACAACAACATTTATAATCAAGCGTTAAAATAACAAGAGAGAACAAAAAACAACTTTACAATCATTAAAAACAACAATAAAAACAACAGAGAATATAATAGAAAAACAACATTAAGCACTCTCAAAAACAAACTAACAACTCTTTCATAGAGACCAGACAAAAACAACAAAAGCTGTTTTTTCTCATATTTTTTTACTATTTTGTGTTGGCCAAAAAGCACAAGAAATACAAGAAGCAAAATTACACAAAACGAAGAAGAATAAACCCTAGCAGAGCAAAAAAAAAATTATTAAAGAAATCAAATCAATTCCATACTAAACCAAGAGAAAGACAGCAAGACAGACAATAATTATTAGCTAAAATTGTTGTTTTTTATATTTTCATATAAAAAAAAAACTTATTAGTTATTGTTACAAAAAATCACATACCAATAAAATTTTATTGTTGCTGTTGTTGTCACGCCATCTGCGTCATAACAATTTTTCAATTTAGCCAACATTTAATGCCTGCTCGTCATTATAACGTCACACAAATGATCGCAATTAGCGAAGAACAACAATTAGACAATAATAATGCCACCAACAGCAACACCAATAACACCACCATCAACAACATCACAACAACAACAACCAGCATTAACACCAACACAAAAATTAATGCCTACACTAAATCTCTCAGTAGTAGTAGCAATAATATTACTACCACTGCAGCCTCATCAACAGCATTAAATGGTCAGAATAATATTAAGCTGGCCAATAACTCCAATTCAAAATTGAAACCTTATAATGGTTATAATAATAAACATACACAACAAAATCTTAATTCAAATAACATCACTTCCTCTCTCATCACTCAACAACATTGTACAGCAACTGCTAATAATGTTAGCGACAGCAGACCATTAAATGGTAATTCAAATGGTATGACTACTATTAGCAGTAGTGCTTCTATCATTAATACTACTACAATAGCAATCACAAATATGCCTCCAACTAATGATTCTCTAAATACTCAATCACAACAGAGTGATAATATACCACCGGGTGGTAGTCTTTGGACAGCTTTGTATGATTATGAAGCCCAGGGAGAGGATGAATTATCATTGCAGAGAGGACAAGTGGTGTTGGTTTTGTCTATGGATCCAAATGTTTCAGGAGATGATGGATGGTGGATAGGAAAGATTGGGGATAAGGTAAGGAAATGTACAGTATGTTCACAAAATTTAAAGAGCTTCATTAGTATTAGACTAGAAGTGAACTAGATCTTAACTAAAATTGATCAAAAACTAAACTTGAACTAGAACTGAGTCAGAGGTATTAAAAGTGATCAAGAAGTGATCCGGAACTTATTTTGAACTAAAATAGATCTTAATTGGAACTGAATTAGATCTGAACTACAACTGTAGCAGAACTGAACTGAAACTTATCAAGAAGTTGTGAGGAACTGAACTAGAATTAAACTAGAATTACGTCATTCCTAGAACTTTATATAGCTCCATATTAGCTTCAATCTTAAGCCTTTTTGTTGTCCGAAATTATGTCCAATGTTTATATAGTCTTAAATTGGCTTGAATCCAGATTTTTATACAGTCCCACATTAACTTCAATACTAGAACTTTATTTAGTTTAAAACTATTTACAAAAACAGCTTAGCTTAGGTCTTTATGTAGACCGAAATTAGTCTAAATCATAGGTTTTATTGAATCCAAAATCAGCAGCAATATTAGATCTTTTTGTAGACATAATTTAGCTTCACTCTAGATCTTTATATAGTTCCAAATTAGCTTCAATTTAAGGCATCAATCTAAGGACTTTAATTTTAAATTAGTATCAAATTGGCTTCAATCCACATCTTTATATAATATAGGAAATTATAATTAATCCTAGAACTTTAAATATTTTTAAATTAGTTCCAAATTGACTTCAAACCACACTTTTTGTAGTACATCTTTATATTGTTGAAAATTAGTGTTAATCCTGCAACATTTAAATTAGTCCGAAATTGGATTTATTCTAGATCTTTATATATTTATTCTAAAATCTTTTTAAAGTTGGAAATTTTCACTAATCCTTGAACTTTAAATACTTTGAAATTAGTGCCAAATTAGTGCCAAATTAGCTTCAATGCAATCCCAGTCCTTCAAATACTTTAGTAGTAGCACCAATCTTCTGAACTTCTGAACTAAATTTACAAACACTCTTAAAATTTACTTTATTAACTTCACATTCCTTTCTTTCTCTCCCTCCTCTAAAGTGCGGAATTTTCCCCAGTAATTTCGTTACAAATCAAGATCCTATGATGATAAATGTGCCTTCAGCTATCGGTGATATACAACCGCATGAAATCGAATACGAGGAACTTGACATACAAGAAGTCATAGGAGTCGGGGGCTTTTGCAAAGTACACCGTGGCTATTATCGCAATGAAGAAGTGGCCATTAAAGCAGCACGACAAACTGCTGATGAAGATATGGATACAATGCGAGATAGTGTGTTGCAGGAGGCCAAACTTTTTTGGGCTCTTAAACATGAAAATATAGTTTCACTAAGAGGTGTATGTCTTAAACCACCCAAGCTTTGTTTGGTAATGGAATATGCACGAGGAGGTAGTCTCAATCGTATATTGGCGGGTAGAAAAATACCACCAGATGTTCTGGTAAATTGGGCTATACAAATAGCTAAAGGCATGAATTATTTGCACAATGAAGCTCCTATATCAGTGATACACAGGGATTTGAAAAGTTCTAATGGTGAGTAAAGAATGAACTTTTTGTTAAATGGGAATAATTATTTATTATTTTTCTGTTTTTGTGTAGTTCTAATATTTGAAGCTATCGAAGGCGATAATTTGCAGAAGAAAACCTTAAAGATAACGGACTTTGGTTTGGCCCGTGAACTATATAATACCACACGTATGTCAGCAGCTGGTACTTATGCTTGGATGCCGCCTGAAGTCATAAGTCGTGGCACCTACTCCAAGTATGGAAAAAGGAATTTTAAAAGTGAAAAACAATTTAGATTTCAGACAAAAATTTTTGATTTTTATTTTAGATCCTCTGATGTTTGGAGTTATGGTGTCTTATTGTGGGAACTTATAACTGGAGAAACACCCTATAAGGGTTTTGATTCCTTATCCGTGGCTTATGGTGTAGCTGTTAATACCCTAACATTGCCCATACCAAAAACCTGTCCCGAAGCCTGGGGAAAACTCATGAAAAGTATATGATTCTACAAGATTATTTTACTATCGTATTGATTATAAATTACTTTCTCTTTTAGGTTGTTGGGCGAGTGACCCTCATAATCGTCCCGGTTTCAAAGATATTCTGCTTAATTTAGAAGACATATCACGTTCCGGTTTTACATCCACACCCCAGGAATCTTTCCACACCATGCAGGATGGTTGGAAAAAGGAAATTGCTGAAGTTTTACATGAATTGCGCTTAAAAGAAAAGGTGAGTTTTTTGCTTTATATTTCTTTTTACGATTTGTAAAGTAAAGTAAAGTTACTATTTAGTTTTTGTGCGTGTTTTATATAAACTAAATCATTAATTCAAGTAATATAAAAGTAATTTTCTTATCGTATTTGTAGTTTAATGTTTTTTCTCATTGTTTCTTTCATATTACGTAATACAAGTGCAATATAATCTTTAAGTACTTAATTCATCTCTTTCCTTATTTAACCATTCTTTTGCTCCTTTTTTCCCCTCTTCTACCATGTGATTTATTTTTATAATTATTGTAATATCATTTGTTTTTCTTGTGGTATTTAAAACTCAAAATTTCATGGATTATTATTGAAAATGTAAATACAAATTTTAAACAATTCCTCCAAAAAAAAAAAAATCAGCGCTTTCAATCCATTGAAGAGGTAAGAAAAAAAATCCCCATTACTTTAGTGTAAGCTTTCTTTAATTTTCATTTAAGTGCATTCATTTTATTTAAATGTACAGTGTAATTCGTTATACATTAGACCATAGACTAATGTATAGAGGAGACTATAGACTACTCCATAGAGCAGACTATAGACTATTCTATAGAGCAGACTATAGAGCAATCTATAGACTATGGACCAGTCTATAGAGCAGACTATGGACCAGTCTATAGAGCAGACTACAGACCAGTCTATAGAGCAGATTATAGACAAGTCTACAGAGCAGGCTACAGACAAGTCCATAGAGCAAATTATAGATAAGTTTATATAACAGATTATAGACAAGTTTATAGAGCAGATTATAGACAAGTTTATAGAGCAGACTATAGACAAGTCTATAGAGCAGACTACAGACAAGTCTATAGAGCAGACCATAGACAAGTCTATAGAGCAGACTATAGACAAGTCTATAGAGCAGACTATAGACAAGTCTATAGAGCAGACTATAGACAAGTCTATAGAGCAGACTATAGACAAGTCTATAGAGCAGACTATAGACAAGTCTATAGAGCAGACTATAGACAAGTCTATAGAGCAGACTATAGACAAGTCTATAGAGCAGACTATAGACAAGTCTATAGAGCAGACTATAGACAAGTCTATAGAGCAGACTATAGACAAGTCTATAGAGCAGACTATAGACAAGTCTATAGAGCAGACTATAGACAAGTCTATAGAGCAGACTATAGACAAGTCTATAGAGCAGACTATAGACAAGTCTATAGAGCAGACTATAGACAAGTCTATAGAGCAGACTATAGACAAGTCTATAGAGCAGACTATAGACAAGTCTATAGAGCAGACTATAGACAAGTCTATAGAGCAGACTATAGACAAGTCTATAGAGCAGACTATAGACAAGTCTATAGAGCAGACTATAGACAAGTCTATAGAGCAGACTATAGACAAGTCTATAGAGCAGACTATAGACAAGTCTATAGAGCAGACTATAGACAAGTCTATAGAGCAGACTATAGACAAGTCTATAGAGCAGACTATAGACAAGTCTATAGAGCAGACTATAGACAAGTCTATAGAGCAGACTATAGACAAGTCTATAGAGCAGACTATAGACAAGTCTATAGAGCAGACTATAGACAAGTCTATAGAGCAGACTATAGACAAGTCTATAGAGCAGACTATAGACAAGTCTATAGAGCAGACTATAGACAAGTCTATAGAGCAGACTATAGACAAGTCTATAGAGCAGACTATAGACAAGTCTATAGAGCAGACTATAGACAAGTCTATAGAGCAGACTATAGACAAGTCTATAGAGCAGACTATAGACAAGTCTATAGAGCAGACTATAGACAAGTCTATAGAGCAGACTATAGACAAGTCTATAGAGCAGACTATAGACAAGTCTATAGAGCAGACTATAGACAAGTCTATAGAGCAGACTATAGACAAGTCTATAGAGCAGACTATAGACAAGTCTATAGAGCAGACTATAGACAAGTCTATAGAGCAGACTATAGACAAGTCTATAGAGCAGACTATAGACAAGTCTATAGAGCAGACTATAGACAAGTCTATAGAGCAGACTATAGACAAGTCTATAGAGCAGACTATAGACAAGTCTATAGAGCAGACTATAGACAAGTCTATAGAGCAGACTATAGACAAGTCTATAGAGCAGACTATAGACAAGTCTATAGAGTAGACTATAGACAAGTCTATAGAGTAGACTATAGACAAGTCTATAGAGCAGACTATAGACAAGTCTATAGAGCAGACTATAGACAGGTCTATAGAGCAGACTATAGACAAGTCTATAGAGCAGACTATAGACAGGTCTATAGAGCAGACTATAGACAAGTCTATAGAGCAGACTATAGACAAGTCTATAGAGCAGACTATAGACAAGTCTATAGAGCAGACTATAGACAAGTCTATAGAGCAGACTATAGACAAGTCTATAGAGCAGACTATAGACAAGTCTATAGAGCAGACTATAGACAAGTCTATAGAGCAGACTATAGACAAGTCTATAGAGCAGACTATAGACAAGTCTATAGAGCAGACTATAGACAAGTCTATAGAGCAGACTATAGACAAGTCTATAGAGCAGACTATAGACAAGTCTATAGAGCAGACTATAGACAAGTCTATAGAGCAGACTATAGACAAGTCTATAGAGCAGACTATAGACAAGTCTATAGAGCAGACTATAGACAAGTCTATAGAGCAGACTATAGACAAGTCTATAGAGCAGACTATAGACAAGTCTATAGAGCAGACTATAGACAAGTCTATAGAGCAGACTATAGACAAGTCTATAGAGCAGACTATAGACAAGTCTATAGAGCAGACTATAGACAAGTCTATAGAGCAGACTATAGACAAGTCTATAGAGCAGACTATAGACAAGTCTATAGAGCAGACTATAGACAAGTCTATAGAGCAGACTATAGACAAGTCTATAGAGCAGACTATAGACAAGTCTATAGAGCAGACTATAGACAAATCTATAGAGCAGACTATAGACAAGTCTATAGAGCAGACTGTAGTCCAGACTAATCTTATTTCAGCCCTTTTTTTAATACCTTTTGTTTTCCTCTATTTCTCTTTAATCTTAAACGCTTTCTTAATGTTTATACTGCCGTCTTTATGCCTCAATTTTGAAATTTCTTTTCGCTATTTTCTCTTAAATATTTATACATAAAATTAATTTCAAAAAAATGTCTAACTAAGAAATTTAAAAAAAATAAAGATAGGTAATTTCTTTTTTTTCACAACTTTATTATTTTATAGGAACTGCGCAACAAAGAGGAACAACTACGTCTCATACAAATGCAACAGCATGAACAGGCCAATAATCTAAAGATATTTGAACAACAATTACGTGCCCGTGAGCTGGAATTAATGGGCCGTGAATTGATAATTGCTCAAACTATACCGAAACCAAATAAACGACGTAATAAATTTAAATTTAAACCAAAAAAAGATCCAGTGCAAATATCTCTACCGACAGAATTTCGTCATACTATAACGACAATAAGAGATCAGACGTGTGTGGTGCCAACACCGCCAGGATCGCCAGCGATATCGGGTCTAAGGATAGTGGCACGTAAGTAAATTCATTTTATTTTATCAAACATCCAGAGAAGGGGGCTCATTAAAACGTTAAGTTTTCTCTATATTATGTAGCACTTCAGTTTTAGTTCCTGGCATCTTGAAGTAGTACATTTTTATTTATTTATTTGTTTTTTTGCTGCTAGAAATGTTATAAGAGAGTAGACTATATACTAGAACAATCAACAAAGAATAGACTACAAACCAGACTATAGTCCAGACTACAGACTAAAGTATAGCACAGATTGCAAACTAGTCTATTGTGCAGCCGATAAAGTAGAGTACTGCGCAGTCTATAGACTCGACTATAGTCTAGCCTATATGCTTGACTACAGTCGAAGCTATAGTCGCTAGAGTTATATTGTAGTCTATATTGTAGACTATAGAATAGACTATAGTCGAGACTATAGAATAGACTATAGTCGAGACTATAGAATAGACTATAGTCGAGACTATAGAATAGACTATAGTCGAGACTATAGAATAGACTATAGTCGAGACTATAGAATAGACTATAGTCGAGACTATAGAATAGACTATAGTCGAGACTATAGAATAGACTATAGTCGAGACTATAGAATAGACTATAGTCGAGACTATAGAATAGACTATAGTCGAGACTATAGAATAGACTATAGTCGAGACTATAGAATAGACTATAGTCGAGACTATAGAATAGACTATAGTCGAGACTATAGAATAGACTATAGTCGAGACTATAGAATAGACTATAGTCGAGACTATAGAATAGACTATAGTCGAGACTATAGAATAGACTATAGTCGCGACTATAGAATAGACTATAGTCGAGACTATAGAAAAGACTATAGTCGAGACTATAGAATAGAATAGACTATAGTCGAGACTATAGAATAGAATAGACTATAGTCGAGACTATAGAATAGAATAGACTATAGTCGAGACTATAGAATAGAATAGACTATAGTCGAGACTATAGAATAGAATAGAATATAGTCGAGACTATAGAATAGACTATAGTCGAGACTATAGAATAGACTATAGTCGAGACTATAGAATAGACTATAGTCGAGACTATAGAATAGACTATAGTCGAGACTATAGAATAGACTATAGTCGAGACTATAGAATAGACTATAGTCGAGACTATAGAATAGACTATAGTCGAGACTATAGAATAGACTATAGTCGAGACTATAGAATAGACTATAGTCGAGACTATAGAATAGACTATAGTCGAGACTATAGTCGAGACTATAGAATAGACTATAGTCGAGACTATAGAATAGACTATAGTCGAGACTATAGTCGAGACTATAGAATAGACTATAGTCGAGACTATAGAATAGACTATAGTCGAGACTATAGTCGAGACTATAGAATAGACTATAGTCGAGACTATAGTCGAGACTATAGAATAGACTATAGTCGAGACTATAGAATAGACTATAGTCGAGACTATAGTCGAGACTATAGAATAGACTATAGTCGAGACTATAGAATAGACTATAGTCGAGACTATAGAATAGACTATAGTCGAGACTATAGAATAGACTATAGTCGAGACTATAGAATAGACTATAGTCGAGACTATAGAATAGACTATAGTCGAGACTATAGAATAGACTATAGTCGAGACTATAGAATAGACTATAGTCGAGACTATAGAATAGACTATAGTCGAGACTATAGAATAGACTATAGTCGAGACTATAGAATAGACTATAGTCGGGACTATAGAATAGACTATAGTCGGGACTATAGAATAGACTATAGTCGAGACTATAGAATAGACTATAGTCGAGACTATAGAATAGACTATAGTCGAGACTATAGTCGAGACTATAGAATAGACTATAGTCGAGACTATAGAATAGACTATAGTCGAGACTATAGAATAGAATAGAATATAGTCGAGACTATAGAATAGACTATAGTCGAGACTATAGAATAGACTATAGTCGAGACTATAGAATAGACTATAGTCGAGACTATAGAATAGACTATAGTCGAGACTATAGAATAGACTATAGTCGAGACTATAAAATAGACTATAGTCGAGACTATAGAATAGACTATAGTCGAGACTATAGAATAGACTATAGTCGAGACTATAGAATAGACTATAGTCGAGACTATAGAATAGACTATAGTCGAGACTATAGAATAGACTATAGTCGAGACTATAGAATAGACTATAGTCGAGACTATAGAATAGACTATAGTCGAGACTATAGAATAGACTATAGTCGAGACTATAGAATAGACTATAGTCGAGACTATAGAATAGACTATAGTCGAGACTATAGAATAGACTATAGTCGAGACTATAGAATAGACTATAGTCGAGACTATAGAATAGACTAGAGTCGAGACTATAGAATAGACTATAGTCGAGACTATAGAATAGACTATAGTCGAGACTATAGAATAGACTATAGTCGAGACTATAGAATAGACTATAGTCGAGACTATAGAATAGACTATAGTCGAGACTATAGAATAGACTATAGTCGGGACTATAGAATAGACTATAGTCGGGACTATAGAATAGACTATAGTCGAGACTATAGAATAGACTATAGTCGAGACTATAGAATAGACTATAGTCGAGACTATAGAATAGACTATAGTCGAGACTATAGAATAGACTATAGCCGAGACTATAGAATAGACTATAGTCGAGACTATAGAATATACTATAGTCGAGACTATAGAATAGACTATAGCCGAGACTATAGAATAGACTATAGCCGAGACTATAGAATTGACTATAGTCGAGGCTACAGACTAGACTATAGCCGAGGCTATAGACTAGACTATAGTCGAGGCTATAGACTGGACTATTGCAGAAGCAATAGACTAGATAATAATAGAGGCTATAGACTGGAGTTGAATCTATAGACTATAGGCTATAGACCAGATTATAGTTGAGGTTATAGACTAGATTATAGTCGAGATTATTAGAGTAGACTCCAATTGAGGCTATAGTCGAGACTATAAAAAATAGTCGAGGCTATATACTATAGTCGAGATTAGACTATAGTCGAGGCTATAGACTATAGTCGAGACTATGGACTATAGAAAATAGTCGAGGCTATATACTATAGAATAGACTGTAATCGACGCTGTAATGTAGTCTATGTAAACTATGGACAGACTAGACTAGATAATAGGCTATTATCCAGATTCTAGTATAATCAAAACTGTAAGAAGCAGTCTATATTTTAAACTTATTTTCTTTTTTTAGTTTTAAGTTAATTTATTTTCTTTTATATTTCGCTTTTTTTCTTCTTTTTATTTCATTTTACCTTTTTTGTTTTTCAATTTTTTATTTCATTTTAATTTATGTTGCCTGATTTACTTTCCTACCCCAGTGAGTCCTGATGGTTTTAAGGGTAAAACGTGGGGTCCCTCTACGGTACACCAACGAGAACGTTGTCATCTTAATACTGCCATCCATTCGACTGAATGGCATGCGGCAAATGTTACAAGCAACTCTTCTTTTAGTAAGAGCGCTCCCAATCTCGATAAAAAAGCCGCCGCCATACGACAACAGAAACAACAGCAAAATTCTTGTAATACTTCACCTTCATCACCCAATAATAACGGCTATAATTTACATCATTCTCTACATCATCTTAATAGTAATAGTCATAGTAATTTAAATGCTACTACCGGAACAAATCTTACTTCTACAACAACACCTACAGCATCAGGATCTGGTGCAACAACTTTATCTTTATCATCACCAGGTACACCATGTAGTAGTACTGCATCTAGGGCCATGGTTTCAACCATTCATCCTGCTTTTGTTACATTAATACAAAATAATCATAATACTATAACTACTACTCTTACTCCTCCATCTACTACTGCTAGTAATTCTTCATCATTAGTTTTTCATCACAGTAATAATAATAGTAATCTGTTTCATAATAACAATAATTATAATGGTAATAATACGTTGGGAAGTTCTAATACTTTGTTTACATCTACGTATAATAAAGCTAATGATTTATGTTTAAGTTCTAAAAAACAAATTAAAAAGAAACATTTAATAACAAAATCCCATGATGGAGGTTTGGATTCTTTGCTTGTCACTAAAAAATCAATTAAACCATTGCCTTTTGAGTGTCCTTTAAATAGCTACGATTCGGATAGGGAATCTATAACACCCACTGTCGTAGGTTGTTTTCCCTTTAAACGTAATACTTCTCAGCTACCTTTAAATCAAGACAAAAGTCCTGTTCATGATCTAAAACAATCGAATAGTTTGGGTAATAGTCCTGCTATAGGTAGAAAGAAATTCTCTTTAGATAGCCGTCTTTCGCCTCTGGCTAGACGTCAACAAATATCTTATATATCTCCAGATATATCCCCCCTGGTGGGGGACAATCCTTTTTTAAATTCTTGTTCTCAGCAGGGTTCCTTAATGTTAATCGATAGCAATCCAGATAATCCTACTTATGATCGTTTCTTTTATACTTCTTTGCAAAAATCTCTAGATGAAATATTTTCTGCTAACACAACTAATAAAACCACAGCATACAGTACACAGAAAGCGACGAGTTGGGAAAAATCTGAATCTGTTAGTTCTAAATCAAGTGTTAATTTAACCATGTATTCCTCTAATTCCCAACTTACCGAAGATTTGGAGGATACCGAAGATCCTGAATCACCGTATTATCGTTTTCAGCGCAATGGTTCCGGTTCCCAGTTTCCTCGGCACTGTTTCTTTCGCAAGCCCTCTAATGCCCAAGAAAAAGCTCAAATCTCACAAAATTATCGTAATAAATCAAATACCGCGGACAATAATGCTTCATTTCGATCTTGCCACTCCCAAGAAGAACCTTATAATTCTTTGGATAATTCTTCTTTAGATAATTCTATGAACTCCCAACAAACTTCACGTAAATCTTCGGTGGTAACTTTCCATTTGAATAACAGTTCCAACAACAGCTCTCATAATAACTCCTCTGGTATGAATTCTTTTGAAGATTGTCACACAGAACCCAATATTTCCTCCCAGAATCACTCTTTCAGTTTTGCCACTTACTATTCGGAAGGAGACAATTCTCGTCATTTGCCGTCAGATACACCTCCCTTGTTTATGACAGAAAATTCCATAATGGCTCAAAGAAAACTACAAGATATTCAACCTGATCCGGAAGTAATACAAATGAAACAACATCTATTACAACAACAATTGTTAATGCAACAGCAACAACAAAAGCAACAGCAAACGGGAGTTTTACTACAAAAATCCAAAGATAAATCTAAAAAATCTAAATCTAAAACTTCGCTTTCGCCTGTTGGAACGTCAGGAGAGAGTTCTCAAAGTCATTCCTCAAATTCGGCTAAATTGAAAACTTTAATGAATTTCTTTAGTCTGGGCACATTGTCACGCTCTAAGAAAAAAAGTCAAAAGTCAAAAAGTTCTTATAAATTATTTCAAAATACTTTAGATGCTCAAAGGGATTCGATAAGAATATCGCCGCAACGCACTAAATCGTGTGATCAATTGGAAATGGTGTGAGGAAAAAGATATGAAAAGGAAGAAAGCCAGAGCTTTTGGTAACTGCTGAAAAAAACTTTAATAAAAAAAGCTTTAATTACAGTAGACAATGTTATAGTCTAGAGTATATATTAAACTACAGAATACATTATAATCTAAATTAAAGATTATAGACTTACGTATAGTGTAGACTATTTATTATAGGCTAAACTATAGTCGTGATTATAGACTAAACTATAATTATGACTATAAACTGAGCTACAGTCACAGCTATAGACTAGACTATAGTCTATGCTATAGGCTAGACTTTAGTCAATACTAAACTATAGTCCAAACTATAGACTAAACTGTAGTCCAGACTATAGACTAAACTATAGTTCAGACTATAGGCTAAACTATAATCAGGACAATAGGTTAAACTATAGTTCAGACTATAGACTAAACTATAGTCCAGACTAAAGATTAAACTATAGTAGAGACTATAGACTAAACTATAGTCCAGACTATAGACTAAACTATAGTCCAGACTATAGACTAAACTATAGTCCAGACTATAGACTAAACTATAGTCCAGACTATAGACTAAACTATAGTCCAGACTATAGACTAAACTATAGTCCAGACTATAGACTAAACTATAGTCCAGACTATAGACTAAACTATAGTCCAGACTATAGACTAAACTATAGTCCAGACTATAGACTAAACTATAGTCCAGACTATAGACTAAACTATAGTCCAGAATATAGACTAAACTATAGTCCAGACTATAGACTAAACTATAGTCCAGACTATAGACTAAATTATAGTCCAGACTATAGACTAAACTATAGTCCAGATTGTAGACTAAACTATATTCAAGACTATAGTATTAACTGTATTCCAGACTATAGTATAAACTATATTCCAGACTATAGATTAACTATAGTCCAGACTATAGACTAAACTATATTCTAGACTATGGACTTAACTATATTCCAGACTATAGACTAAACTATAGTCCAGACTATAGACTAAACTATAGGCCAGACTATAGACTAAACTATAGGCCAGACTATAGACTAAACTATAGTCCAGACTATAGAATAAACTATAGTCCAAACTATAGAATAAACTATAGTCCAGACTATAGACTAAGCTATAGTCCAGACTGTAGACTAAACTATAGTCCAGACTATTGACTAAACTATAGTCCAGGCTATAGGCTAAACAATAGTTCAGACTATAGACTAAACTATAGTTCAGATTATAGGCTGGACTATCAGACATATTAAAAACTATAGAATAGAATGTAGTTAAGACAGTAGTTAAGACTATAGAATAGTCTATAGTCAAGTCTATAGAATAGTCTATAGAATAGACTATAGTCAAAACTATAGCATAGTCTATAGTCAAGACTATAGAATAGTCTATAGTCAAGACTATAGAATAGTCTATAGTCAAGACTGTAGAATAGTCTACAGTCAAGACTATAGAATAGTCTACAGTCAAGACTATAGAATAGTCTACAGTCAAGACTATAGAATAGTCTATAGTCAAGACTATAGAATAGTCTATAGTCAAGACTATAGAATAGTCTATAGTCAAGACTATAGAATAGTCTATAGTAAAGACTATAGAATAGTCATGACAATAGACTATACTATAGTCAAGACTTTAATAAAGACCCTAGTCAAGACTATATTCTAGTCTATATCTTAAAGCTACGAAATAGAATATAGCTAATACTATAGTGTAGACTATAATCAAGACTATAGAATATTCTACAGTCAAGACTATACAATAGGCTATAGTCAGGATTATAGAATAGACTATAGTCAAGACTATAGCCTAAACTATATTCAGGACTAAAATAAGACTATAGCCTATACTATATTCAGGACTAAAGTAAGACTATAGCCTAAACTATATTCAGGACTATAGTAAGACTGTAATGAAGACTAAAGCTTTAGTCTTCACTATAACTATAGTCTATAGGATAAGCTATAGTACAGGCTATAAGCTAAACTATACTATATTCAAGACTATAAAATAAACTATAGTCAAGACTGTAGTCGAAACTATAGCCTAAACTATAGTCAAATGTATAGTCAAGACTAAAGGCTGGACTATAGATTAGACTATAGTCGAAACTATAATATATGCTAGGCTATAGTCAAGACTAGAATATAGATTATATTACAGATAATATGCTAAACTATTATCCAAACTATAGGCTATAGAGCTTATAGCCAAGACTATATATAGCATAGACTAAAGCATATAGTCCAGAGTTTAAAAATCGTTTTAATTTTCTTATTTGTCTTCTTTTTTTAATTTTTTCTTTTATTTATTTCTTATAAAGGCTTTATAAAGCCTGATTTTATTTTCCTTTGATTTAATGGGTCCTGTGCTGTAGTTGTCCTTATTAAGTTTATTTTCGTTTCCTTTTTATTTTATTCTTTAGGTAATGGTTTAGTTTTTTATTTATTTTATTATAAATTTTAAGTGAAAAAACAAACAAATTTTTTTGTACCTAAGAATTCAAGTAGTAGTTAGCAGTAATTTTAAAATAAAGCTATAAAGCTTTTTTTTTAGCCATTATTTTAGCTGTAATTTTTTATAATAAAAACAAAGCTAAAAAAAAACTTTGTTTGTAGCCGTTATTTAAAACTTTACCTTTTAATTTGTAAAAGTGCCTTTTTATAAAGAAAACTAATGTTATTTTAAGTTTTAGTAACAATTTAATTTTTTTAACTAAAAAACGATCGTTTGCATTTTAATACTTGCATTAAGTTTAAACTAAAATTTAAGTTAAAAGAAGCGATTATTTTTCTTTCTATTTTTAAAAAATTATAAACGATTATTGGTTATATATAATAAAAAAGGATTAACAAATGAAGATGAGTTTTAAATAAAAATGAAGACAAAATAACAAAAAGTACAGCCTATTGACTAAGCTATAGTACAAAACATAGACTAGGCTATAGTACAGATTGTAGACTAGGATATAGTTTATACTATAGACTAGTTTATAGTTAGTATTATAGACTAAACTAATCGATCGATTATAATCGATCTTGACTACAGTCAAGTTTATAGTCTTTTCAATTTCTTTAAATTTGTTCTTGATTTTTGTTTAAAATTCTTAATCAATTTTCTTCTAAAATTATTTTATTAAAATTTATTTTTCTTTTATTATTATAAAATTTTATTTATTCAAATTAATTTCTTATTATTTTTTAAATTATTATTTTACAACAAAACTGTATTATTTTATTATTATATTTTTTTTTTTTTATATAATTTAAATTATTTTATTATTTTCTGTTTTATATTCAAAATATGGCAATTATGAATTTTTCCAATTCAAAACTTAATTTGCAATATTTCTTGAAAAATCGTTTTAAAAAACTTTTTTGTTTCATTATTATTTTTGTTAAAAAACAACTGTGATTTATTAAAGAAAAATTATATATTTTTTTTAATTTTGTGTATTATTTTTTAAAAAAAATAAAAAAAACATAATTTAAATTTGTTGAAAATCAATTTGCTTAGTCTTTTAAAGTGCTGATATTTTATATGTTTTTAGTTGTTTGTGAAATTTTATTTAAAAAATTATAATTTTTATTATTTATCAAATATATAATTTACTTAGTTTCATAAAAAGCCTAATGTTTTTATTTTTAGTTACTATTTTATTAATTACAAAATAAGTACATTTTTAAATAATTTTTATGATTAAAAAAGAAAATATTCCATATTCAAAACAACAACGATTTATATAAAATAAAACGAGTGAAAATTTATAAAATAAAAAATTTACAAAAAAAAAAAAAAAAAAAAATACTAAAAAATAAAAACTTATAAAAATGAATAAAACACTGGTTTTATTTTTGTAATCCTATCACCAACATAATACTTGGGTAAAGGCCAGAAACAATTTTTTAAAGATTTAAATTATTTTACAAATTAAAATTAATAAAAATTTCTTTTCCCTCAAATGCTGCTCTTTTAAAGGTTATAATACCAAAGATGATTGGTGTTCTAATATACACACTCTACCGGGCAGTGGTCCAAATCTTCCCATTATGTCTCCAAATCCTTATTTATTAAGTCGTTTTACTTCCAATATTCCTATGCCTACTTTATATGCCGGCGATGCTGTACGCAAGCCTAAATTATCGGTTATAGAAGTTTTATTATATAATATGGCCGCTTTATTAGCTGGTGTAGCGGCAGGTTATGATGTACGCATGTCTAATGTATCACCTTTTCATCCTACACTGTTGAGTGATGTACCTGCCTTAAAAGCTCCTATGGATATGGAATTACCAAAGGTGGGTGGAGAAGATAGAAGATTTGCAGCGAATACTTATCATGGTACAGGAAATCGTAATAGGTAAGATATTAAATGATAAAATGGAGAATAAAACATACTGTAGACTAAGATATAATGGAGGCTATAGACTTTAGTTGGAATTATTAACTACACTATCGACTGTTCTATTGACTAAACTATCGACCATTTTATTAACTAGATTATCAACTATTCAATTAAACAGACTGTAGTATATTTTATTGACTACACCATAGTAGTCTATTCTATGGACTAGACTATAGTAGTCTATTCTATGGACTAGACTATAGTAGTCTATTCTATGGACTAGACTATAGTAGTCTATTCTATGGACTAGACTATAGTAGTCTATTCTATGGACTAGACTATAGTAGTCTATTCTATGGACTAGACTATAGTAGTCTATTCTATGGACTAGACTATAGTAGTCTATTCTATGGACTAGACTATAGTAGTCTATTCTATGGACTAGACTATAGTAGTCTATTCTATGGACTAGACTATAGTAGTCTATTCTATGGACTAGACTATAGTAGTCTATTCTATGGACTAGACTATAGTAGTCTATTCTATGGACTAGACTATAGTAGTCTATTCTATGGACTAGACTATAGTAGTCTATTCTATGGACTAGACTATAGTAGTCTATTCTATGGACTAGACCATAGTAGTCTATTCTATGGACTAGACTATAGTAGTGTATTCTATGGACTAGACTATAGTAGTGTATTCTATGGACTAGACTATAGTAGTGTATTCTATGGACTAGACTATAGTAGTGTATTCTATGGACTAGACTATAGTAGTCTATTCTATGGACTAGACTATAGTAGTGTATTCTATGGACTAGACTATAGTAGTCTATTCTATGGACTAGACTATAGTAGTCTATTCTATGGACTAGACTATATTAGTCTATTCTAAGGACTAGACTATAGTAGTCTATTCTATGGACTAGACTATAGTAGTGTATTCTATGGACTAGACTATAGTAGTGTATTCTATGGACTAGACTATAGTAGTCTATTCTATGGACTAGACTATAGTAGTGTATTCTATGGACTAGACTATAGTAGTCTATTCTATGGACTAGACTATAGTAGTGTATTCTATGGACTAGACTATAGTAGTCTATTCTATGGACTAGACTATAGTAGTGTATTCTATGGACTAGACTATAGTAGTCTATTCTATGGACTAGACTATAGTAGTGTATTCTATGGACTAGACTATAGTAGTCTATTCTATGGACTAGACTATAGTAGTGTATTCTATGGACTAGACTATAGTAGTCTATTCTATGGACTAGACTATAGTAGTCTATTCTATGGACTAGACTATAGTAGTCTATTCTATGGACTAGACTATAGTAGTCTATTCTATGGACTAGACTATAGTAGTCTATTCTATGGACTAGACTATAGTAGTCTATTCTATGGACTAGACTATAGTAGTCTATTCTATGGACTAGACTATAGTAGTCTATTCTATGGACTAGACTATAGTAGTCTATTCTATGGACTAGACTATAGTAGTCTATTCTATGGACTAGACTATAGTAGTCTATTCTATGGACTAGACTATAGTAGTGTATTCTATGGACTAGACTATAGTAGTCTATTCTATGGACTAGACTATAGTAGTGTATTCTATGGACTAGACTATAGTAGTCTATTCTATGGACTAGACTATAGTAGTGTATTCTATGAACTAGACTATAGTAGTCTATTCTATGGACTAGACTATAGTAGTGTATTCTATGGACTAGACTATAGTAGTCTATTCTATGGACTAGACTATAGTAGTGTATTCTATGGACTAGACTATAGTAGTCTATTCTATGGACTAGACTATAGTAGTGTATTCTATGGACTAGACTATAGTAGTGTATTCTATGGACTAGACTATAGTAGTCTATTCTATGGACTAGACTATAGTAGTCTATTCTATGGACTAGACTATAGTAGTCTATTCTATGGACTAGACTATAGTAGTCTATTCTATGGACTAGACTATAGTAGTCTATTCTATGGACTAGACTATAGTAGTCTATTCTATGGACTAGACTATAGTAGTCTATTCTATGGACTAGACTATAGTAGTCTATTCTATGGACTAGACTATAGTAGTCTATTCTATGGACTAGACTACAGTAGTCTATTCTATGGACTAGACTATAGTAGTCTATTCTATGGACTAGACTATAGTAGTCTATTCTATGGACTAGACTATAGTAGTCTATTCTATGGACTAGACTACAGTAGTCTATTCTATGGACTAGACTATAGTAGTCTATTCTATGGACTAGACTATAGTAGTCTATTCTATGGACTAGACTGTAGTAGTCTATTCTATGGACTAGACTATAGCAGTCTATTCTGTGGACTAGACTATAGTAGTCTGCTCTGTGGACTAGACTATAGTAGTCTATTCTATGGACTAGACTATAGTAGTCTATTCTATGGACTAGACTATAGTAGTCTATTCTATGGACTAGATTATAGTAGTCTATTCTATGGACTAGACTATAGTAGTCTATTCTATGGACTAGACTATAGTAGTCTGCTCTGTGGACTAGACTATAGTAGTCTATTCTATGGACTAGATTGTAGTAGTCTATTCTATGGACTAGACTGTATTCTATTCTATTCTATGTAGTAGACTATAGTAGTCTATTCTATGGACTAGACTGTAGTAGTCTATTCTATGGACTAGACTGTAGTAGTCTATTCTATGGACTAGACTATAGTAGTCTATTCTATGGACTAGACTATAGTAGTCTATTCTATGGACTAGACTGTAGTAGTGTATTCTATGGACTAGACTGTAGTAGTCTATTCTATGGACTAGACTGTAGTAGTCTATTCTATGGACTAGACTGTAGTAGTCTATTCTATGGACTAGACTGTAGTAGTCTATTCTATGGACTAGACTGTAGTAGTCTATTCTATGGACTAGACTATAGTAGTCTATTCTATGGACTAGACTATAGTAGTCTATTCTATGGACTAGACTATAGTAGTCTATTCTATGGACTAGACTGTAGTAGTCTATTCTATGGACTAGACTGTAGTAGTCTATTCTATGGACTAGACTATAGT
The DNA here is from genome assembly GCA_932274085.1 of Protocalliphora azurea. Classification (NCBI taxonomy): domain Eukaryota; kingdom Metazoa; phylum Arthropoda; class Insecta; order Diptera; family Calliphoridae; genus Protocalliphora; species Protocalliphora azurea. The sequence continues at coordinate 9,026,621 of OW026523.1, forward strand.
AGTCTATTCTATGGACTAGACTATAGTAGTCTATTCTATGGACTAGACTATAGTAGTCTATTCTATGGACTAGACTATAGTAGTCTATTCTATGGACTAGACTATAGTAGTCTATTCTATGGACTAGACTATAGTAGTCTATTCTATGGACTAGACTGTAGTAGTCTATTCTATGGACTAGACTATAGTAGTTTATTCTATGGACTAGACTATAGTAGTCTATTCTATGGACTAGACTATAGTAGTCTATTCTATGGACTAGACTGTAGTAGTCTATTCTATGGACTAGACTATAGCAGTCTATTCTATGGACTAGACTATAGTAGTCTATTCTATGGACTAGACTATAGTAGTCTATTCTATAGACTAGACTATAGTAGTCTATTCTATGGACTAGACTATAGTAGTCTATTCTATGGACTAGACTATAGTAGTCTATTCTATGGACTAGACTATAGTAGTCTATTCTATGGACTAGACTATAGTAGTCTATTCTATGGACTAGACTAAAGTAGTCTATTCTATGGACTAGACTAAAGTAGTCTATTCTATGGACTAGACTATAGTAGTCTATTCTATGGACTAGACCATAGTAGTCTATTCTATGGACTAGACTATAGCAGTCTATTCTATGGACTAGACCATAGTAGTCTATTCTATGGACTAGACTATAGTAGTCTATTCTATGGACTAGACTGTAGTAGTCTATTCTATAGACTAGACTATAGTAGTCTATTCTATGGACTAGACTATAGTAGTCTATTCTATGGACTAGACTATAGTAGTCTATTCTATGGACTAGACTATAGTAGTCTATTCTATGGACTAGACTATAGTAGTCTATTCTATGGACTAGACTATAGTAGTCTATTCTATGGACTAGACTATAGTAGTCTATTCTATGGACTAGACTATAGTAGTCTATTCTATGGACTAGACTATAGTAGTCTATTCTATGGACTAGACTATAGTAGTCTATTCTATGGACTAGACTATAGTAGTCTATTCTATGGACTAGACTATAGTAGTCTATTCTATGGACTAGACTATAGTAGTCTATTCTATGGACTAGACTATAGTAGTCTATTCTGTGGACTAGACTATAGTAGTCTATTCTATGGACTAGACTATAGTAGTCTATTCTATGGACTAGACTATAGTAGTCTATTCTATGGACTAGACTATAGTAGTCTATTCTATGGACTAGACTATAGTAGTCTATTCTATGGACTAGACTATAGTAGTCTATTCTATGGACTAGACTATAGTAGTCTATTCTATGGACTAGACTATAGTAGTCTATTCTATGGACTAGACTATAGTAGTCTATTCTATGGACTAGACTATAGTAGTCTATTCTATGGACTAGACTATAGTAGTCTATTCTATGGACTAGACTATAGTAGTCTATTCTATGGACTAGACTATAGTAGTCTATTCTATGGACTAGACTATAGAAGTCTATTCTATGGACTAGACTATAGTAGTCTATTCTATGGACTAGACTATAGTAGTCTATTCTATGGACTAGACTGTAGTAGTCTATTCTATGGACTAGACTATAGTAGTCTATTCTATGGACTAGACTATAGTAGTCTATTCTATGGACTAGACTATAGTAGTCTATTCTATGGACTAGACTGTAGTAGTCTATTCTATGGACTAGACTATAGTAGTCTATTCTATGGACTAGACTATAGTAGTCTATTCTATGGACTAGACTGTAGTAGTCTATTCTATGGACTAGACTATAGTAGTCTATTCTATGGACTAGACTGTAGTAGTCTACTCTATGGACTAGACTATAGAAGTCTATTCTATGGACTATACTGAAATAGTATATTCTATGGACTAGGCTATAGTCTATTCTATGGACTAGACTATAGTCTATTCTATGGACTAGACTATAGTCTATTCTATTGACTAGACTATAGTTTATTCTGCGGATTAGACTATTTTATTCTATGGACTAGACTTTCAACTATTCCGTTGACTAGGCTATATACTATAGTCTGTGCTATTGGATAGATTTTAGTCTGTTCTATTGACTAGACTAAAGTCTATTCTATTACCTGTACTATATTGCAATATATTAATATATATTTTTGATAATTGTAATTCTTGATTTCCTTTTCTAGAACCGCCTTAAGCTCTCTCACCTACGAACCTTGTGATGCCCCTGATTCACCTAGACGTAAAACTGATTCGCCTTTGGCTCATAACAAGCAACCAAAACAGTCTTCACAAAATATTGTAGATAGTGCAACAACAGCTTTTAATAAATTTCCACACCACCAGCAACAATCACACATACCCCAGCTGCAATACACGAAATCGGTAACACAACCTCCTACGCCACAACATTATCATCATAATCTACAAATGCAGCAACAAATTCGCAAAATGCCTTCAACTATATCGACTACCACAACCAGTGGTTTGGGATCAAATTTTACTAACAATACATCGGGTATATTGTCTTCCTCGTTGGGTAGTCATACTCAACCGCCTACACCTTCGCCTAGACGTAAAATAAGTACTTCATCGTTTACAGAAAATTTGGAATATTCAGAACAGGAAGATAATTTGCCTATAGATAAAGTATTTAGAGGTTTTCATTTAGGTGGCCAGGTGGGTATAGCGGGTAGTGGTGTGGGTCAGCAAGGCATGTATGCGCCTCAGGATTATTTGAGGAATGGTCCTAGCTTTTCCAATGATGGTGGGGCTTATGGAGCGGGTGCGCATAGAGCGGGTTATTTGGGTAAGTTTGTTAATTTATTTTCGTTAAGAAAGATTTTTTAATATTAATTTGATTTTTAGGCTCTAATTACTTTCCCTATCACCCGGAACATCAAATGACTTATGAAAGAGATTGTAAATCTTATCCCGATTATTCCTATGATTATAATCATCGTTTGCCTAATTATTATGATTATAATTATGATCCGCAGCCTCCACCGCCGCCAGCTCCTCAACAACATCATGCTTCTCCACCGGTGGTAAGAACACCACCTCCACGTGTACCCCAAATGGGCGTAAGTGCTGCTGGTCATAGACGTACACCTTCTACTATCTCCAATAATTCAAATTATAATCAAGGTTATAGTTTAGATTATGATGAAGCTCTTAATCAGCCTTATGAATACAATTCAATGGTTTTACCTCTTTCTGAGGATTATGGAGGAGTAGGTTATAGGGATCAAGCTTCTTTAATACCTACCGGTGCTGTACCACCTCCCACGAAGCAAGAATTATATAAAAGTTCACCCAAACCTGCTAATCGTTTTATGACCACAACACGTAATGAAATGCCTACTATCAATCGTATGCGTGACTATGAAAATCTTCCATTTAATGTAAGTCCTTTGCACAAACCTTTATATCAATATCGCCGAGGTGAGGGTACGCCTTTACATAATACACCACAACGCACAGTGTATACACGATCGCGTTCAACACCCATGTCACCTATAAATATGAAAACTTCACCACCCTCACCGGCGCCTACGCAAGGTCATCATAAACCTTCCTCCATACCACGTTTAATGCCTGAACGACCAGATAGTTTACCCTTTGATCCAAATGCCTTGACATTTAGTTCCGGTGGTGTAGGTACAAAATTGCGTTCCTCTTTGAAAAAGTACAATAATTATAAAACACCCAATGGTGCTCCCTTAAATGGTGGTATAGCTACGGCCGCAGCATCTTCGGCGAGTGGTACGGCTATACCACAACCTACTACTAACAATAGCAATACAACAGGTACCGCCAATAGTACACCCACAAATCCCACACCTCCCGATTCATATACCAGTGATGACAGCTCTTATCTAAGTGCCAAAGAAGGTTCTATTTCATCGCACAGTCGTGTACGCTTTAGTCCTGAAGCTTTTCTAGACGCCAATAGTCCGGGAGGCCTTAATAATCCCAATAGTTCTTCATCTACCCATAAATCTCTAGCTCTCTACAGTAGACGTCTATCCAGACGTAATACAGCCGATATTTCGGGATCTTCGACGTCTCCTTCATCCTAGCAGGGTTTTGCTAATTTACGTGTACAATTGGCTCGTAGTCCAGGTGCTCGTTCTAGTACTTTGTCTTTAAATACACAACAATTATTACCAACGGGTCTTACCTCACCTTTACTACAGCAACATCAGTTGAAGCAACAACAGCAGCAAACGCAACAACAATTACCCTACCGTTGGTATTCGGGTGCAAGACGTTCACGTTCAGCTCAATATGAATATCATATGTAAATATGATATTCACTTGTTGTAAATACTCGTACATATATAAAAAAGTATTAGATATGTGTTATTTAAAATTCTCCCTTCATATTTAAAAAAATAGGTTACTCGCTTGTTCATCTCACTCTCATTAATTCATACGACTTTTTTATATTATCAGGTTTCTTAGAAAGGCTATAAAGTAAACTTATAAAATATCTACGCAATATATTAAAATTCCTAAAGCCTAATAGGAAAGAAACTTATTTTTTGATTATACCATAACAATAACTAAAACGAGAAAGAAAGAAAGAAAGAGGAAAGACAGTCAAGATATGATACCCTACACCATTTTGTATGAACATCAAAATTCGGGAAGGGGACTTATATTATACCTGTGGCCAACTTCACTAAATGTAAAATAAAATATACAAATACAGAATAATGCGCTGATACTAACATCTAGATGATTTTATGCACTTTAGGGAGATTCCTGGAAATAGGTTTATATGGGAGCTATGGCAAATTGTGGACCGATTCTATAAAATTTGGCAATGTTGTTTCTACTTACATAAAATTTATTTTTTGTCGAATATTAACTTGATACTAACATTCGTATGGGATTTATGCACGTTAAAGTGATTTTCGGAAGAGCGGTTTATATGGGAGCTATGGTCAATTGTGGACCGATCTTCATAAAATTTGGTACAAAAATTGATACTTCTACAGAACTTTTTTGCACCGAATTTCATTAAAATATTCTTATTTTTAATTCATTTTTGAGGGTTTAAACTCTATTCCGGGGGGACATTTGTATGGGGGCTAGGTGAAATAATGCACCGATCACAACCAATTTCAATAGGCTTCTTCTTTGTATCATAAAAGTCCCACGTGCCAAATTTCATTGAATTATCTTTAAAATTGCGACCCGTACTTTGTGCACAAGCCAGCCAGACGGATGGACGGACATCCTTAGATCGATTTAAAAAGTGTTTCTAGGACGATATACTCCAGAATCACTTTTGGTATATTCTAGGCAGACAGGTGTAAGGAAAATTGTTTAAACACAACAACAAAAGAATGCAAATAATATAATAGTATTTGGTAGGATTTTGATGTTGGAAGCCAAAGATTAAAGTCATTTCTGAAGGTCAAACTTTAATAAAATAAAAAGTAAAAACATAAGTACTTTTTAAACATTGTTTAACCGATTTAAAGGAAGACTTTTTTTATATCTATTCACATATTTTCCGACCTGATTATAATTTGCTGTTTCTTTATACGCATGATATAATGCGTTATACTTTTAAACAGGTCGGCAAATTTGACGTCGACAAAAATAAGAGTCATTTTTATACAATATCGACGTGATCATTACTTAGAGAATAGCAAAAATAATTCAACAGTCATATTAAGAATAAGGGTGGTGAATATCCAACATAAAAATGTCGGTTAACTACAAAAACAAAACACTTACGATTTTAAACAATTCAACTCTTTTTTTCTCTCTCCCAAAATCCTTTAAAGCAGAGAAGGCGAATAAAACTCTAATTAACTGTAACTAGCGTTCGTTTGGGCGATTTTTCCACGCTGTTTACTTTTTTCTTCCTGGCGATTTGTTCTTTTTTTTGTTTTGACGTTTTATTTTACTTTTTGTTTTAGCGTTTTCGTCCCGGTAATATTATTCATTTTAGCGATTTTTTTATTATGACGTTTTTTTATCCAAAATTAATATAACGATTAAATATAAAAACAAACCACTTACGATTTTAAACAATTTTAACTCTTTTTTCTCTCGTCGCACAGTTGCTCCTTCTGCTGAAAACCATTGCAGAAATTTATAATTTTTGGACAAGTATTGTATTGGCCTTTTATTTTTTTAAGCGGTCGCAATACTCTATCTAATTTAATAAAACTTCGGTAATTTGTATTAAAGAGCACTTCATGACATTTTTCGTTTAAAATATCATAATATTCAAACTAATAAACGAAGTTCCAAAAATTTAAAAGACAAGTCTTTAAACTTTAAAGTGAGCCCTAATACGTTGGGATAGGACCATAGAGCGCTGAAAGTTTTTTCCTCAAATTTTAATATTGTACATAATATTGTCAGTAATAAAACCTCATTATGTTTATAAATTTATTTCTTACCAACTTGAAAATCGGTTGATATATCAAATTTTACCTAGAAACTGTTCATTATTCTATATTGTTCGAGTACATGTGAAAGCAGTTTAACTTCAAAAACTTAATAACCAAAATACCTATTTTTGTTGATGTTGTTATAGGGGTCCTATGGTTAAGTATAATTATATTATTTGTGTAAAATATTATCTTGATACTAATAAGTTTATGAAGTTTACTTACGTCTGAGTAATTTTTGAAAGTGGGCCCTACATGGGAGCTATGATCAGTAACGGACCAATGTTCCCAAATTTTGTTAGTTTATTTTCTACTTATATAAATCTTATTTGTGTAAAATATTATTTTGATATTAACATTTATATTTAATTTGTGCCCTTTAAAGTGATTTCCAGAAGTGGGTCTTATATGGGATTTAGCACTAAAGTGCTTCCCGCCCGGCCAAAAACGAAAGTGCAGATTTTATGAAAAAACAACATTTCACAAGACTTTTAATATTGCACAAAAAAACAAAACTATTTTTACTATTATTTCATATGTATTATATAAAAACAATTTTTGACAATTTTTCCAAAAAGATGAATTCCATAGGACCAGTAATTAGGAGATACTGATTTATTACCAAAAATTTTGTGATTGGCCCCACTGTGCGATGTTTAAGAAATTTTTTTCATTTTGGCTTATGCTTCGTTCGAGTTTTTTCCATTTTGGTGATTTTTTTGTACTTTGGCTTGTGAGATTTTTTCCGTTTTGACAATTTTTTTCATTTTAGCGATGTTATTTTGCTGATTTTTTTTGCGTTCTTTTTTTTCGTTTTGGATTTTTGAAGATTTTGTTATGTTGGAGGTTTTTCCCAGTGTGGTGATTTTTTTCGTTTCAGTGGTTGGTTTCGTTTTGGCGATTTTTTTTTTTTTTTTTGCTTAACAATACTATTAATATAAATCAGAGAATTACCTTTGTTTTTGCTAGAAAAAATTAAAATTATATCAAAACTGTTGTTTTTGCTCAAAAAATATAAAACTGAAAAAAATAATCCTCTGACTTTTATGGTAAGAGTCATAACAATTACAGTCCCTGATATTAAGTATTCAAAACAAAAGAGCAATAAATGTGAATTTGCTAAAAATAAAATTTATATTCGCACATCTATAAGAAAATACTATTTTAATGGCATATTTGTTATTAAAATCATGTACCGATATTAAGCTCAGCTAAAAACGCATACAGATAGTATAAAGGAAGCCTTCTAAATAGATTATTTGTTTGACCATGTTAAAGACTGACATTTTTTGAAAGTTTAAAGTACTCTTTAGATTTCTTTTGATAAAAAGAGCAGGGCAATGAAATACAAACTAATAAAATATATGGATGAGAACATTCTGTTTATAAAAAAAAAGATTTACCTTTACTGGGAAAAAAATATGACATGATATTTTTTATTAATAGATTCTAAATCGATTTTCCTTGCACTGCATGTCCCTTATTTAAATATTTACTGCCTTATTCACAACAAAATTTTTAAATTTATTAAAGCTTTATAGAACAAAAAAAAGGAAAAAAACTGATTAATAAAACTTTTATAAATTAAAATTCTTTATTATGAATAAGACCTTTATAATTTGTATAATAGAAAAAAACTCCATTTTTGCCAAAATTATTTAACACTTCATTTTGTAAATATTAAATTGAACCAAAAAAATGAATAAAATAATTTATATTTGAAATTAAAAAAAAAACTAAATAAAAAGTTGTATAAAAAACCATAAGGAGGAGATCATGCAAAATATTATTTAAAATATATAAATAAAAATTCAATATAAAATTTGCGTACATGTAAAAATTGCCTTAAAAAACACACTCATTAAATACACAAATTAATATTTAATATTTTTTTCTGCGTCTAAAAACTAAGTATTAATAAAGGACAAAAATATAAGTAAAAATTAAATTTGTATTAACAAAGCAAAATCAGCATTAAAACATGTATCCTAAACAACAAAAATTTTTTGAAAACAAATAAATATAAAAATTTCTAAAAATTATTAATATAAAAAAAGCGAAAATAAAATAAAATTAAGAAATTTATGAAATAATATTTGGTTAAAAATTTCTAAAGAAAATCAAATTTAAAAAAAGGAAAAATTTGGAAAAATTATCTTTAACTGAAATTATCTTTAACTTTTCCTGATTGTAGTTTCATTTATTTTTTTATGTTTTTTCTATCATTAAACAAAAAAATTAAGGCTGACATTTGACTACAAAAATTTTAAAAACTTTATTTAAAATATTTTCAAAATCATTTATTAATTTCAAAAGTTTTTTGAGAATTTTTTAGTAAACAACATTAACACCAAATATAAAATCTAAGTAAAACATTAATAAATAAAAAATTAATAAATAAAATACTATTCATATAATACGAAGACAAAAAAATATGTAATCAATGATAAATTTGTCTATAAAAAAAAAAGATATTTAATAAATGCAAACCAAAAGCTTCATTATAATAACAAATTATATTACACACAAAATAAACAATTATAATAAAAAAAATATAAAAAAGAAAAAAAGACAGAAAAGGGGAAAAGTAATAGTTTTATTTACAAATATTTCAAATAAAAAATAGAAAAGAAATTTCAAAAAAAAAAATCATTTAAATTTAATTTCATTTCCAAGAGCTTTGTTTTTTTTTTTTTTTTTTTTTTTTTTTGTATAAAAAACACTATAGCAATACTTTGCCAGTACTATTCAATAGCAATAGTTTCAATATCTCCTTAAAGTTTAAAAGTTAATTTTGAAAATTTATTTTTGTATAACATTATACAAATATTTCTAATATTTTCTTAAATTTTCTCATAAAACTATTATTTTTCCCAAATTATATTAAAACCATTTTTCCATTAACCAAATATATATTTATAATTAAACTATATATAAAGCTTTTTTATACATTATTTATTTTCAATATACTTGTTTAAATTGTTTTTAAAAAATATATATTAATATAAAATTTAATTTAGCTTAAGCTTGTTCCATAATTTTTTAAAAAAACCAACGATATTTAAAAATTTTAATTTAAAAAACAAAAAAAAAACGGAAAACAATAATTTTCTTGTTTAGCCAAATTGTTATTAAAGAAAAACTGAAAAATAAATCAAACTAATTTTTTGAAAAGCATAAACAACCATTAAACTATATTAAAAAACAATTATTAATAATATGTGTTTCTAAAAAAAAAAAAAAACATTTTAATCAAACCTAAGAGAAGAAAAAAATCCTATAATCCCTCTCCCTTTAAATAACAATTTTATAGACCAATATTTAACAAAAACATAATTAAAGAAACTTATATGAGAAAAAACCAAAATAATTTTATAGTTAAATTAAATTCATATAATAGAAAGAAAAAAAATTGAAGGAAAAATAAACAAATATAAACAAAATAGTTAATTTGAAGAAAAAAATAAAATAAAACAAAGAAGAATATGAAAAACTAAATAAGAAAATAAACAAAAAAAAAAAAAAAACAAGAGAGAATTAGGAAATGATTAAAAGATAAAAATAATATAAAATTTCCTAAGAAATGTTAACGTTAATCTAAAATTTTATAAAGAAAAATTAACGATAACTTTAATCTTCTAAAGAAAAGTTAACGACAACTTTAATTCGTTATTGATTACTTAGATTTTCTTAAGAAAAACTATCGACAACTTAACTTTTTCAATGACTAAATATCGATCTTAATATTTCTTAAAAAAAATTGTTAACTTTAATTTTCTAAAGAACAATTAACGATAAGTAAAATTTTGTAAAGAAAAGTTATCGATTACGTAACTTTTCTAAAGAAAAGTTAACGATAACTTGAATTTTTTTAAAAGAAAACTTAACAATAATTTAACTTAAAGAAAAGCTATCGATAACTTGAATTTTATTTTTATTTTATTTATTTAAAGATAACTAATTTTAAAAAAAGTTATAAATAACTTCAATTTTCTAAACAAAAGTTATCGATAACTTTAATTTTCCAAAGACAAGTTATCGATAACTTAAATTTTTCAAAGAAAAATTATCGATAACTTTAATTTTCCAAAGAAAAGTTACTGATTACTAAACTTTCTCTATGAAATTTATCGACAACTTAACTTTTCTACAGAATAGTTACCGATAACTTAATTTTTCTAAATAAAAATTATCGATAACTAAACTTTTATAATAAAAAGCTATCGAAAACTTAACTTTTCTACAGAAAAATTATCAATAGCTTAACTTTTTATCCTGAAAATTTAGCGGCAGGCTAACTTTTTTTTAAAGAAAAGTTATAGAAAACCAAACTTTTCTACAGAACAGTTATCGATAAATTAACTATTCTAAAGAAAACTAATTGATAACCAAACTTATTTAATGAAAAATTATCGATAACTTTTTTAAAGAAAATTTATCGAAAACTTAACTTTTCTGAAGAAAATTTATCTATAACTTAACTTTTCTAAAGAAAAGTTATCGATAACTTAACTTTTCTAAAGAAAAGTTATCGATAACCAAACTTTCTTAATGAAAAGTTATCAAAAAATTAACTTCTAAAGAAAAGTTAACGATAACTTTAATTTTCTAAAGAAAAGCTAACGATAACTTTAATTTACTAAAGAAAAGTTATCGATAGCCTAACTTTTCCAAAGAAATGTTAACGTTAGCTTTAATTTTCTAGAGAATAATTATCGACAACTTGACTTTTCTATAGAAAAGTTATCGATAACTTGACTTTTCTATAACTTGACTTTTCTATAGGAAAATTTTCGATAAATTGACCTTTCTATCTAAAAGTTATCAGTATCGAGACTTTTCTTTAGAAAAGTTATTGATATCATGATATTTCTGTAGAAAAGTTATTGATATCGTGACTTTTCTACAGAAAAGACTCGATATCGAGACGAATATTGTTATTTGTATAGAAAGTTTATCGATATTGTGACTTTTGCATACCAAAGTTATGGATGTTGTGACTTTTTAATAGAAAAGTGATCGATGTTGTGACTTCTTTATAGAAAAGTTATCGTTATTGTGACTTCTGTAGAAAATTTATTGTTATTGTGACTTTTCTGTAGAAAAATCACGGTGACTTATCGGTATTATGACTTCTTCATAGAACATTAATCGATATTGTGACTTTTCTTTAGAAAACTTACCATTATTGTGATTTTTCATAGGAAAGTTTCCTTTGTTGTAACTTTTCTACAGAAAAGTTTTCGTTATCATGACTTTTCTATAGAAAAGTTATCGTTATTGTAGCTTTTCTATAAAAATTATTGAAATTTACATTCTTCTATAGAAATGTTTTCAATCCTTTGTTTTCTAAAAAATTAAAATCAATTTCAAATCTTTTATTCATTTCCTTTGCCTTTCTTGAGATCTAATGTTTGTTTCAAATATGTTTTTTCTTATAATTTGCCCTGTTAAGTTGTTCTTTTTATAAAAAAATTAAAGCCAAGAAAAAGAATTTAAAAAAATAATATTAAAAAATTAATTATTATTTGAAATATTTTGATTCTGAAACCTTTTCATATAAATGTTTTTTATATTTGTTTTAAAGAATATAACCTTCTAATCTAGTCCTTTTTATTAAATTGCTAATAATGTTTTAAACTCTCATATATTATTCATTAATTTATTTAAATAATTTTCATTTTTATTTTGTTTGATAAAAAGTTGTAACAATTTATAAATTTTTATTTTTAATTGTTTTACAAATGTACAAATTTCGCAAATTTAATATTAAGTAAAAGAAAAATTATGAATTAAGTTACTCAAAATTTATAAAAAAAACATTATATGAAAAAAAATTTAAATAAAAAAACAAATATAAATAGTTATTTTTTATACAAAAAAACTAAAAAATAAAAAAATGAGTGTTTGAATTTTTTAACAGGGGAAGGAAAGGGGACCGGCAAAAAAAAAACAAGCAAGTGCTTCCAAAAAAGAACTTTTTGCCAATTCAAAAATAAAACTAAGTGCAAAATTTTCACTTTTCTGGAAGTTAATAAAAATTACGTCCAAAGAAGTGAAAAACTGTATTTTTAGCGGGTGAATAAAAGGTGAATATTTTCTAAAAAAGTAAAAATTTCACAAATTGAAAAGTATTTTTATTATCTATTAAAAAAGCTAAAATCGTATTTTTATTAAAAAAATTTATAAACATACTTTTAAGAGAAGTACTTCAAAAGCAATAAACAAGAAGCACAAAATAAACCAATATCAACCATGGTTTAAAAGAAGAACTTCTGCAACTATTTTTCAGCACTAACTACTTCCTTTCAATGACAATACAATGTTAAAATCATGACGTTTTCAGCTCTTTTTGTCAGTCCTTTTTTTGCTGGGGAGTAAAAAAAAATACTTCTAGGTAAGTTTAAAAAAAGTAATAAATACTCTCCAATAAATACGTTTTTCTAACTTAAATTCTCTTTTGACCAATGTTTGCCCAATTATGCATTCATTTATTTAGTCAATTATAATTATAGGCTTTTTTGTGTTTAATTCCTTCTATTAATTAAACTTTCATAGAACCACGCCCTCTCGATTAGAAAAACACAAGCAAATAAATTAAAGAACCACAATTCACAGACAAAATTCAAACATTTATAAAATTTCTTTAAAACTAACAACATGTTCGATAGATTTTGGGGTCTTGGGAATAATTTGGAAGCTACTCGTGAAGCTACTGCTTATCTCTTTAAAATTTTCCATTATGTGGGCTTACAAAAGCCACAGAAGTGGATATTTCTCTATTACTTTTATTCGGTTTTAAATAATCTTTGTGTTTGTTTAATTTTTCCAATATCTTTTACTTTAAGTTATTTCTACGAATACCATAAAATGTCTACAGAACAATTGTTAACTTCTCTTCAAGTGGCCATTAATGTTTGGGGTTTGCCAGCTAAAGTATTAACCATGATTATGTTATTGAAACGTTTGCAAAAGGCTCTAGAGGTAATGGATATTTTAGATAAACGTTGTCAGCGTTTGGATGAGTATGAGAAAATTCGTCATTGTGCCAAGATTGGTAATCGTTTAATGGTATTTTATGTAAGCTTTTATGGTTTATATGCAGCGGTTACCATGATCACTTCGGTGAGTATGGAACAACCACCTTATTCCCTATTTATGCCTGTATTGGATTGGCACAACTCATGGCAAGAGTTTGCTCTACAATCGTTTTTGGAATATATGATGATGAATTTGATATGTTTGCATCAGGCTGCAGATGATGTTTATGGTGTCATTTATATCTATATTATACGTACACATATGCAAATATTAGTGGCAAGGGTAAAGAGACTGGGAACGGTTGAGGAGAACAGTAATGAGGAACATTATGAGCAGTTGGTAAAGTGTGTTAAGGACCATCAGGATTTGTTAAGGTAATTATCATAACTTGACTTTTCTATAAAAAAGTTGTCGATAACATGACTTTTCCATAGAAAAGTTATCGATAACCTGATTTCTCAATGGAAAGATTATCGATAACTTGATTTCTCTACAGAAAACTTGACGTTTCTATAGAAAAGCTATTGATAAATTGAGTTTTGCATAGAAAAGTTATCGATAATTTAAAATTTTCGAAGAAAAGTAACCGATAATTTGAAATTTTCAAAGAAAAGTTATCGATATCATGACTTTTCTATAGAGAAGTTTTCGATAACTTGACTTCCCTATGGAAAGGATATCGATAATTTGATTTTTCTATAGAAAAGTTATGAATAACTTGTCTTTTCTATAGAAAAGTTATCGATAACTTGATTTTTCTATAGAAACGTTATCGATAGTTTGACTTTTCTAATGAAAAGCTATCGAAAACTTGCCTTTTCTATAGAAAAGTTATCGACAATTTAAAATTTTCAAAGAAAAGTTACCAATAATTTGAAATTTTCAAAGAAATGTTATCTATATCTAGATTTTTCTATGAAAAAGTTATCGATGTCTTTACTTTTCTATACAAAAGTTATCGATTCTTTAAAAAAAGTATTGATATATAAATTTTTTATTGAAAAGTTATCGACATTTTAAATCTTCTTTTTGTAGAAAAGTCATGTTATCGATAACTTTTTTATAGAAAATTTATCATGACATGATCGATAACTTTTCTATAGAAATGTCACAAAATCGATAACGTTTCCAATAATTAAAATATCGATAATTTTTTTGTAGGAAATTTTTTATATCGGTAACTCATCGATAACTTTTCATTTAAAAGGTAAGTTATCGATAAGTCTTTAACTTTAGAAAAGTCAAGTCATCGACAACTTTTTTATAGAAAAGTAAAGTTATCGAAAAGTAAAGTTGCCGTTAACTTTTCTATGGAAAAGCGAGCTACCGTTAACTTTGCTATAGAAAAGTAAAGTTGTTGATATCTTTTCTATAGAAAAATAAAATTATCGATAACATTTATATAGAAAAATTCAAGTTATAGATGTCTTTTTTATAGAAAAGTATAATTAACGATAACTTTTATACAGAAAAGTTTTCTGTAGAAGCTATCAGTTATTTTTCTTAGAAAAAGTCAAGTTAAATATATTTTTTGTAAGAAAATTTAAATTTTCGATATCCTTCCTTTAAAAAAATAAATTTTTATTGAAAAATCTTTAATTGTTTGAAGCTAAAACTGTGTTTTCTCCCCAGTTTACTCGATATCATCAGACCCGTTATATCGATTACCATCTTTGTTCAATTCACCATTACGGCCGCTATCCTGGGTACCACTTTAATAAATATCTTTATATTTGCTGACACCTCTACCCAAATAGCTTCTGTAGTTTATTTCGTGGCAGTTTTGGTTCAAACATCTCCTTGTTGCTATCAGGCTACTTGTTTAATGGCTGACAGCGAGCAGTTATCATTAGCGATTTTTCATTGTGAATGGTTCGATAAGGATATACGTTTTCGTAAAATGATGTTATTCTTTATGATGCGTTCTCAGATACCAGTGGCTTTAAAGGCTTTGAAACTGTTTCCCATAACTTTAAACACCAGTTTGTCGGTAGGTTTGAAGCTTAGAGATTTAAAAATAATTTAATTTGTTTTTCTTTTATAGATTGCAAGATTTTCATTTTCTCTTTATACTCTCATCAAAAAAATGGATTTCGGTCAGAATTTTAAGCATTAGCAGCAATTTAAGAGAGGAATGGTTAAAAAGTGTTTTGTTTGATTGAAGTTGTCAGACATTTTAAAGTGTATTGATTGCAAAATATTCATTTAAATAAATGTAATATTTAATTGCATTAATTAAACAAATGTTGGATTTTTATTTGCTATCAAAAGGTCAGGTGGATATTATTATCTCAGTGCTGAATACAGCACTGAAATCTCCAATGCTATCTTGCTGTCATAGCTTATAGCTTGAACGTCTGGGTTTCTTTGGAAAACTAAAATGAGAAATAAATAATTAATAGACATCCAAACATTTGCCTCTCATGGTCACCATTTCTGTTTATAACCTCAAAATATTCCCTCTAATCATTAACTCTTGTTGCAGTTTTTAAAAGGACATTAAATCCTCTTTAATTATCGAAATATGATTGCAGGCTTTTTAACCCAAAAAGTTTTAGTTAAATTTTAGCAAAAAATGTGATCGTTTCTGTTAATTTTAAATTGACAAAACCACTTCCCCTTCCAAAGCACAAAATAAAGTTTCTTTTACATTTTCTCATCAAATTTATTTCATTTGAAAAGACTATAGTGTTAACTATAGTCCAGACTATAGTGTAAACTATAGTCCAGACTATAGTGTAAACTATAGTCCAGACTATAGTGTAAACTATAGTCCAGACTATAGTGTAAACTATAGTCCAGACTATAGTGTAAACTATAGTCCAGACTATAGTGTAAACTATAGTCCAGACTATAGTGTAAACTATAGTCCAGACTATAGTGTAAACTATAGTCCAGACTATAGTGTAAACTATAGTCCAGACTATAGTGTAAACTATAGTCCAGACTATAGTGTAAACTATAGTCCAGACTATAGTGTAAACTATAGTCCAGACTATAGTGTAAACTATAGTCCAGACTATAGTGTAAACTATAGTCCAGACTATAGTGTAAACTATAGTCCAGACTATAGTGTAAACTATAGTCCAGACTATAGTGTAAACTATAGTCCAGACTATAGTGTAAACTATAGTCCAGACTATAGTGTAAACTATAGTCCAGACTATAGTGTAAACTATAGTCCAGACTATAGTGTAAACTATAGTCCAGACTATAGTGTAAACTATAGTCCAGACTATAGTGTAAACTATAGTCCAGACTATAGTGTAAACTATAGTCCAGACTATAGTGTAAACTATAGTCCAGACTATAGTGTAAACTATAGTCCAGACTATAGTGTAAACTATAATAAGAATTTGTTACTTTTTGAAATTCGAACGTTTAAGGGGTAAAAATCGTACCTATTTTTGGTACTTTTATCATAAAGTGTTTTTTTTTTTTAATTTATTAACATATACATATGCGTATTTTAATATCGGATCCCACTATAATTTAAAAATTCATTGGAATACAATTTTTGTTACATCCATGGGAAAAAGGTACCAATAAGGATGTAAAAGCTGGAAATTACATTTTATTCAAACTCAACAATGAATTTTCTATTATATTAAACCCATAATTTGCGGTAGTTTTTCGATCTTCTAATGGTATTTTTGAATTTTTAATAATTAAACTAGAAGCATGAAATTAAAGATACATGGACCTATGTGGATAAGAATTCACAAGGAGGGACCTTTTGTTACTTTCCTAATATTACTTATTGAATTTTTTGTAATTATTAACCTAGAAATATGAAATTAATGTGGGTGAAAATCCACAAGTCCTATTAGATACATTCTTCTCTACTAAAAAATAATAATAGAAATAATTGATAGTTTTTGACTCTTTGAATGCTACGAATTTTCTGAACCAAAAAACATAAATACATATTTTAAATTGTATTCTGTCATTATCACAAATATGTGTCATGTCATTGTTACTTTTTGAAAATTCTATTATTTATTTATTTTATTTTTTGTACTTTTTTAACTGAAATAAGTTTTAAAAAATTAATTTGGTATATAAATTGTACTACAGACTTTGGTGGGCAGTGTTTTTTAATGAGAAACTCATAAAGGATTACAAAGTGGTATGATATCCCACTAATTGGATGTTCTTAATTTTAAGGATTTTTCCACTTTTATTACATATTGTTTTTTTTTTTTTTTTTTTTAATAAAAAATCTACCAAGTTTATTATATCTGGTTTATTTAGAAGTTCCGCAAGTCCGCTAACGCAGTAGCGGGTTAAATGCTAGTATATTATATTTGTGGGTGTTTAAACTATAATTGTAGTATTTGGTTGTGTTAAATGTGTAAGTGATGATTTTTTAATGGTTATAATAATAGTTGATTTTAGGTTATTTAATTGCGGCAAAAAAGGGTAACGGCTTATGATTATAGGCTTTGAGCTGTTAAAATTTTTTATTTAGAATATAGGTAATATGTTGGCTATTAAATTAACTAACAAAAACCACGCCCTTTTTTATTTAATATTTTAAATATAAAAAGGTAATTTAATATTTGAAATATAAAAAGGAACCCAAATATTAAAAAAAGACAATTTGAAACAAAAGTATAGTTACTTTAAGACTAACAACATGTTGGATAAAATTTGGGGTCGCATCAACAACTTTGAAGTTTCCCGTGAAGCTACGAATTATCTCTTTAAAAATTTCCTTTGTTTGGGCTTACAGAAACCTAAAAAATGGTTATTCCTTTACTACTTATACTCTGTGTTAATGAATCTTTGCGTCTGTGTATTTCTACCTATATCCCTTATTTTAAGTTACATTTTCAATTACCAAACAATGTCCACTGAACAATTGTTAACTTCTCTACAAGCAGCCATCAATGCCTGGGGTATACCAGCCAAAGTTTTAACAATGTTTTTATTAATAAAACGTTTACATCAAGCTATGAATATTATGGATATTTTAGATGCTCGTTGCAAACGTTCGGATGAGTATGAAAAAATACGTCATTGTGTTAAAATTAGTAATCGTTTGACAGCATTTTATACTATATTTTATGGTTTATATGTGACAGCAACTTTGATTACATCAGTAAGTGTAGGTAAACCGCTTTATACATTATTTATACCCATAATGGATTGGCGTAATTCAAAGCTGGAGTTTGCTGCTCAGGTATTCATTGAATATACATTGGCCAATTTGGCATGTTTACATCAGGCTGCAGATGATGTATATCCTGTCATTTATGTTCATGTCATACGTACTCATATGCAAATATTAGCGGAAAGGGTAAGGAGATTGGGAATGGATAAATACGATACTAATAATGACGAGAAGCATTATGAGCAATTGGTAAATTGTGTTAAGGATCATCAGAATTTGTTAAGGTAAAGACTTCTCTTTATTCCCTCTATAAGGTAAATTTTATTAATTTCTTTTCCTCCAGCCTGGTTAATATTATTAGTCCTGTCATCTCTATTACCCTATTTGTTCAATTCACTATTACCGCTTTTATTTTGGGCACCACTTTAATAAATATTTTCATATTTGCTGACACCTCTGCTCAATTTGCTTCAGTAGTTTATCTCCTCACTGTTTTGGTCCAGATATCCCCCTGCTGCTATCAAGCTACTTGTTTAATATATGATTGCAATGAATTATCATTGGCTATATTTCATTGTAAATGGTTTGATAAAGATAAGCGTTTTCGCAGATTAATGATTTACTTTTTAATGCGTTCCCAAACTCCCATAACTCTAACGGCTTTGAAATTATTTCCCATTACATTGGATACCAGCTTGGCTGTAATTTTATTAATAAATAAAATCAATTATTCCTTTTTTCACTTTATTTTATTTTTCTTTTTTTTTCAGATAGCTAAATTTTCTTTTTCTCTTTACACTTTAATTAAAAAAATGGATTTGGATAAAC
Organism: Protocalliphora azurea; assembly: GCA_932274085.1. NCBI lineage: Eukaryota > Metazoa > Arthropoda > Insecta > Diptera > Calliphoridae > Protocalliphora > Protocalliphora azurea. The sequence goes on from OW026523.1 coordinate 9,045,977, forward strand.
ACTTTCAAACCTAAAGAAGCCTGAGCTTAAGTTTAAATAAGAAATGGTAAAATATTATAATTGTTTAAACTTGTCAAGTTTACAAAGTTTTGGTATTAAAAATTTATTTTGAATAAAATGCAGTATTTACTTAGTTTTGTTAAAAGCTTAATTAATGAATGTTTAATTATTAAAAAAAAAATAAAAAAATTAAGCACAAATCAGCTAAATGTTCTTATTACTATGTGCTTTTTTATGGAAATATTATCATCTATATATAAGCCATAGAATACAACTAGAAGTTTATGTGAGAGACAAAAACCTAATTCAGTTATCAAAAATCTAAATCATGCAACAACCAAATACATGTGGTGACATATACTTTGTTTTTGTGAAAAAATGAGGAAATTTTTGAAGAATTTAGTGTGAACTGCCTCTCACATAAACTTCTAGTTGTTTTCTATGATATGAGCCATTATCAAAAATATTTAACCTGGCTGAGCTCACAAGACTTGAAACTAATAGAGTGAAAAATTTTAGCACCATTTTTTAATTAACTTTTTCCCATTCTTCTACACTGTTTGTGCGAGCGTTAATACTTTTCGATCTCTTATATAACAACGGTTCTCAAATGCGGGTCCGCAAGGACATTCGTGGCGGGTCGCGAAGAGATCCTGAAAAATATTCCTTTAAATAAAAATTCCCATGAAGGCGTAAAATGGAAAGACATCTTTGTACAAAACATCAACAAAGTTAAAGACAAAACACTTAGCTTCATTTTCCACCATGAAAACACAATCCGAATGCACTAGTGTAGAGTGTAGAATTTTCGGCGATGGATAGACGCCGGAAATCTTTTTTGCGTTTCTTGCTAAAATCCATCGATAAACGTTTTTAGTTGAATAAAATATATTTATTTAGCTTGTCAAAACTAAACATTGTTCTTGTTTCTTTGCTGGTTTACAAATTATTTAAAACCAATAAAACAAAGTTTTAAAATCAAATTTATATATTTTTTTATTACCCAGCAAAAACTTTGCTTTCCTGGTAAGCTAGCAGGTATAATTGGAAACAAAAATAAACTACTTATTTTTTGTCTGAATAACTAGTTATTTTTGTTCGAGTTGTCCACAAATTCATGTAGTTATTTTTTGACTCTAGGGGTACTCAAAAATATATACCTACACGAAAACAAAAATAAAAAAAAAACAAAAAAATTTTGCCGTCAGTGAGACTCGAACTTGGACACACACTAATCATTTGTTTTTATTGACTAACGTCTTACTCAGTACACCATCTCGCACATAGCATCCTAAGCGACAAAAACTCTATTTAGTTTAAAATATCTTTTTAGACATTTTGTTATAACAGCTTTAAAATGGGGATGAACCAACAACCTTCTGGTTGTTAATCCGGCGCTCTAGCCAACTCATCCACGTGATTGCAGTATTACTGTGCTATTATACTATTGAGTACTTATTAATGTAATACAGAGTAGGCAAATAATAATGACACCTCATTACCAAGAAACTACTTTAATAAGTAGTTGTTATTGCCGAAAACCAAAAAGTTTTTGCTGGGTAATTCCAAATATGAATCCAAGAAACAACTTATTAAAACAGATTCTGTTTATATTTTTTTCTGTTTAAAACATAATATTTTCAATCGAAGCAAAGTATGGATTCCTTCATTGTTTTTCTTTTTGGAACTGGTACTAGTTGCTTGTTAAATAAACTCATTTAAAAAAAAAAAAGGAAATATATATACATACATACATGTAAAATGACGACACTTGCTCAAAATTTGACAGTAGTCTATTAACTTGATGGAAATGGTGTTGCATTTCATGTAACTACGAAGGAAGTTCGAAAAGTTACGGACTTATTGATCCGCTTTCGTATATCGTAAACTATAATGTAGTCTGTAATTTAGACATTTTCATTTTGAATTACCAGTACCTTTATTTCGATTACCATTTTCATACAATTTATGATTACTGCTGTCATTTTGGGCACCACCATGATAAACATCTTTCTTTTTCCTAACACTTCATCACTAATCGCCTTGTTGGTTTATTTTCTTGTGGTCTTAGTACACACCTGTCCCTGTTGTTATCAAGCTACTTGTCTTATGGATGATAGCGATCAATTATCTTTGGCTATATTTCATTGTGAATGTTTTGATAAGGATATACGTTTTTATAAAATGATGATATTTTTTATGATGAAATCACAGTCTCCGATAACTTTAACAGTTATGAAATTATTTCCCATAACATTGAGTACTAGTTTGGGGAAAAGTTGAAAGGGTAATTAATTATTTAATTAATTAATTAACTAATTAATTAATTATTTAATTTATTAGATATTGGATTTTTTAAATTTTATTTTGTTTTTTACAAATAGCAAAATTTTAATTTTCTCTTTATACTTTTTGCAAAAATTTAAAACACTAAACGATTATCTGTCACTTTCTGCACTTTGAATATATTTTTAAAAAAGCAATTAATTAATAGATTATATTTGTGGGTGTTTAAATTATGAATTGCTTTTAAATAAATGTAGTATTTAGTTAAGTTAAATGTGTAAATAATGAATTTTTAATGGTTACAATAATAAAAGTTGGTTTTCGAGGTGTTTATGATTACAGGCTTTGAGTTATAAAAAATATTTTATATTAAGCAAATTTAAATTAAAATGTTAGGTATTAATTAAACTATCTACAACCACGCCCTTTTTTATTTAGAAAGAAAATATGGATAATTTAAAATATGAAATATATAAAAAGGAACTCAAATATTAAGAAAAAACAATTTGATATAAAAATATAGTTACTTTGAAACTAACAACATGTTGGATAAAATTTGGGGTCGCATCAACAACTTTGAAGCTTCTCGTGAAGCTACGGCTTATCTCTTTACAAATTTCCTTTGTTTGGGTTTACAGAAACCTAAAAAATGGTTATTCCTTTATTACTTGTACTCAGTGTTAATGAATTTTTGTGTCTGTGTATTTCTACCCATATCCTTCACTTTAAGTTACATTTTCGAATACGAAACAATGGACGCTGAACAATTATTAACTTCTCTACAAGCAGCCTTTAATGTCTGGGGTATACCAGCCAAAGTTTTAACTATGTTTTTATTAATGAAACGTTTACGTCAAGCTATGAATATTATGGATATTTTAGATGCTCGTTGCAAACGTTCAGATGAGTATGAAAAAATACGTCATTGTGTTAAAATTGGTAATCGTTTGACAGCATTTTATACTATATTTTATGGCTTATATGTGGCCGCAACTTTGACTACATCAGTAAGTGTGGGTAAACCTCTTTATACGTTATTTATACCCATAATGGATTGGCGTAATTCAAAGCTGGAGTTTGCTGCTCAGGCATTCATTGAATATATGTTGGTTAATTTGGCATGTTTACATCAGGCTGCAGATGATGTATATCCTGTCATTTATATTTATGTCATACGTACTCATATGCAAATATTAGTGGAAAGGGTAAGGAGATTGGGAATGGATAAATACAATACTAATAATGATGCAAAACATTATGAACAATTGGTAAATTGTGTTAAGGATCATCAGATTTTGTTAAGGTAAAGACTTCTCTTTATTCCCTCTATATGGTAATAATTTAATTGGTTTCTTTTTCCTCCAGCCTGGTTAATATTATTAGTCCTGTCATCTCTATTACCCTATTTGTTCAATTCACTATTACCGCTTTTATTTTGGGCACCACTTTAATAAATATTTTCATATTTGCTGACACCTCTGCCCAAATTGCTTCGGTAGTTTACCTCTTCGCTGTTTTAGTCCAGATATCCCCCTGCTGCTATCAAGCTACTTGTTTAATAGATGATAGCAATGAATTATCACTGGCTATATTTCATTGCAAATGGTTTGATAAAGATAAGCGTTTTCGCAAATTAATGATTTACTTCTTAATGCGTTCTCAAACTCCCATAACTCTAACGGCTTTGAAATTATTTCCCATTACATTGGATACCAGTTTGGCTGTAATTTTATTAACTATTTATTTATTAATTATTTCTATTCTAACTTTAATTTAACTTTTTTTCAGATAGCTAAATTTTCTTTTTCTCTTTATACTTTAATTAAAAAAATGGATTTGGATAAACACTCTCAAACCTAAAGAAGCCTGAGCTTAATTTTAACTAAGAAATGGTAAAATATTATAATTGTTTAAAGTTGTCAAGTTCATAAAGTCTTGAGTATTAAAAATTTCTTTTGAATAAAATGTAGTATTTATTTAGTTGTGTTAAATGTTTAATTAATGAATGTTTAATTATTTAAAAAAAGAAAAAAGTTAAGCACATATCAGCTAAGTATCCTTACTACTATATGGTCTGCAACAAAGTTTTGAAAAATTCAAAAATCAATAAATTCTTTCTATGGAAAATTTAAGTGCACATAATCCATATATATTATTTCCAGAGCTTTTTGAAGCTCCCAGGTGACGAAGAAAATTAAAATACGGCTTGCTATAAAACTATTAGTCCTAAAAATCCTAAAGGAGAAAATTTTTATACTTCTATCCGGGAGCGAAGATACGCGGATTTATATATATATAATTTTCTAGGCATGTTTTCACCTTCCAGAGTTTTTGAAGCTCCAGTAGACGATGTAGAAAGTTCTAACGGAGCCAGATTATATATATATATTCTATCAGTGAACAGAGATACGCGGATTTTTATATAATTTTCTAAGAATTTTTTTCTTTTTCCAGGGCTTTCTAAAACTCCTAGGCGTCGTAGAAAATTAAAATACGTCTTACTTATAAAACTATTCGTTCTACAAATGCTGAAGGTGCCAGATTTTGAAATCTCTATCAGGGAGCGGAAATATGCGCATTTACATATAATTTTCTAAGAATGTTTTCACTTTTATGCATGAATACAATTTTATGCAACTGATTCTAGAAATTTATTAACTGAATTCCAATTTTTGCATAAAACATTGGAAATTTGTTAGCTGAATTAAATAGACAAATTTGTTAGCTGAATTTGAGTTTCATTTTATTTTTTGTAGCTGAATAGGGAAATTTTTTAGCGGAATTGATTTTTAGACACGTAAGTATAAAAATTTATTAGTCGAATTAGGTTTTTATTTAGCTGAGTTGTTGTTTTTAGCTTTTTTTATTTAAAGTCGATTAGCTGAATTGATTTTTTTTATTTTTTTTTGAAGCTAAATTGAGAAATTTGTTGGCTGAATTGATTTTTTGTAGCTAAATATGAAAATTGGTTAGCTGAATTTGGAAATCTGTTAGCTGAATTTGTATTTACGCAGCTAAATGGACAAATTTGTTAGCTGAATTAATTTTTATGCAGCTAGGTATGAAAATTGGTTGGCTGAATTTGATTTTTATTTTGCTGAATTAAATTTTATTAAATAAATATTTTTAAATTAGTTAACTGAATTGGTTTTCGTGAAGCTGAAAGTAGAAATTTGTTAGCTGAATTTGATTTTTAAATAAAATCCTTAATAATTTGCGAGCTGAATACATTTTTACGCAGCTGAATAGAGAAATTTTTTAACTGAATCGATTTTTGTGAAGCTAAATTGATAAATTTGTTAGCTGAATTAATTTTTATGCAGCTGAATTCAATTTTATGCAACCGTTTCGAGAAATTTATTTGCTAAATTAGTTTTTTATTTAGCAGAATGCCAATGTTTACATAAATCATTGGAAATTTGTTAGCTGAATTGATATTTATGAATTGATATTTATACATTTGTTAGCTGAATTCGAGTCTTTACTTAATTACTTAAGAATTTTCTAGCTAAATTGATTTTTATGTAGCTAAATATCAAGATTGGTTAGCTGAATTTGGAAATATGTTAGCTGAATTTATATTTATGCAGCTAAATGGCCAAATTTGTTATATGAATTGTTATTTAGCAGCTAGATATGAAAATTGTTTAGCTGAATTTGATTTTGAATAGGGCAATTTTTTAGCAGAATTATTTTTTAGGCACGTAAGTACAAAATTAATAGCTGAATTAGGTTTTTATTTGACTGAGTTGTTGTTTTACCCGCATTTGGAGGAAATTGTTAACTGTATTGTATTTTAAGCACCCAAATTGCTGTTTTTACATAAGTTTTTAGAAATGTGTTATCTAAATTAGGTTTTTTTTATTAAGTAATTATTATACTGAAATAAATTTAAAGAATTCCAATAGCGATTTTTATTTAAAATTTTGCAAATTTGTTAGCAGATTAGAAAAAATTTTTTAGCTGAATTTCAGATTTGGTATATATTCTTGAAAGTTTAACTGGTTTGGTTATAAATTCTTAGAAAATTTGTTAGCTGAATTAATTATAAAGCAGCTGAATTAGAATTTTCATATAGCTATTGCAATATTTTACATAAATCTTAATTTTTTTTTAGCTGAATTACAGTTTATTGAGCAAAATGTCTATTTTATAGTCTAGTATACAGTACATTCCATTATATAGTTTAAAGTCAATGGTGATTACTAAAATTTTAATTATATTAATATTTTTTTATATATTCAATATTAATATTTAACATTTCCCAAGTAATTAAAATAATTACAAACAATTTTGTTGTGTAATTGTTTAAATAACTAATTAGAGAAAAGAAACTTTGTTCCAAGTTTTGCTAACGTAAAGGAATATTTTATAATAAAATCTTCAGCGTTTATTTAAAGTTCATTTGTCTTTTCAGGAAAATGGTTAAAATTTCTTCAACTATAGAAAAACTAAAACAATACTAGTAAGTTTTATTTTACGTATTCCTTAAATAGAAACTTGCAATTCATTTCCTTTTAGAGCTAAAACCAAACCTAAGGTATCCACCAAACAAGCTCTTACTTATCTTTATAGATGTTTTCGTATATTAGGCTGTATCGAACAGAGAAATATAAATTTGCTTATATAATTTATTCTATATTTATACACTCTAGTGTTACTATATTTCTACCAGCTTCATTTATAGCCAGTTATTCATTGGTGTCAAATAAAAATTTAGATTATGATACTCTGTTTACCTCCATACAAGTGGCCGTTAATGTATTTGGTTGTTCTTTAAAAATATGCATGTTACTGTATTTTATACCTCATCTATTAAAAGCTGAGCCTGTAATGGCCAAATTGGATGAACGTTGTGTGTCTGAGGATGAGGTAAAGTTATTATATAAAATCAAGAATTTAGGACGTAAATTGGTGGTTAATTTTTCAATAACATTTTGGAGTTATGCCACTTCAACTTTTGTCGTTTCTACTTTGGCTGGACATTCTCCCTATTCTCTCTTTTTGCCTCGCATTAATTGGAGACATTCAAAATGGGAATATTTTGTGGCTTCTTTTAGAGAGTTCATACTAATGGTTGCTGCTTGTTTTCAACAAGTAGCTAATGATTCTTATGCAGCAGTTTATGTTTGTATTTTAAAAGCTCATGTGAATATTTTACGTTTGAGAATAAGTAAATTGGGTTCAGATGACAACAAAACATTAGAAGGAAATGAACAGGAGTTAAGGATGTGCATAAAGGATCATAAAAATTTAATAGAGTGAGTTAATAATATTTTAACATATTTATATTTATAAACCAAAGGAATTTAAATTTCTTCTTTCTTCCAGACTCTATCAAATTATTTCTCCTGTAATATCAGCCACAATATTCCTACAATTAACTAATACTAATGGAATTTTGGGCATTACTCTTATTAATATTTTGATTTTTTCCCGAAGTTATTCCTCTATAATTGCTTCTTGTTTTTATATTTTGGCTGTGGTAGTGGAGATTTTTCCTTTATGCTATTATGCCAACTGTTTGTTATGTGATAGTGATTTGTTGAGCATGGAGATATTCCATTCCAAATGGATAAAACAAAATACTAGATATCGCAAAATGTTAATATTTTTTATGCAGAGATCACAGCAAACCATGAAAATGTTCCCTATAAATTTGAATAGTTTTATAAGTGTTAGTACATTTAAAAGACTTTTGGATTGATCATAAAATTAATAAGTTTCACACACTATTTCTTTTACCTTTTTCTAATTTAGATTGCTAAATTCTCTTTTTCGCTTTATACTCTCATCAAGAAAATGGGCATTACGGAGAAATTGGGTTTGGAGTGAAGATTTTCAAAAAATTATGAATTTCTTTTTAATTAACGTAAAAAAATAACTAAAAAATTGTGTAAGAATTAAAAATAAAGAAGAAAAATTATGATTGCACTTTTTTATAAAGTATTCTTTATGGAACCTTTTAAAAATTCGAATTAAACCTTAATTCAGTTACTAAAAAAGCTATTCAGCTAAGTAAGTAGATATAAAAATTATAAAATTGTATCAATGGTTGCAAAGATCTACAAAAATCTTCAATTCAGCTTTTTAAAATATAATTCAGCTAAGTAAATTTAATATAAAAATTAAGAATTTCAACGAGTTTCGAATAAAGCCTTAATTCAGCAATAAAAAAATAAAATTCAGCTAAGTAAATAAGTCTAGAAATTTAGAATTCTATAAAAATTTTCAAAAAATGGTAATTCAACTAATAAAAATGCTATTCAGTTAAGCAAATTCAACTTAAAAATTAAGAATTTAAATAAAACTTTAATTCAGCTACTAAAAATTCTATACAGGTAAGCAAATATTTTGAAATATTAAGAATTTGTATCAATTTCAATAAAATTTTTTTATAAAAACGCAATTCAGCTAATAAAATTTGATCTCAAAATTAAGAACTTTATTCTACTCTTCGAGAAATCTGTAAAAATCGCTCATTCATTTACTAAAAATTATATTCAGCTATGCAAATAAGTATAAAAATTAAGAATTTGTGTAAATTTTTATAAAAATCTGCAAAAATTCTCAATTCAGCTTTTTTAAACATAATTCAACTAAATAAATTTAACTTAAAAATTAACTTTTTTTAATCATTTTTTTTTTTTTAATTCCATTAAATCTTTAATTCAGCAGTCAAAAACGAAAATCAGCTTAGCAATTAAGTCTAAAAATTAAAAATGTGTATCAATTTCTGTAAAAATCTTCGAAATTCGTTAATTCAGCTATTAAAAATGCAATTCAGCTAAACAAATATATCGAAAAATTAAGAATTTATATCAATTTCTATAATAATCTTAAATTCAGTCGCTTTAAACTCTATTCAGCTAACAAAATTTGATCTCAAAATTAAAAACTTTATGCTGCTCTTCGCGAAATCTATAAATATCGCTCATTCATCTACTAAAAATGCTATTTAGCTAAGCAAATATATTTAGGATTTAAGAATTTGTATTAATTTCTATAAAAATCAGCAAATTTTAATATAGAAATTAAGAATTTCAATTACGGTTTTCTAATAATTCGAATAAATGTTAAATTCAGCTACAAAAATGCAATTCAGCTAAGCAAATATGCCTAGAAATTAAAAATTTTTAACAATTTATATAAAAATCTTCAAAAATCGGTAAAAAATAAAAATACAATTCAGCTAAGCAAATAAGTCTAAAAATTAATAATGTTTAGCTATTTCTATTAAAATCTTAAATTTAGCTGCTTTAAACGCAATTCAGCTAACAAAATTTGATCTCAAAATTAAAAACTTTATTCTGCTCTTCGGGGATCTATAAAATCCCTCTTTTAGCTACCAAAAATTGTATTTAGCTACTAAAAATACTATTCAGCTAAGCAAATATGCCTAAAAATTAAGAATCTTAACAAATTTCTCTAAAAATCTTTAAAAAACCTTAATTAAACTAAGAAAATTGCAATTCAGCTAAGTAAATTTAACATAAAAATTAAGTATTTTAATCTGTTTCTTTAAAAATTTTAATAAAACTTTAATTCAGCTGCTAAAAATGCAATTCAGCTAAGCAAATAAGTCTAAAAATTAAGATTTTTAGATAATTCTAAAGAAATTTTCAGAAACCGTTCATTCAGCTACTTTAAACGCAATTCAGCTAACAAAATTTGATCTGTAAATTTAGAATTTCATTCTGGGCTTTAAGAAATTTATGAAAATCGCTTATTCAGCTGTTCAAAATTTCTGCTAAAAAATTAGGTATTTGTATTAATTTCTATAAAAATCTAAATAAAAAATATTTCAGCTGCTTTAAACGCAATTTAGATAACAAAATTTTATTTATCAACTGAATGTCTCTTAACGAATGTTGCCAAACTATAGGAGCAAATTAAAAAAAAAAAAAACTATCTAGAAAATCTTTTATAGGTACTAGTGCTTTAAGAAACTTGTTTTTAACTTGCAGTAGAAATGAAGGTGCTTTCAAAAGTAATCCTCGAAAAAAGTTTTAAGACTGTTGCCAATGAAATTCACTCACTGTGGAGGGACTAGCTAGTTAGGGATGAAATTGCGACAGGATCTCCTTCCAAAACTCCCAATTTAAATTCATGAAATATTTTCCTAAGCTGTACGCACTACCAACGCAAACTATAATTTGTAATTAATTGTTTTTTAATTTTGTTTATTAACCGTGCAGCAATAAAACTTTCCGCTTAATGTATTCACTTTAGACTATAAAAATAACTTACATTTAACTTTAACAGTTCTTTAACAATGAAATTTGTAAACAAAGAATTGTTAGTTTTATGAACTTGTTTGTTTGAAAAATTTTAATTTCTTTTGACGACAAAAACTAGTATTAAGTTGTTTTGTAAAAATAAATGTTCAATTTTTAATTAATACAAAACTAAATACAAAAGAAAAGTCGAAATATTTTCATATTAACACTATAAAGGTACGTTCAGACTAGTCAAATATTTGACCACAATAACGTAACAACTACATAAAATATTTCTTAATTTCTCTTTTTTAATGGGAAAAAATTGTTTACTTATCATTAATCATAGATGACATTTTATCGAATTTAATTTGACGTTGCTTTCTCTTACAAAACACTTGCAAGATCAAAAAACAGCAAACAATATTTTTATAAAACTATTAGTCACACAATTTTGATCAAATATTTGCCAAATGTGAACATAGCTTAAGGATTGAAAGGAGAATGTTTTTTAGGAAAAGTTTAACAAAAGCATAAATTTAAATGAGAATGATTTATATATCAACTAAAATTAATCAATTGGATTGATTCTACTTCAATTCTACTTAAGTTCTAAATTACTTCTGATAAATAAATTTAAGTTAAATTCCACTTCAGTTTTAGTTCAGTTCTAGTTCAGTTTTAGTTCTGTTGTAGTTTAGTTCTAATTCTATTTAAGTTTTAGCTCAATTTTAGTTAAGTTTTAGTTCATTTCTAGTTCAATTGTAATATTGTACCTTCAGTACTACTTCAGTTCTAGTTCAGTGGTAGTTCAGGTCCGGTTCAACTATAGTTCAGTTCTAGTTCCGTTCTAATTCAGTTCTAGTTCAATTAAAAGAATAATATAATATTTTAATCTGTTGAATTGTAAACAATAACCTGTAACCTTTTTGATACAAAAGTATAAACAAAATATACTCAAAAAAAAATCTAGTTCAGTTCTACTTCAGTTCCAATTCAGTTCTAGTTCAGTTCTGCTTCAATTCTAATTCAATTCTAGTTCAGTCCTATTTCAATTTTAGTTCTAGTCCAGCTCAGTTCTAGTTCCGTTCTAATTCAGTTTTAGTTCAGTTCTAGTTTAGCACTATTTCAATTCTAGTTTATTCTAGTTCAGGTCAGTTCTATTTCCGTTCTAATTCAGTTTTAGTTCAGTTTTATTTCAGTTTTACTTCAGTTGTAGTTCAGATCTAGTTCAGATCTAGTTCAGTTTTAGTTCAGTTCTAGCTCAGGTCTGTTCTAGTTCCATATTAATTCATTTTTAGTTCAGTTAAATGAATAATATAATATTTTAATCTATTGAATTGTAAACAATAACCTGCAACCTTTTTGAAACAAAAATAAATAAACTAATATACTCAACTGCTTTAATTCTAATTCAGTTCTAGTTCAGTCCTATTTCAATTCTAGTTCAGTTCTAGTTCCGTCCTAATTCAGTTTCATTCAACTAAAAGTAAACTGGAACTGAACTAAGTTCTAGTTTACTTTTAGTTTCAGTTCTAGTTCAGTTCTAGTTCAGTTCTATTTCAATTCTAGTTCAGTTCTAGTTGCGTTTTGTTCAGTAATAATTCAATTCTAGTTCACTTCTAGTTCAGTCCCATTTCAATTTTAGTTCTGTTATAGTGCAGTTGTAATTCAATTCTAGTTCAGTTATGGTTCAGTTCTAATTCAGTTTGGAATCAGTAATAATTTAGTTCTAGTTTAATCCTAACTCATTTATAATATTTAAAGAGTTAGGTACTCTTTAAAATAGAATTTGCTAAAGAAGGAGCTGAAGAAGATCTAAACTTTTAGCTTTAAAAATATAAATTTAAACTGCAATTATTCCATTAAAAATTTTATTAGCAGTTACTTTTTTTAATAGCTTATCTTTAGCTGCTAATTAAAAATTTTAATAATTTTAAATAATTAATTAAACTTTTTTCATTTAGATAAACTTTTGTTAAGCCAAATATGATTATGCATTTATGTAAATAATTAAATTTACAAAATTTTGAATGTGTGTGAAGATAAATTCGTAAGTTAAATACGTCCCACACCTCTGTTAAATACGTTCCACACACTGTTAAATACGTTCCACACATTTTGCATTTCAAAAAAACTATTTTTAAAGCAAAAAAACACTTTTTTAAAAATAATTTTTATTATTTTATTAAAAAAAACATCACAATAAAACATTTTTGGAAAAAAACAAAACAAAGAAACATATACAGCATTAGGATATGGTGCAACAAAAATACCTATATTCAGGTCACATTGCGGGCCAGTTCGGACAGACCTGAATGGGGTTGTGATATATCACGCGAAAGCTCTAGAGGAGTAGAACTCAAAACTGCACAGGGTATATCCAGTTGTTTCTCAGGAGACATGCTACGAGGTGCTGAAGTTTGGCAAAATTCAATAAGTCTAAGAAACAGGGGGCCATATTTTGATTTTGGCCATACCTGAATGGGGTTATGGTACATCAAATTAAAGGTCTGGTGGAGTAGAACCCAAAACTGTTTAGACAATATTCATTTATTTTCTAGGAAAGATTCTACGAGGGTCGGAACTTTGCGCAAATTCTTAAAAATTCAAACCTGAATGGGGGGCTTTTTGGACAGACCTGAATGGGGTTGTGATACATCGGTTGAAAGCTCTAAAGGAGTAGATTTCAAAACTATATAGGGTATACCCAGTTTTTTCTCAGGGAACATGCTACGAGGGGTGGAATATAATTATTCATATTTCATACACATATATTCCATATTGTGTAGGGGGGGGGCATTTACGACAGGCCTGAATGGGGTTGTGATACATCGAATGAAAGCTCTAAGGGAGTAGATTTCAAAACTATATAGGGTATACCCAGTTGTTTCTCAGGGAACATGCTATGAGGGGTGGAATATAATTATTCATATTTCATACACATATATTCCATATTGTGTAGGGGGGGGGGCATTTACGACAGACCTGAATGGGGTTGTGACACATCGGGTGAAAGCTCTAAAGGAGTAGATCTCAGAACTATATAGGGTATACCCAGTTGTTTCTCAGGGAACATGCTACGAGGGGTGGAATACAATCATTCATATTTCAAACACACATATTCCATGTTGTGTGGGGGGCACTTACGACAGACCTGAATGGGGTTGTGGCACATCGGGTGAAAGCTCTAAAGGAGTAGATCTCAGAACTATATAGGGTATACCCAGTTGTTTCTCAGGGAACACGCTATGAGGGGTGGAATATAATTATTCATATTTCATACACATATATTTCATGTTGTGTGGGGGGCATTTACGACATACCTGAATGGGGTTGTGGCACATCGGGAGAAAGCTCTAAAGGAGTAGATCTCAGAACTATATAGGGTATACCCAGTTGTTTCTCAGGGAACATGCTATGAGGGGTGGAATATAATTATTCATATTTCATACACATATATTCCATGTTGTGTAGGGGGCACTTACGACAGACCTGAATGGGGTTGTGGCACATCGGGTGAAAGCTCTAAAGGAGTAGATCTCCGAACTATATAGGGTATACCGAGTTGTTTCTCAGGGAACATGCTACGAGGGGTGGAATACAATCATTCATATTTCAAACATATATATTCCATGTTGTGTGGGGGGCATTTACGACAGACCTCAATGGGGTTGTGGCACATCGGGTGAAAGCGCTAAAGGAGTAGATCTCAGAACTATATAGGGTATACCCCGTTGTTTCTCAGGGAACATGCTACGAGGGGTGGAATATAATTATTCATATTTCATACACATATATTCCATGTTGTGGGGGGGGGGCATTTACGACAGACCTGAATGGGATTGTGATACACCGGATGAAAACTCTAAGGAAGCAAATCTCAAAACGTTTCTATGAATACGTGATACGAAAGGTCGTTCATAGTATCATATACATATATCATTCATTCCTCAAGATTTTTGAAAAAATGACAATTTCTTTCTAAAGGTCATAAGATTTTGTTTATTATTTTCTTTCTCATTATTATTTTTGCTAATTTACTGAAAATCACAATTTTTTATGTTATAAATGTATATTAATGGTAGAAAAATCTGGCAAATTACTGAAATTAAACTACAATGTAAAGGAATTGTAATGATTAACGGCTGTAATGAAGACCAAGTGAGACTTGAAACTACAAAAGTAAATAGTTTATTTAAAAATGCACTCGTAATGCAATTGCAGCTTTACTATGGATTTAGATGATCTGCTATTTTAAATATTTTTGTTTAGAACACAGAGAAGAAAGCATATAAATCTATAAATTGTATTCATAGATATTATGAATCGAATATGACTTTTCTCCCAAACTTTAAAAAAAAAACAATATAAAATTTTGTTTATAGAAATTAAATTTATTGTATACAATTGTGCGATAATTTTAGGAATTTTGCAAAATTTTTGAAAAAATTTTATTTCATGGTAAATGCTTAATAAATAAACAGTGTTGCCAGTTTAGCCTTTCTAAGGCTAAATGTAGCCTTTTTATTTTGCTTTTAGCCTCAAATTTTTCTAGCCTTTTTTGATCCTTAAAATTGCCATAAAAAGGCTAAAATTTTATTATTGCAACAAAGAAGAAAATAATTTCTTACTTGCTTCTACTAATTTTATGTTTACGGAATCATCCATTTAGGTATTTTTGTGTATTAATTCGCACAAATAATCAAGATTTATATTTAACAAAAATTTTCGTCTGCGGCGCCTCATCCTCCAAAGCTACATATGTTGAATTTCGTCCTATATCGCTACTACCAATTATTGATCAAATTTTTCAAGGTATATTATAAAATCAGATTTTTCCACATTTCATGGAAAATAACTTATTTAATGCTTTTCAGTTCTGATTTCGAAAGGGCTGTGGTACTGAAGAGGATTTGTGAATGTTCAGAACTATATATGTAAATGTTTGGATCAAGGTCATAGTGCTGTAACAGCCATTTTTTGATTTGACAAAAGTTTTTGTTATATATCTCAAGAGCTATTGTATTATGAATTTCAGAGCAGAAAAAATAATATTAAGATTGATCATAAGCTTTGAGTAATACGAGTAGAATTTTGAAAAAATTACTTTTCTCATATAAGAGCCCTATTGAAGATTGAAAAATGGGTAGAAATTAAAAAGGTGCTTTATGTGGACCTAGTAGGGCCGGAAGTAAAAGAATTTTGAAAATTTTGATAAATGACTTTTCTCATATAAGGGCCCTATTGATGATCGAAAAATTGATCAGAATTAAAATGATGTTCTATTTGGACCTAGTAGGCTCGAAAGTTATTCTCTTAAGTTTGACTTGTCTTCTATCTATGTTCCTAATTTCATCAAAATGGTGGTTTAAAAGATCCAGTCTTATACCATTTATTTTCTAATTGTAATTTTCTTCATCGTTATCAGATAAATTTGGAACAAGAAATAATCTCAAGATCATTTATTGCTGGCAAATATATAGGAGATTGACAAGGTAATCTAAAAGTAGTTTATAACAATAAAATTTTGGTTTAAACAAAAAATAACTAAAATACAATTAGAAAATAAAATAACCAATTTTGGTTAAAAATAATTAAAACGGCAACACTGACATGTTAAGAAATAGCACGTGCAAAAAAAGTGAGTGATTTTTTTTTTGGTACATTTGTGTGGTAATCTCTAGCTTTGTTGCCCGTTAAACCAGCGTTGCCCATTCAGCGATTTTTGCGCTAGATTGAGCGGTTTTTAAATGTCACTATTTTTTCTATTTGCGATTTTTTCAAAAAAAGCTATTAAATTGGCGCGTTTTACTGTACCCAAAATCTACACGTAGACATTTTTATGTTGGCTATTGTCAAATACTATCTCCCTCTTTAATATGTTCCGTGTGGACCAATAAGAAATCTTATTATCAATTTATATCCCAGTGAATATTTAAGCACAAAATTGAGCAATAACGTTTAACATAAGCTGTCAAAATTAATGTTCTTTTTTAATATTTTGCTCTTTTTTCAAAAAAGAAAAGGTGCGAAATTAACTAATATTATTTTAAAAAGGCAAATAAAAAGTAACAAAGGAAAATAATTTAAAAACCAATTTAGAATTAAAATTTTTCATGTTCGTGTTCTTCACCTGCTAACATAAAGTTGAAATAATTTTTTTCCCCTTAATTCTGCCGACGTTATGTTAGGAAATAAAAATACTTTTACTTCCCAATTAACTAATAAAAATAGCATCTTAAGGCCTGTGTGAAACGGTAGAAAATTATTTTTCGTAAAAAGTGAGCTTTACTAGCTCGTAAAGCTAGTAAAGCTCACTTTTTGACAAAAGTATAATTTATTCGACATTTTAAAATTGATAGAAAAAATTCAATATTGCACAATATATTCTAAATATTATCAATATTAAATTTTATATGTCTTATAATTTCATCACAATGTCCTTTCCTAAAATAGAGTGTGGCTTTCGGAATGGATTTAAAGTAAAATCAAAACATTTAAAATATGTTCATTCATATCTCTTGTTTTTTTTTCTCACCACAAAAAAAAAAACATTTTCTATCATAGAGCATTATTATTATTTTGTTAATTTTAAAACTCAGCAAAAATTAAAACGATTTTTTGATTTCGAAATTCCAAAATATACCTTCAGAATTCTTTTGTTTAAAGTGGTCATTTGAGGTATCTATCCATTTTCTAAATCCCGTTGAATGAATCATCGAATAAGCAGTTTTCAAGATTCTTCCAAACACGTTCCTATTCTTTTTAGGAAATGATTTTTTTGGGGGAAAAAATGGAGTGATTAAATTAAATAATAGGTTCATGAATTTAAATTCATGGATAAGATCTTATGAATCTGGAATTTGAAATGTACAAAAAATTTTACTGCTTATTTCTGTAATAAAAATACCAATTCTAAATTTTTGATTTGAAATATAATTCACTATTCTGTTGAAGTTAAAACATTTAAAAAATACAAAATATGGACTTTATATTGTTTAAGTTGTTACTTTTTGTAAAAATCAGATTCGAATTTAAAAAACTAGATAAAAAGCACTAAATTGAACCAAATTTAGCGCGTTTTGTTTACAAATAGTTGGCAACACTGCGTTAAACATTTTATTTAAATATGGCCTCGATTTAAGCCTTTCTTTATGATTTCGATTTATATACAGCATATTTTCTTCTTAGAAATGAAATAAACTTAAGTAACTGCATGTGAAAAATTTATTAGAGTTTTAAAGAGTTTTATTATAATATGTGTATGTCTTAAAGTATATTTTATTGCAAAAAAAATTTTAAATTCTT
This sequence comes from Protocalliphora azurea, assembly GCA_932274085.1. Classification (NCBI taxonomy): domain Eukaryota; kingdom Metazoa; phylum Arthropoda; class Insecta; order Diptera; family Calliphoridae; genus Protocalliphora; species Protocalliphora azurea. The sequence continues at coordinate 9,063,793 of OW026523.1, forward strand.
TGTTTTTGCTAGAAAATCAAAATAGAATTTATATAAGTATGTTAATTTCACCTGATTGCGAAAAAAATAGTCATTTTTTATTAAAGATTAACGTCTTTTCTGGAAAAATATGTTTATCCTGGAATTGCTTTTAAGAAAAAGGTGTATATACATAAAATTGCGATTCAGTTTGCATCGCAATTCTCCGGCCCCGTTAACAATGCAAGCCGGGCCTCAGTGTTGATGAGTATTCAAGTATAAGTAATTTTTTTTTGTGCAGCATCCTATCCAACACGTTGTCAAACGTTTAAAATATTATGACTTTAACGGTTGATATCAAATGTGTTTCCCAAATTTGTTACAAATATAGGAAGAGGTTTGAATTTTAAGTTTGATTTAAAGTTGAGAATCATTTGAGAAAAAACGTTTAAAAACCGTATATTCTCAAATTGATATCAAATGCTATTATTGAATCATTCTCAAACCTAAAGATAACTTTAACAATATTGGAAAAATTGTGTATTCTTAATTTGATATATATTGTTGTTATTAAATCATTCGTAAATCTAAATAGAAAAGCTAAAAAATATTTGAAAAATCGTATTTTCTCAATTTGATACCAAATATTATATGTATAAAAATAATATATAAAAAAATTGAAACATATACAAATAAATAAATTAATAAATAAATTTATTTAATCAAGTATTTTCCAACTAATAAATACGTATAATGATAGGGCATAATCAAAAGTGTATACATAATAGAAAGAGAAAACTTTACAAAAAATTAAAAATGCAGATTACTTTTAATTATGTTCCGCATGTGGTCACAATCTACATTTGAAAAAAGTTTGAGAATTATAATTAACAATGGTTTGATAATAATAGCATTTTTCAATTTAACAATTAATTCCCCTTTTTGTTGAGAAAGATATCATTTTCAAGTTATTTTGAGAAAGGATTTGATTTCAAATCAGCCTCAATTTGACATAAAAAAATTGCGTTTGCTGGAATATTACTCACTTGTTCTTAATTATCTTTGTATAATAGAGTGTTGCCATTAGGTTAAAATACTTGTGTATCAGTGTTATCCGATGGTACAATTTTATTTTCAATTTCTATTCTTTTATATCAATTTAAAAAAAACTGAAAAATTTATAAATAATTAATAGCAATAGGTAACACTGCTACTAACAAGTATTTTAACATAACGGCAATTCTCTATTATACAAAGTATTCATCTAATAAAATAATAGAATATTGTTTTGCAATTGTTTAAATCTTTCTATATTCGTTTATAAAAATAAAATAAAAGAAAAATATAAAAATAGATTTGATACTCAAAACCTATGATCAATCTTAATATTATCTTTTCTATTCTGAAATCCTTAAGAAAAAGCTTTCGAGTCTACTAGGAGCACCTTTTTAATTTTGACCCATTTTTTTATCATCAATTTTATATGAGAAAAATCACTTTTTCAAAATTTTTAAAATTCTATTACAGAAAATCTATGATCAGTCAGCATATTATCTTTTTTGCTCTGAAATTCATAAGGCAATAGTTTTTGAGCCTACTAGGTCCACATAAAGCACCTTTTTAATTTCTACCCGTTTTTTCAATCTTCAATAGGGCCCTTATATGAGAAAAGTAATTTTTTCAAAATTCTACTCGTATTACTCAAAGTTTATGATCAATCTTAATATTATTTTTTCTGCTCTGAAATTCATAAGACAATAGCTCTTGAGCCTACTAAGTCCAAATAGAGTACTTTTTTAATTTTGACCCATTTTTTGAGGAATAAAATTTTGAAAAGTATTTATTTCAAAAACTGTAAAAATACCGTAAACAAGAGACCTAAAACATTTCCCTGTGGCACTCAATATCTAACATTAGTTTCACTTTCCTTATTTTTAAGAAATTGTTGTTTATTTTTTAGATAGCTTCTTAAAAGCGAAAGTCCATTTCCATGAACGCCATAGTACTAGAGCTTTTGCGCCAAGATATATAACAAAAACTTTTGTCAAATCAAAAAATGGCTGTTACAGCACTATGACCTTGATCCAAACATTTACATATATAGTTCTGAACATTCACAAATCCTCTTCAGTACCACAGCCCTTTCGAAATCAGAACTGAAAAGCATTAAATAAGTTATTTTCCATGAAATGTGGAAAAATCTGATTTTATAATATACCTTGAAAAATTTGATCAATAATTGGTAGTAGCGATATAGGACGAAATTCAACATATGTAGCTTTGGAGGATGAGGCGCCGCAGACGAAAATTTTTGTTAAATATAAATCTTGATTATTTGTGCGAATTAATACACAAAAATACCTAAATGGATGATTCCGTAAACATAAAATTAGTAGAAGCAAGTAAGAAATTATTTTCTTCTTTGTTGCAATAATAAAATTTTAGCCTTTTTATGGCAATTTTAAGGATCAAAAAAGGCTAGAAAAATTTGAGGCTAAAAGCAAAATAAAAAGGCTACATTTAGCCTTAGAAAGGCTAAACTGGCAACACTGTTTATTTATTAAGCATTTACCATGAAATAAAATTTTTTCAAAAATTTTGCAAAATTCCTAAAATTATCGCACAATTGTATACAATAAATTTAATTTCTATAAACAAAATTTTATATTGTTTTTTTTTAAAGTTTGGGAGAAAAGTCATATTCGATTCATAATATCTATGAATACAATTTATAGATTTATATGCTTTCTTCTCTGTGTTCTAAACAAAAATATTTAAAATAGCAGATCATCTAAATCCATAGTAAAGCTGCAATTGCATTACGAGTGCATTTTTAAATAAACTATTTACTTTTGTAGTTTCAAGTCTCACTTGGTCTTCATTACAGCCGTTAATCATTACAATTCCTTTACATTGTAGTTTAATTTCAGTAATTTGCCAGATTTTTCTACCATTAATATACATTTATAACATAAAAAATTGTGATTTTCAGTAAATTAGCAAAAATAATAATGAGAAAGAAAATAATAAACAAAATCTTATGACCTTTAGAAAGAAATTGTCATTTTTTCAAAAATCTTGAGGAATGAATGATATATGTATATGATACTATGAACGACCTTTCGTATCACGTATTCATAGAAACGTTTTGAGATTTGCTTCCTTAGAGTTTTCATCCGGTGTATCACAATCCCATTCAGGTCTGTCGTAAATGCCCCCCCCCCCCACAACATGGAATATATATGTTTGAAATATGAATGATTGTATTCCACCCCTCGTAGCATGTTCCCTGAGAAACAACTGGGTATACCCTATATAGTTCTGAGATCTACTCCTTTAGAGCTTTCACCCGATGTGCCACAACCCCATTCAGGTCTGTCGTAAATGCCCCCCACACAACATGGAATATATGTGTATGAAATATGAATAATTATATTCCACCCCTCATAGCATGTTCCCTGAGAAACAACTGGGTATACCCTATATAGTTCTGAGATCTACTCCTTTAGAGCTTTCACCCGATGTGCCACAACCCCATTCAGGTCTGTCGTAAGTGCCCCCCACACAACATGGAATATATGTGTATGAAATATGAATAATTATATTCCACCCCTCATAGCATGTTCCCTGAGAAACAACTGGGTATACCCTATATAGTTCTGAGATCTACTCCTTTAGAGCTTTCACCCGATGTGCCACAACCCCATTCAGGTATGTCGTAAATGCCCCCCACACAACATGGAATATATGTGTATGAAATATGAATAATTATATTCCACCCCTCATAGCATGTTCCCTGAGAAACAACTGGGTATACCCTATATAGTTCTGAGATCTACTCCTTTAGAGCTTTCACCCGATGTGCCACAACCCTATTCAGGTCTGTCGTAAGTGCACCCCACACAACATGGAATATATGTGTTTGAAATATGAATGATTGTATTCCACCCCGCGTAGCATGTTCCCTGAGAAACAACTGGGTATACCCTATATAGTTCTGAGATCTACTCCTTTAGAGCTTTCACCCGATGTGTCACAACCCCATTCAGGTCTGTCGTAAATGCCCCCCCCCCCCTACACAATATGGAATATATGTGTATGAAATATGAATAGTTATATTCCACCCCTCATAGCATGTTCCCTGAGAAACAACTGGGTATACCCTATATAGTTTTGAAATCTACTCCCTTAGAGCTTTCATTCGGTGTATCACAACCCCATTCAGGCCTGTCGTAAATGCCCCCCCCCCCCCTACACAATATGGAATATATGTGTATGAAATATGAATAATTATATTCCACCCCTCGTAGCATGTTCCCTGAGAAACAACTGGGTATACCCTATATAGTTTTGAAATCTACTCCCTTAGAGCTTTCAACCGATGTATCACAACCCCATTCAGGTCTGTCCAAAAAGCCCCCCATTCAGGTTTGAATTTTTAAGAATTTGCGCAAAGTTCCGACCCTCGTAGAATCTTTCCTAGGAAATAAATGAATATTGTCTAAACAGTTTTGGGTTCTACTCCACCAGACCTTTAATTTGATGTACCATAACCCCATTCAGGTATGGCCAAAATCAAAATATGGCCCCCTGTTTCTTAGACTTATTGAATTTTGCCAAACTTCAGCACCTCGTAGCATGTCTCCTGAGAAACAACTGGATATACCCTGTGCAGTTTTGAGTTCTACTCCTCTAGAGCTTTCGCGTGATATATCACAACCCCATTCAGGTCTGTCCGAACTGGCCCGCAAGGTGGCCTAAATATGGGTGTTTTTGTTACACCACAATTTTATTCTGGAGACATATTTTTTAATATTTTTTGTTTAAAATTTGAAACAGTTATGTTTTATTTAATAAAACATTAAAATGTATTTTTATAAACGCTTTTTTCCGTAAAAAAAGTCATATTAAATAAACTCAACTTTATTTACAGTGTTTGGAATATATTTAACAGACATGTGGGACGTATCTAACTGACGAATTTATCTTCACACCCTTAAATTTTGATAAACATTTTTTGGAAATTTCTGTTGAGTTTCTAAACAATTGACATATAAAAATTCTATACATTTTAATACAAGATTTTACTTAGTCTATTGACAAATATTCCTAAGAAAGCTAAAGAAATTCATAAATTGTTTGTTAAGAAGCCAGGTGAGTTTTTATTTTTCCAGTTAAATATTCAGGCATTTAATTTACTTCTTTATTTTCTATCGTTTACAGCCAAAACAAAAGTTTCCAGCAAAGAAGTCGCTACTTATCTCTTTAAATGTTTTCGCATAATGGGTCTCTATCGTACACAGAAAAATAAATATTCTTATTTATTATATTCCTTTTTCATACACTTTACTGTAACAATATATCTACCAGCCTCCTTTATAGCCAGCTATTTCCTAAAATAGAGTAAAAATTTTTAATATTATACCTTATTAATCTCCATACAAGTAGCCATAAATGTAATTGGTCCTTCAATGAAAATTTGCATATTATTGAAGATTGGATGAACGTTGTGAAGATGAGAATGAAAAGAGATCGTTTTATTACAAATTTTTAATAATTTTAATAAGAAAATTTGTATTACTTTCAAAAGAAAAAATTTAATAAATCAAAAAAATCATGAAAAAGAAGTCTTCTAAGTGAAAAACATGAAAATCGATTTTCTAGCTAAACCAGGGGAGATAGAGCCAAAAGAACGAAAATCTATGATCACTAATATTTCCTACCATAAATCGATTTTTATATAAAAAACATAAAAATTGATTTTGTAGCTGAACCCGGGGAGATAGAACCAAAAGAACAAAAATCTGTTATAACTAATATTTTTTCCAAAAATTTATTTTTATATAAATAATCGATTTTTATATGAAAAACATACAATCGATTTTATAGCTGGTCTCGTTTATAGTCTTGACTATAATCTAATCTATAGCCTCGTCTATAATCTGGACTATAGACTCGTTTATAGTCTTGACTATAGTCTCGTCCATAGTCTGGACCATAGTCTCGTCTATAGTTTGGACTATAGTCTCGTCTATAGTTTGGACTATAGTCTCGTCTATAGTTTGGACTATAGTCTCGTCTATAGTTTGGACTATAGTCTCGTCTATAGTCTGGTTTATAGTCTCGTCTATAGTCTGGTTTATAGTCTCGTCTATAGTCTGGACTATAGTCTCGTCTATAGTCTGGACTATAGTCTCGTCTATAGTCTGGACTATAGTCTCGTCTATAGTCTGGACTATAGTCTCGTCTATAGTCTGGACTATAGTCTCGTCTATAGTCTGGACTATAGTCTCGTCTATAGTCTGGACTATAGTCTCGTCTATAGTCTGGACTATAGTCTCGTCTATAGTCTGGACTATAGTCTCGTCTATAGTCTGGACTATAGTCTCGTCTATAGTCTGGACTATAGTCTCGTCTATAGTCTGGACTATAGTCTCGTCTATAGTCTGGACTATAGTCTCGTCTATAGTCTGGACTATAGTCTCGTCTATAGTCTGGACTATAGTCTCGTCTATAGTCTGGACTATAGTCTCGTCTATAGTCTGGACTATAGTCTCGTCTATAGTCTGGACTATAGTCTCGTCTATAGTCTGGACTATAGTCTCGTCTATAGTCTGGACTATAGTCTCGTCTATAGTCTGGACTATAGTCTCGTCTATAGTCTGGACTATAGTCTCGTCTATAGTCTGGACTATAGTCTCGTCTATAGTCTGGACTATAGTCTCGTCTATAGTCTGGACTATAGTCTCGTCTATAGTCTGGACTATAGTCTCGTCTATAGTCTGGACTATAGTCTCGTCTATAGTCTGGACTATAGTCTCGTCTATAGTCTGGACTATAGTCTCGTCTATAGTCTGGACTATAGTCTCGTCTATAGTCTGGACTATAGTCTCGTCTATAGTCTGGACTATAGTCTCGTCTATAGTCTGGACTATAGTCTCGTCTATAGTCTGGACTATAGTCTCGTCTATAGTCTGGACTATAGTCTCGTCTATAGTCTGGACTATAGTCTCGTCTATAGTCTGGACTATAGTCTCGTCTATAGTCTGGACTATAGTCTCGTCTATAGTCTGGACTATAGTCTCGTCTATAGTCTGGACTATAGTCTCGTCTATAGTCTGGACTATAGTCTCGTCTATAGTCTGGACTATAGTCTCGTCTATAGTCTGGACTATAGTCTCGTCTATAGTCTGGACTATAGTCTCGTCTATAGTCTGGACTATAGTCTCGTCTATAGTCTGGACTATAGTCTCGTCTATAGTCTGGACTATAGTCTCGTCTATAGTCTGGACTATAGTCTCGTCTATAGTCTGGACTATAGTCTCGTCTATAGTCTGGACTATAGTCTCGTCTATAGTCTGGACTATAGTCTCGTCTATAGTCTGGACTATAGTCTCGTCTATAGTCTGGACTATAGTCTCGTCTATAGTCTGGACTATAGTCTCGTCTATAGTCTGGACTATAGTCTCGTCTATAGTCTGGACTATAGTCTCGTCTATAGTCTGGACTATAGTCTCGTCTATAGTCTGGACTATAGTCTCGTCTATAGTCTGGACTATAGTCTCGTCTATAGTCTGGACTATAGTCTCGTCTATAGTCTGGACTATAGTCTCGTCTATAGTCTGGACTATAGTCTCGTCTATAGTCTGGACTATAGTCTCGTCTATAGTCTGGACTATAGTCTCGTCTATAGTCTGGACTATAGTCTCGTCTATAGTCTGGACTATAGTCTCGTCTATAGTCTGGACTATAGTCTCGTCTATAGTCTGGACTATAGTCTCGTCTATAGTCTGGACTATAGTCTCGTCTATAGTCTGGACTATAGTCTCGTCTATAGTCTGGACTATAGTCTCGTCTATAGTCTGGACTATAGTCTCGTCTATAGTCTGGACTATAGTCTCGTCTATAGTCTGGACTATAGTCTCGTCTATAGTCTGGACTATAGTCTCGTCTATAGTCTGGACTATAGTCTCGTCTATAGTCTGGACTATAGTCTCGTCTATAGTCTGGACTATAGTCTCGTCTATAGTCTGGACTATAGTCTCGTCTATAGTCTGGACTATAGTCTCGTCTATAGTCTGGACTATAGTCTCGTCTATAGTCTGGACTATAGTCTCGTCTATAGTCTGGACTATAGTCTCGTCTATAGTCTGGACTATAGTCTCGTCTATAGTCTGGACTATAGTCTCGTCTATAGTCTGGACTATAGTCTCGTCTATAGTCTGGACTATAGTCTCGTCTATAGTCTGGACTATAGTCTGGACTATAGTCTGGACTATAGTCTCATCTATAGTCTGGACTATAGTCTCGCCTATAGTCTTGACTATAGTCTCGTCTATAGTCTTGACTATAGTCTCGCCTATAGTCTTGACTATAGTCTCGTCTATAGTCTTGACTATAGTCTCGTCTATAGTCTTGACTATAGTCTCGCCTATAGTCTTGACTATAGTCTCGTCTATAGTCTTGACTATAGTCTCGTCTATAGTCTTGACTATAGTCTCGTCTATAGTCTTGACTATAGTCTCGTCTATAGTCTTGACTATAGTCTCGTCTATAGTCTTGACTATAGTCTCGTCTATAGTCTTGACTATAGTCTCGTCTATAGTCTTGACTATAGTCTCGTCTATAGTCTTGACTATAGTCTCGTCTATAGTCTTGACTACAGTCTCGTCTATAGTCTTGACTATAGTCTCGTCTATAGTCTTGACTATAGTCTCGTCTATAGTCTTGACTATAGTCTCGTCTATAGTCTTGACTATAGTCTCGTCTATAGTCTTGACTATAGTCTCGTCTATAGTCTTGACTATAGTCTCGTCTATAGTCTTGACTATAGTCTCGTCTATAGTCTTGAATATAGTCTCCTCTATAGTCTTGAATATAGTCTCGTCTAGTCTTGTCTATAGTCTCGTCTATAGTCTGGACTATAGTCTCGTCTATAGTCTGGACTATAGTCTCGTCTATAGTCTGGACTATAGTCTCGTCTATAGTCTGGACTATAGTCTCGTCTATAGTCTGGACTATAGTCTCGTCTATAGTCTGGACTATAGTCTCGTCTATAGTCTGGACTATAGTCTCGTCTATAGTCTGGACTATAGTCTCGTCTATAGTCTGGACTATAGTCTCGTCTATAGTCTGGACTATAGTCTCGTCTATAGTCTGGACTATAGTCTCGTCTATAGTCTGGACTATAGTCTCGTCTATAGTCTGGACTATAGTCTCGTCTATAGTCTGGACTATAGTCTCGTCTATAGTCTGGACTATAGTCTCGTCTATAGTCTGGACTATAGTCTCGTCTATAGTCTGGACTATAGTCTCGTCTATAGTCTGGACTATAGTCTCGTCTATAGTCTGGACTATAGTCTCGTCTATAGTCTGGACTATAGTCTCGTCTATAGTCTGGACTATAGTCTCGTCTATAGTCTGGACTATAGTCTCGTCTATAGTCTGGACTATAGTCTCGTCTATAGTCTGGACTATAGTCTCGTCTATAGTCTGGACTATAGTCTCGTCTATAGTCTGGACTATAGTCTCGTCTATAGTCTGGACTATAGTCTCGTCTATAGTCTGGACTATAGTCTCGTCTATAGTCTGGACTATAGTCTCGTCTATAGTCTGGACTATAGTCTCGTCTATAGTCTAGACTATAGTCTCGTCTATAGTCTGGACTATAGTCTCGTCTATAGTCTGGACTATAGTCTCGTCTATAGTCTGGACTATAGTCTCGTCTATAGTCTGGACTATAGTCTCGTCTATAGTCTGGACTATAGTCTCGTCTATAGTCTGGACTATAGTCTCGTCTATAGTCTGGACTATAGTCTCGTCTATAGTCTGGACTATAGTCTCGTCTATAGTCTGGACTATAGTCTCGTCTATAGTCTGGACTATAGTCTCGTCTATAGTCTGGACTATAGTCTCGTCTATAGTCTGGACTATAGTCTCGTCTATAGTCTGGACTATAGTCTCGTGTATAGTCTGGACTATAGTCTCGTCTATAGTCTTACTATATTTCGTCTGTAGTTTTGACTATAGTCTCGTCTGTAGTTTTGACTACAGTCTTTATTATAGTCTCGTCTACAGTCTTGACTATAGTCCCGTATTAAGTGTAGTCTCATCTATAGTCTTATCTAAAGTCTTGTCTATAGTCTCATCTAAAGTCCTGTCTATAGTATCGTCCATAGTCTTGTCTATAGTCTCGTCTTTAGTCTTGGCTATAGACTCGTTTATAGTTTTGATTATAGCCTCGACTATAGTGTTGACTATAGACTTTAAAGTCTTGTCTATAGTCTTGATTATAATGTTTTCTATAGACTCGTCTATAGTATCATCTATAGTCTAGTTTTTAGTTTAGTTTGCAGTAAAGTCTTTATTTCATTTTTTTTCTTTTGCTAAATATTTTTACTTTATTTCCCTGCAAATAAAGTTTAGTTTTGTTCAAGTTGTCCACAAATTCATGTAGTTATTTTCCTACTTTAGGGGTACTTAAAAATGTGTACCTTCTCGTTGTCTCTATTTAAACGTGCACAAATTAACCCTCCGTTTCTAAAGACTAACGGCTTACTCAGTACACCATTTCACAATTTATTTACTAAGCGTTTAAAACTCTGTGAGTATAAAAATATTCTTTTTTTAACTAACAGCATCAGACTGGGATTGAACCGACAATCTTCTGGTTGTTAATCTAGCGCTTTAACCAACTGATCCACGTGATTGCTGTATTACTGTGCTATTATACTACTGCGTACTTATTTATATAAAATATGGAGTAGGCAGACAATAATGACGTCTCATTACCAAGAAACTACTTTAATAAGTGGATGACAGTGCCGGACATCAAAAAGTTTTTGCTGGGTTATTTCATTAATTATTTTGCTTAGAAATTAATTGCTTTTGAAAATCGCTAGCAAATGATTATGAATTTATTTTACTATTTAAAAATTCTGTTTAGTATTTTAAAATTTCAAATCGAAATAAACTTTTCAAATCAAAGAAGAAATGAAATTATTAAAAAAAATATAAATTCACATAATTTGTGTATAAAAGAACCACTTAATACCAGAATTTCGTCAAAAGAAAAATCTTAAGCAACATGGAAGAGTTAGAAAATCAGCAACCAAATGCTGTTACAGTAGTGCAGGAAATAAATTCTACATCTGAAAAGCAAGAAGCAACTGGGGGAAATAAACAGGAAATCGATAAATTAAAAAAAGGAACGGGTAGTTTTATTATTCAGTATAATAATTAAAATATAGTTCTCAAAGCAACATTTTCTTTTTCTAGGTTTTGAAAATGTAAAAACTGTTAATGGTACCCGTTATTTGTATAATGGCTTTCGTTTTTTGGGTGTTTATATGCCCGAAAATAATAAGGTTTTGTATACTATTTGGTCTTTTATTATTAATTTGTTGGTTACCATTTATTTGCCAGTAAGTTTTGCAATGAGTTTTACTCGTTTATCGGGTGAGGAATTGGAAATTGGTAATCTTTTGACTTCAGTTCAAGTGGCTATTAATGTTTTGGGTTGTTCTATAAAAATTATACTAATGGGCTTTTTGTTGCCCAAGCTATTGAGCTGTGCACCCATTATCGAAAAATTAGATAAACGCTGCCATACTAAAGAGGAAATGGAGACTATTAAAAGGTTTGTTAAAGAAGGCAATCGTTTTGTGGTATTATTTGCTATTTCCTATTGGAGTTATTCCTCTAGTACTTGTATAAGTGCTGTGGCATTTCATCGTTTACCCTATAATATTTACAATCCCTTAATTGATTCGAAAGTTTCGAATTTACATTTCTATGCAGCTGTATTTGTGGAAATGGCTCTCTTAGATATTGCCTGTTTCCAACAAGTAGTAGATGATTCTTATGCCGTGATATATGTCAGCATTTTAAGGACTCATTTGGATATTTTATTAAGGAGAATAAAAAATATGAATGAACATGTTAATGTGTCATTGTCGGAGAATTTTGAAGAACTGAAAAATTGCATAATTGATCATAAGAATATAATACAGTAAGTTTATGTTCCCAAAAACATTTTCATCAAACATTAAAAGGATGTTTTTTCTTTAGACTTTACAACATAGTGGCTCCTGTTATTTCTATTACCATATTTGTACAATTTACTATAACTGCTACGATTCTGGGTACGACATTGATTAATATTCTTTTGTTTGCCACCAATTTCGCCTCAATTGTGGCCTCTTGCTTTTATGTGTTGGCCGTGGTAGTGGAAATATTTCCCTTATGTTATTATGCTCAGTGTTTAATGGATGAAAGTAATCGTTTATCGGATGTCATTTTTCATTCCAATTGGGTAGATCAGGATATACGCTATAGGAAAATGTTGATATTTTTTATTCACCGTTCGCAGCGAACCATAGAGTTTACCGCTGGAAAATTGTTTCCCATCACATTGAATAGTTTTTTGAGTGTAAGTATCGAAAAAACAAACTAAACATTATCAGGTATGTGATGCAAACCGATCGTTTTCAAATGGAATCGTTTTCAAAGGTTGTGAATAATTTTGATCGATTTCAAGAATTATTTTTCCACCAATGCTTTATTTTTCTTTTAGAATATACAACCCATGTGAAAATAAACAAATAGTTTGAGAGAAATATAAAAAATTATGTAATAAAATCGAATAAAAGTGATTTCAGTAAAATTTTCATCTATCACGAAAACGATAAAATAAATACATCACATTTTTTTTCGATTTGTAATCAATTCGTTTTCGAAATCGTTTTCTATCACATACCTGTATTTATATATAGACAAGATTTTGCAAAAACTAAGGACTAAATATCAAATTGGGACTTATAATACACTTTCGACGAGACTATAGTAAAGACTATAGTCGGGAATATAGTCTCGACCATAGAGGAAACTATAGTAAAGACTATAACCAAGACAATAGGCGAGGCTATTGTTAATACTGTAGTCAAAAACTACAGTCAATGCTATAGACGAGGCTATAGTCAAGACTATGGATAAGACTATAATCAATATTATAAACGAGACTATAAAAGAAATGTTAGTCAAGACTATAGACAAGGCTATAGTCAAGAAATAGGCGAGGCTATAGTCAAGACTATAGACGAAACTATAGTCAAGTCTACAGACGAGATGATAGTAAAAACTATTAATCAGACTATAGTCAGACCATAGACGAGACTACAGTCAAGGCTATAATTTTCTATAAAAAGTTAACGCTAACGATAAATTTTCTATGAAAACTCACCATTAGCGTTAAATCAATGGTAAGCTTTTTTATAAATACTTGTCGCTGGTGATAAATTTTCTATGAAAGCTTACCTCTAGCGACAAATTCTCTATATAAACGTATATCTGGCTTAACAAATTTTTTATGAAATCTTATCGTCGGTGATAAATTTACTTTTATTTTCTATGAAAACTTATCGCTGGTGATACATTTTTTAAGAAAATTTGAATACAATTTTTATTTTTAATGTTTTTCTTTTTATTTTTTTTTTAGATTGCAAAATTCTCTTTCTCCTTGTACACCTTTATTAAAGAAATGGGTATAAAGGAAAGATTTGGTAAACAATAAATGAAACAAGTGATCAATTATGTAATTTATCTCTATGAAAAGTTTGTCTAAGAAAAATAGGAGTTTGTTTAACAAAGTTTGAAACAAAAAAAGTTGGAAATTAATTTTTTTCTACAATACTTTTTGTTTAAAAAGCACGTGTTAATTAGCATTTATGGTAGTAATGTTTAATGTTAATTCTTTTTTGGCACAATAATAAAAAATACATATTAAAAAAAAAATAAATTATTAATTTTGAAAAAAAGCGAAAGCTTTTTGCCGATTGTCCAGGAAAATTCTTGCACAATTTCTCTAAAGAATTTTCCGATGGTTATATGGAATTATTGCGCAGACGTTTTGGTACCAAACGGGTAAATGCCAATAAGGTTTATCAGGAATATATAGCAGACAAAGATCATATGAATTCCACACGCTGGTTAACACTCTCAGATTATGTTAAATGGTTAGGACGTACTGGTCAGCTGATAGCTGATGAAACAGAAAAGGGATGGTTTGTTACCTATATAGATAGCAGTCCAGAAGCTTTAGAGCGCCAATCAAAAGCAGCGAAAAAGGAAAAAATGGAAAAAGATGATGAGGAACGTATGATGGAATTTATAGAAAAACAAATAGAAAAGACAAAAAGCAAAGGGGAGAAGAAAAGGATGATAAAGAAAAATATACCGAACTAAAACGAGATGAAGATCAACCTTTAAAATTGTATATAAAATTGGAAAAGAAATTTCAACCTGAAACAAAATTGGGTACCTCAGCTTTACTGAAAAAGAGAGTAAAAGAAAAAACCAAAGGTGATGATTCTGAGGAGGAAGATGAGGAAGGTTTTAAAAAACCTAAAGCTATAAAATTGGAAACTTAACGTAAACACAAAGAGGCCGGCAGCAGTAGTTCAGCTTTAGATGGAATTATGAAAATGGAAGAACAATAAAAGGAAAAAGCTAATCGTAAAGATTATTGGCTACATGAAGGCATAGTGGTAAAGTTTATAAACAAATCTTTAGGAGAAAAATATTATAAGAAAAGGCAGTGGTGCAAGAGGTGATAGACAAATATCGAGCCAAAGTTAAATTTCTGGAAACGGGTGACAAAGTTAAAGTTGATCAGGTGAGAAAAAAGTTAAAACAGCACACACTGTTCTATAATCATCTGGCAAGTATAATTGAATTGAATAACTACTTGGTTTTGTTCAAGTTGTCCATAAATTCATATAGCCAATTTCCTACTTTAGAGGTACTTGAAAATATGTACCTTCTCGTTGTCTCTATTTGAACGTGGACACAAATTAACCCTCCGTTTCTAAAGACTAACGGCTTACTCAGTACACCATCTCACAATTCATTTACTAAGCGTTTAAAACTCTTTGAGTATAAAAATATTCTTTTTTTTAACTAACAGCATCAGGATTGAACTGACAAGCTTTTGTTAATCCAGCGCTTTAACCAACTGATCCACGTGATTGCTGTATTACTGTGCTATTATACTACTGCGTACTTATTTATATAATATGGACAGGCAAACAATAATGACGTCTCATTACCAAGAAACTACTCAAATAAGTAGGTGACATTACCGAACATCAAAAAGTTTTTGCTGGGTTACTTCATTAATTATTTTGCTTAGAAATTAATTGCTTTTGAAAATCACTAGCAAATGATTATGAATTTATTTTTCTATTTAAAAATTCTGTTTAGTATTTCAAAATTTCAAATCGAAATAAACTTTTCAAATCAAAGAAAAAATGAAATTATTAAAAAATTATAAATTCACATAATTTGTGTCATCTGGTATCTCTGCCTCAAGATAAAAACATCGTGTTAATTTTTGCTTGAAAAATTAATTGAATTTTTTAATTAAAAAGTGGAAAAAAAAACTACTTAAAATTGCTTTAACTTTCTTTTGTTTGCCAATGTTTGCTCAAAAAAGAAGAAAGCATTGGGGCAATAGCCCTAATTTCCTAAGTCCCAGCACTAGTTCCAACAGGTTTCATCTTCTGTCTGAAGATGAAGAAGAAGAAGCAGTTGCTATCAAAGAAAAGATTCCACCAATAATTGTGGACTCTACCCACAGTTTTTCAACTGTGATCGGATTAATTGGGGATATGTATACTTACAAACGGATGTCTATTGGCACAAAAATTTTATCAAACTCGTTATCGCTGTACAATGAAGCTTTGAATGTTCTCAAAGACAAAAAATTTCAGTATTATACACATGAATTGAGTGATGCAAAAACTTTTAAATTGGTTTTATTTGGCCTGCCACAACTAGACACAAAGACAATTGGCGAAGAATTTGAAAGCTCGCTCAACATAAACCCGGTAAGCATTAAGGAACTAGCAACAAAAATATCCAGTGTAGATGACGCTCTCTATCTCATTGAGATTGATCGTCAACATGTTTCAAAAAGAGAGGTTATGAAAATAAGTTATTTTTGTAATATATCTGTATATTGGAGAAAACCTCTAAAGGGCAATAATGGTCCCACATAATGCTCCAAGTGCGCTATGTATGGGCATGGTGCTAAAAATTGTAACCGTATCGTAGTGTGTTCAGCCTGCGCCGGAAACCATGAGTATGCAGTTTGTTCACTCAATAAAGGTAATAGTGATGGTAGTATAATTTATAAGTGTTACAACTGCATTAGGAAGAACTTAAAAAACATTAACCATAGAGCTGATGACCCAAAGTGCCCAAGTCGTCAAGAATATTTAGAAATCAGTCATCGAGTAACATCTAAATCTAGGGCGACCAGCAGAAGAACTAACGTAACATATTTTAAAGAAGACGATCATGATTTTCCTCAATTGCCAAGGCAAGAACCCCATAATAATAATAATGATGACATTTCCAATAAAAGACTTCTGGAAATATTTTTTGATGCTGTCGATGCTTTGCAAAGATGTCAAAACAAGTACGACAAGCTACGAGTTTTGGGTATGATGCTTAAACATGCCATATAATTCAACAGGTAGACACAATGTTCATGTTATGCATTGGAATGCCCAAGGCATAACAACTGAGACAGCAGCTGCCCAGCTGGAATACTTTTTACACAAAAGGAAAATCGATATTTTCCTTCTAAATGAGACTTTTTTGAAACCGTACCACAAATGTCAATTTGGTGGTTATAAAATTTATAGAAAGGATCGATCTACTAATTGCAATTAAAGTTAACATTAAGCATACGTTGTTACCAAAAATAAAAACAAGTACTGCTGAATTTCAGTACAAGTTATGATTAATAGAAGGCCAGTTATATTCACTTCAACATACAATCCAGTTCGTACTACCAATTTTAAAGCTGATTTGGATAAATTAACTTCGTTTTCAAAAGACTATTTTATTTTCGGTTATCAGAATGCCCAACATACACATTGGAATTGTGTGTCAAATAATTCGGCTGGTAATGATCTTTACTGCCACTGTCTTCAATCCAGCTACTTCATTTATTACCCAAATGGACACACTCGCTTTGGACAAAATATCAACCCCGTCCGCAGTAGACATTCTTTTATCTAACTCGTGTCTCCATTTTTCAAACCTTGAGACACATCCAAATGTTTTACAGTCGGACCATTTACCTATATCTTGCGTAATTTATGGCCAGGTACAAAACATGACATATTCAGTTTACTTGTATTATCGCGCAGACTGGTCAGCAATCAGAAACTGGGTTGAAAATGAAATTAGATGTCAGAACATTGATCAATCCGTTACTAATTAAGGTAATCTAGATTTTTATTTTAACAAATTAATATTTATAGTTAAAGAAGCGTTCAATAAAATACCTGTCGGTCATAAAAATTCGTGGCAACGACAAATCTCTGAAATCAGTAAAATGTTAATTAGTCAGAGAAATAAATACAAACGTAAATTTCAAAGATGTAGCGATTTTAATTATAAAAATCAATTGAAAAGCATTTTGAAGCTATTAAATAAACTTATTGATTTTCACCTTAATAAAGACCGCAATGAATAATGGTCAAAATTTATTTCGAATTTGCCCTCGGACTCTAAAAAGTTTTGGAAAGTAAAAAAAGCACTTAAAGGAAACAAAATGCATTTTGCTGATCTTCATGTAAACGGTGAAGTTTTAAAAACTGGCAATGAAAATGCTAATTCAATAGCAGACGTATTTGGTAATTCACACACCATTACTTTAAATAATTATTTACCTATGGACTCAGCCGTCTCAAGATTTATTCATGATCTTAACGACACAATTCTTGACAGATCTAACGTAGAGCTTACCAATTTAGATGAAGTTAAATCATTTGTACTTTGTTTAGATGTCATTAATAGCATTATCCTTAAGAAGATGCCCGATTACTTTTTTGAAACTCTATGTAAACTTTTCAGCTCTTGTTTAATAGAAGGCTATTTTCCAACTATTTTTAAGAAAGCAAAAGTTATCCCAATTCCTAAGCCAGGAAAGGATCCTAAATTACCGTCTAGCTATAGACCAATCAGCATCCTAAGCCTATTGGATAAAGTATTTGAAAAAAATAATTAATTAAGAGAATTTTAGATTTTTCCAACCAAAATAATATTATTAACCCTCAACAGTTTGGATTCCGCAAGGAGCACTCCACAGTACATCAACTAAAAAGAGTCGTTAATTTTATTGAATCAAACAAAGGGAATCGTAAGAGCACTGGAGTTATTTTTGTTGACATTGAAAAAGCCTTCGATTCAATATGGCATGAAGGCCTGGTTTTTAAACTAAATTCCTTCAATTATCCAACGTATTTGCAAAAGATAATAAATACTTTGATAAATTGAATATAAAAGTTAATGTTAGTAAAACACAAGCTATTATATTTCCATATAATAGATCACAGAAACGTATTCCTACAAAACATTTATATTCTAGGGGAGTTTTTATTCCTCTGCAGGATAGTATCAAATATCTAGGTATAATCTTAGATAAAAAACTATCATTTAAACAACACATACAGTATATTTGTGATAAAGCAATCAAATGTAGCCGTGCACTTTACCCCTTACTTAACAGAAGATCTAAACTTAATTTAAAAAACAAGATCCTTATTTACAAAATGTGTATTCGACCAATTATGACCTACGGATGCCAAGTCTGGTTTAATAAAGCTGCTAAAACTTACAGAAGAAAATTACAGATAATAAAAATCTGAAAATAATTCATAACCTACACCCCAGATATTCTACTAATCTACTGCATAGAAACTTTAAGCATAAAATGTTTAAATCATTTGCAAAGCAACTGACTCTGCCATTTAATGAAAAATGCAGATCGTCTACATACTAAATAATAAGAAATTTGATAAACAATCACTAAGACTCTTTTTTACTTAAAGAGTTATAATTGATTGTTGTTTTTAAAATTTCTTATAACTTTTAAGTATTGACAAAGTATTTTTTTTTTTTTTTTTTTTTTTTAACAACTTTTCCTTAACACGGTGATATTAGTAGTTTCCTTATTTAATTATTTAGATTTTAATTGTTGTAATACTTTTAAGTAAATTCTCATAACAATGTAATTATTTTATAAAGGTTTCAATAAAAACAAAAAAAAAACACATAATTTGTGTATAAAAGAACCACTTAATACCAGAATTTCGTCAAAAGAAAAATCTTAAGCAACATGGAAGAGTTAGAAAATCAGCAACCAAATGCTGTTACAGTAGTGCAGGAAATAAATTCTACATCTGAAAAGCAAGAAGCAACTGGGGGAAATAAACAGGAAATCGATAAATTAAAAAAAGGAACGGGTAGTTTTATTATTCAGTATAATAATTAAAATATAGTTCTCAAAGCAACATTTTCTTTTTCTAGGTTTTGAAAATGTAAAAACTGTTAATGGTACCCGTTATTTGTATAATGGCTTTCGTTTTTTGGGTGTTTATATGCCCGAAAATAATAAGGTTTTGTATACTATTTGGTCTTTTATTATTAATTTGTTGGTTACCATTTATTTGCCAGTAAGTTTTGCAATGAGTTTTACTCGTTTATCGGGTGAGGAATTGGAAATTGGTAATCTTTTGACTTCAGTTCAAGTGGCTATTAATGTTTTGGGTTGTTCTATAAAAATTATACTAATGGGCTTTTTGTTGCCCAAGCTATTGAGCTGTGCACCCATTATCGAAAAATTAGATAAACGCTGCCATACTAAAGAGGAAATGGAGACTATTAAAAGGTTTGTTAAAGAAGGCAATCGTTTTGTGGTATTATTTGCTATTTCCTATTGGAGTTATTCCTCTAGTACTTGTATAAGTGCTGTGGCATTTCATCGTTTACCCTATAATATTTACAATCCCTTAATTGATTCGAAAGTTTCGAATTTACATTTCTATGCAGCTGTATTTGTGGAAATGGCTCTCTTAGATATTGCCTGTTTCCAACAAGTAGTAGATGATTCTTATGCCGTGATATATGTCAGCATTTTAAGGACTCATTTGGATATTTTATTAAGGAGAATAAAGAATATGAATGAACATGTTAATGTGTCATTGGCAGAGAATTTTGAAGAACTGAAAAATTGCATAATTGATCATAAGAATATAATACAGTAAGTTTATGTTCCCAAAAACATTTTCATCAAACATTAAAAGGATGTTTTTTCTTTAGACTTTACAACATAGTGGCTCCTGTTATTTCTACTACTATATTTGTACAATTTACTATAACTGCTTCGATTCTGGGTACGACATTGATTAATATTCTTGTGTTTGCCACCAATTTCGCCTCAATTGTGGCCTCTTGCTTTTATGTGTTGGCCGTGGTAGTGGAAATATTTCCCTTATGTTATTATGCTCAGTGTTTAATGGATGAAAGTAATCGTTTATCGGATGTCATTTTTCATTCCAATTGGGTAGATCAGGATATACGCTATAGGAAAATGTTGATATTTTTTATTCACCGTTCGCAGCGAACCATAGAGTTTACCGCTGGAAAATTGTTTCCCATCACATTGAATAGTTTTTTGAGTGTAAGTATCGAAAAAACAAACTAAACATTATCAGGTATGTGATGCAAACCGATCGTTTTCAAATGGAATCGGTTTCAAAGGTTGTGAATAATTTTGATCGATTTCAAGAATTATTTTTCCACCAATGCTTTATTTTTCTTTTAGAATATACAACCCATGTGAAAATAAACAAATAGTTTGAGAGAAATATAAAAAATTATGTAATAAAATCGAATAAAAGTGATTTCAGTAAAATTTTCATCTATCACGAAAACGATAAAATAAATACATCACATTTTTTTCGATTTGTAATCGATTCGTTTTCAAAATCGTTTTCTATCACATACCTGTATTTATATATATACTAGATTTTGCAAAAACTAAGGACTAAATATCAAATTGGGACTTATAATACACTTTCGACGAGACTATAGTAAAGACTATAGTCGGGACCATAGAGGAGACTATACTAAAGAATATAGCCAAGACAATAGGCGAGGCTACTGTTAATACTGTAGTCAAAAGTTATAGGCAATACTATAGACGAGAGTATATTTAAAACTACAGTCAATGCTATAGACGAGGCTATAGTCAAGACTATGGACAAGACTATAATCAGTATTATAAACGAGACTATAAAAGAAGCTTTAGTCAAGACTATAGACAAGACTATAGTCAAAAAATAGGCGAGGCTATAGTCAAGACTATAGACGAAACTATAGTCAAGTCTACAGACGAGATGATAGTAAAAACTATTAATCAGACTATAGTCAGACCATAGACAAGACTACAGTCAATAATTTTCTATAAAAAGTTAACGCTAACGATAAATTTTCTATGAAAACTCAATCATAGAAATCAATGGTAAGCTTTTTTATAAAAACTTGTCGCTGGTGATAAATTTTCTATGAAAGCTTACCTCTAGCGACAAATTCTCTATATAAACGTATATCTGGCTACTACAAATTTTTTATGAAATCTTATCGTCGGTGATAAATTTACTTTTATTTTCTATTAAAATTTATCGCTGTTGATACATTTTTTAAGAAAATTATCGATTTGAATACAATTTTTATTTTTAATGTTTTTCATTTTATTTTTTTTAGATTGCAAAATTCTCTTTCTCCTTGTACACCTTTATTAAAAAAATGGGTATAAAGGAAAGTTTTGGTAGACAATAAATGAAACAAATGATCAATTATATAATTTATCTCTATGAAAAGTTTGGCTAAGAAAAATAGGAGTTTGTTTAAAAAAGTTTGAAACAAAAAAAGTTGGAAATTAATTTTTTACTACAATATTTTTTGTTAAAAAAGCACGTGTTTATGGGATTAGTGTTTAATGTTAATCCTTTTTGGCACAATAATAAAAAATGCATATTAAAACAAAAATAAATTATTAATTTTGAAAAAAATAATTTCGTAAAAAAATCATGAATTGTATTTTTTGCAAAATGAATGGTTTTTTTTTTTTATTAATTAGTTAATTTGTTCTTTATTCTATTTAAGTTTAAAATTTTTCATTTATTTTCTGTTTTGTACGTTATTTCATATATAACGGGTTTTTACTCCTACCTAATACTACAAAATACAACCCTGCTATCAATACAGCTGACATTTATTATGATTTGTATAACAACCCTTTTTTAGTAACAACCCACAAATGTTTTGTTTACATTTTTTTCTACAAAAACCAAACGTTTGTGTTTAGCAGATAAATTTTGTAAAATTTAATAATAAACCATTCACAAACATGGGTCGCGCAGAAGTTGGTACTCCCAAATACCTCGCCAATAAAATGAAGGCCAAAGGTTTGCAAAAACTACGCTGGTATTGTCAAATGTGTGAAAAACAATGTCGTGATGAAAATGGATTCAAGTGTCATACCATGAGCGAAAGCCATCAAAGACAATTATTGCTTTTTGCCGATTGTCCAGGAAAATTCTTGCACAATTTCTCTAAAGAATTTTCCGATGGTTATATGGAATTATTGCGCAGACGTTTTGGTACCAAACGGGTAAATGCCAATAAGGTTTATCAGGAATATATAGCAGACAAAGATCATGTACATATGAATTCCACACGCTGGTTAACACTCTCAGATTATGTTAAATGGTTAGGACGTACTGGTCAGGTGATAGCTGATGAAACAGAAAAGGGATGGTTTGTTACCTACATAGATCGCAGTCCCGAAGCTTTAGAGCGCCAATCAAAAGCAGAGAAAAAGGAAAAAATGGAAAAAGATGATGAGGAACGTATGATGGAGTTTATAGAAAAACAAATAGAAAAGACAAAAAGCAAAGGGGGAGAAGAAAAGGATGATAAAGAAAAATATACCGAACTAAAACGAGATGAAGATCAACCTTTAAGATTGGATATAAAATTGGAAAAGAAATTTCAACCTGAAACAAAATTGGGTACCTCAGCTTTACTGAAAAAGAGAGTAAAAGAAGAAACCAAAGGGGATGATTCTGAGGAGGAAGATGAGGAAGGTTATCAAAAACCTAAAGCTATAAAATTGGAAACTAAACGTAAAGATAAAGAGGCCGGCAGCAGTAGTTCAGCTTTAGATGAAATTATGAAAATGGAAGAACAAAAAAAAGAAAAAGCTAATCGTAAAGATTATTGGCTACATGAAGGCATAGTGGTAAAGTTTATAAGCAAATCTTTAGGAGATAAATATTATAAGCAAAAGGCGGTGGTGCAAGAGGTGATAGACAAATATCGAGCCAAAATTAAATTTCTGGAAACGGGTGACAAAGTTAAAGTTGATCAGGTGAGAAAAAAAGTTAAAACAGCACACACTGTTCTAAAATCAAGTTCGTAAGCTATACTACAGACAAATCTAGAAACTAGACTAGGTTATAACATACAACACATACTAGAGTTTGCCGCTAAATTACTTAATTCTTTATTAAGAGAAACAACATCTTTTATTTGTTTTTTTTTTTTTTATTATTATTTAATGTTTTTTTTTTTCTTTTTCAGGCTCATTTGGAAACTGTTATACCTGCCCTAGACAAATTAGTTTTAGTTGTCAATGGTGCTTATCGTGGGTGTGAAGCTATTCTTAAGAGATTAGATGAAAAAAATTTTTGTGTTTCAGTGGAAATATCAAGAGGACCTCTTAAAGGACGCATTTTAGACAAAGTGCAATATGAAGATATTTCAAAACTTTATTAAATAATTAAGATTTTTAAATAGTTTTAATGGAATATGAATAAAATAAGTTTATATAAAAACCAAAAATTCTAGACTTTTTAATAATTTATGTCTTAAACATAAATATTAATAAAATAAACTTACCTTTATCAAATGCTGACCTCCACGGGAAAGAAAAGTTTTGAAGTTTCTAGAACACGAAAGTGTTTAAGTTTTTAATAAGATTTTAATTGCTTTTATTAATTATAAATAATTTTAAACACTTTAAACTAAAAATCAATAATAAAACACGAAATAGTAATTAATTATGCTTAAAGGAGTAATTGTTTTAAATAAATAATTTTTTTGAGGCGGCTTCAAACAAAAGGAAATTTAGAAATTAAAACAAATTAACATTTAAACAAAATTTTTATTATATTTATTTAACTTTTAAGAATATTTAAAGCTTTTAGGTTTGTAAAACGATTTTTATTTAAAATGTTTAATATTTTTTGGAAGGCTAAAATAACTTAAACAAAAAACAATTTTTAAAAGGACTAAGAATGTAAAGATTTAAGGATTTTCAATAAATGAATAATATAGGTAAAACTCTAAGATTTGAACAAATTTACAATGAAAATTTTTTTAATTTTGTAAAATGTTTAAATCATTAAAAACACTATTGACTTCTATTAGTTATATTAAATTTCCTTTTGTTTAGGCATATTTTCCACTTAATTTTACATAAACACTAAATTTTTTGTTATTAATATTATATTTCTATTTAGTTTTATTAATTTTGTTATTAAATAATTTATAATTTCTTATTTTTAAAGTAATATTGCAAAGTGCGAGAAAATTTCTGCTTGATCACTGTTAATAACTACACATACACACTAGCACACGTATAGTGATGCATATGCAAAATGTAAAGAAAAGAAAGGAAGATGGCATGAATTAACAGTTATTTTGTGTAATTTATTTAAATGGTAGCAGTAAGGCCATTTAAGCGATTTTTAAGGAAAATTTAAAGAAGCATAATTATTTTATAAAAAATAGGTTGTATTATTGGTAATGAAATAAATAAATAAGTAAATAAAATGAATAATTAGGTTTAGAAAAAAAACTTTTTTTAATGTACTAAATAATAGTTTTTAAAGGATTTTTTCTTAAATAAACGGAAATTTTAAATCTTATGTAATTATTTTTATGTAAAAAACACAAATATATTCATAATATTTTAATTAATACTCTATTCTTTATTACATTCGATTTAAAAACAAATTACTAATGACGTATTTGATATAACACGTAATTTAAAATGAATTTCTTATTTTTAAACTGATTCATATTTTTTCTATTTTAAATTGTATTCATAATACACGTGTAATTAAAATGTTATTAATCAAAATAAATAAACCGGCCCCTTTTTTCTATGCTGTGCTTTATTAATAAACAGCAATCAACCCTCAATTTTTTTTCTATTAAAAACAACAATACGAAATGTAATATTTACTATATAATTACATGCGCAATTTTCATTGAATATTTATAAATATTATTTACATTTTTACTGATAACAGTATTATGATGAAGTCAAACTGATTATATTTTTTTCTTCATGATTTTATATGACATATTAAAATAATATTTCCATTTTAAAAATTTCTGACAAAGTTTTATTTTCATTAAACAGAAAATTCTCTTTAATTATTGACGTAAAAAATGAGTCAAGATATCGCCTGATTACTTTATTTTATTTTTTCTTAGTTATTTTATTTATAATTTTGTGTTTTCTTAGCAATAAAGATATTTTATAGCAATTTTTCTCTCAGAAAAAGTGGACACTTTTACAGGTTTATAAAAAGAAATTAATAAATTTTTTCAAGTATTAAATTTCCTAGTTGATAATAAATGATTTTTTCTTTTGTCTAGAAAGTTTTTTTATTAAATAATAGATATAATGGTTGAAAATGTATAAAATAATAAATACATTTTTAATTCATTTGATTTAAAGTACTTAGCAAGGGATTTTTTGACTTTAAATAGAGATAACAATTTTAATTTAAGTTTTTAAATTTTAAATAGATTTTTCTAAATAAATTTACAACTTAATTTCCTTATTCAAAAACAGGTTTAAAATTTAAAATACATTTTAGAGACAAAACTTGTATGAAAAATTTGTTTTAAAAATTGTTTGCGAATACTGGTATAAAATTTCTTTAATTTCTTAAAAAAATGAATTTTTTTAAATGACTTTTTTTATTAATTTAGATGTGTTTTGTAGCTCCTACTGAGTGTTAACTTTGACTGTTAGCAAAAAACGATATTAACTCGATTTTGGAGCACTTTATATTTATTTGTAAACTGCACTACGAATTTTACACGTTTTATATTTGAATTTAATTTTATTTTTATATTTTCAATTTCTTGCTAAACTAAAATGTATAATTCTACACTTTAACTTCTAACGTATATAAATTTTGTATGAAATATCCTATGAACGTTAGAGACAAAACAAAGATTTTATTAAAAATTTTGTAAAATATTAAAATATTTTATAAAAAATCGCTATTGTATTTACATTAAACCCCCTATTTTTATACAATTTTATATATAATATATTTTTTAATCTCATATTTTTTTCCATTTTTCTAATATAAAAAATATAAAAACATATAAAAAAATTTGTTTATCTCAATTTGTTTTTTAAAGTTCACCTAAAAATCAAACGAATTAAAAATTTGTTTCCTAAAACTTCTAAGAACAATAAACAGCTCTCAAATATTAAATCTAAAAGATATATACATATATATATATATATATATATATATATATATATATATATATATATATACATTTAAATATGACCTCTACAAAATTTTGCAAACAGCCGATAGTCTGGAAAGTATAAACCCAAAATACACAAAAATATTTGTGATAACAGCATCTTTCAAACCACCTTACTACGTGATAGGATTTTATATTAAATTAAAAAATACATCGGGTATTTTTTATACATAATAACAAAAAGAACAAAGTCCAAAATCAAAATATATGTATTAATACGTCAATAATATTTAGTTTTTAAAATAAAAAGCTACGTATACTATTTACGACAATTACATTTCTTTTAAATTGTATTTTAAAAAATCTAAACATTTAATGTCTCCATTAAAAATATAACCTTTGGTTTGCTTTTGAAATAAATCACACAATTTTAACTTTTTTTAAGAATAATACTTGTTGTTTTTATTATTTTACTATATATATATATATATATATATATATATATATATATATATATATATATATATATATATATATATAATATTAAAACTATAATTGAAATTCCATATATAACTGGTTCATAAAGAATGTTTATTTTTTAAATATATAACTTTTGAAATCTCTTTTAAAAACATCTACTTAAAATAAACTACATTATACTACAATTTATACTTTGAAAATTTATCAATAAATTCGTTATTTTCCTAAAATTTAATTTAAAATTCTATAATGAGTATATAAATATTTAAGAATGTTAAATAGTATTTTTTTATTAAATTAAAGCTTATCAGTTAAATAGTATTTATTTATTTTTTGTCTCTAACACACTTGTTTCAATTTTTTTTATTTTTTTTTTTTTTTTTTTTTTTTTTTTGTAATTAGAAACTATTTATAAAGTATAAAATACCAAAATATATAATTACTACAATTTGTCTTGTCATCAATTCTATAACGTAACAATTTTAAATAAAAACCCTTATATTACGATTTTCTTGCTTTCCTTTAGCAGTCTGAAATGATAAAAAAAATAAAAATTTTATTAAAATCAGATTTTAATAGTTAAAAACAAAAATAAAACAGTATTTTATTAAATAGTTAAACTATATAAAAGAAAATCTCTTAAATATTTAAAACTGCTATGGGTAACACTCTAATTGTCAATATATCCTTTTCTGTACCTATGGCAACCTTTAAATGTTGATATTTCCTATTTATGGCTGCAAGTACCGTTAGTTTTTTGTTTAGATATATAAACAGTGTTGCTAGTGTAGTATTTAGCTGTTATTAATTAAAGAAGATTTATAATGGAAATTTTTTAGAAATTTTAAGAAGAATGATTCAACGGCTAAAATAAATCAAGGAAAATATTGATTTTTTTTAAGAATTAAAGCAAAAAGATAAAAACTTATAAAATTTTAGTCATAAAAAAATTTCATTTATAAATCAATATTATATTATATATATATTATATCAATATTATATATATATATATTGATTTTTTTAAGAATTAAAATATTTTACTTTATACATTAGACTTTATATATATATATATATATATATATATATATATATAAATGAAATTTTGTATGACTAAAATTTTAGAAGTCTTTTTGAAGCCTTTTTTTAACTTGGATCAAAAAAGTTAAAAAAATAGTCTTTTGTGAGTTTTTATTTTTTGCTATATTTTTTACATTTTTCTTCTTTTTTGAGAAAACTTTGCGCTTTAAGTCGTATTATCAATTCTTTATAACAATTCCATTTTATATAGAAAAATATATATTTTAATTCTTATTAAATTTTTATCTTAAACTTACAAAAGGAAAAATTTTATGACATTCTTAAAATTTAAAACTATTCTAATAAAAATTTTCTTTGGCAGATTTTCTTCAATATTTTTTATTTGTATTAAATGAATAAAATTTAATGTCCTTTTTTTTCTACAAATTCTATTAAAATTAAAGTTTTTTTGAAATTATTAAATTTATAAATAATTTTCTTTGTGAAATTATTGGTGAAATTTATAATATTTTTTTATGAGATTTTTTTTTAGTTTTACTGTCGATACATTTCCTTAAAAAATAAATTGTTATTAATTGTTTACAAAAAAGGGAAGAATTTGAAAAAAATAAATTTTAAGATTATTCACTTATAATTTTTTCCGTCAAATTAAAAAAAAATATATATGTAATAATTATTATCATTAAATCCTCTATTTTATTTATTTAATCAGTGTTTTCGGGTAAAACATATATATATATATATATATATATATATATATATATATACCTTAACTCTTTTGAAAATTTTCAAATTAAAATATCTGTTGGAAAATATAAAATTTTTTTCAGTATTTTTAATCTTATAATTATTTTTTTTTTATTTGTTAAACTAATTTTAAAATATTTATAATTTGAATAAAATATGATTTTGTTTCATTTCTTTTAAGTTTATTATTAAATGTTTTAATATTTAAAAAAAATATATATATATATATATATATATATATATATATATAAATGCGTTTAAAAAGTTTAGTTTCCTTTAAAAAATCATATTGACATCACTTCATTTAGATCCTATTTCCTTTAACTTGGTAGTAACACTTTGTTGTTATATATTCTGAGATCCTAATTACTTTAACTTGGTAACACTTTTTCTTGTTTGTTTTTATTATCTAACGGTATTTTCTTCATTTTTTTCTCTCAACATTAATTTTATAATTAATATAAAATCACGCAATAGTATTTTTATCATTTATAAACAAAGCAATTAATAAAATATTTTGTTTAAAGAATTACTCACCTTAATAAGAATTTGTTGTTGTCATAGTAGTTGTAAAATGACCTTAATTGGTTGCAACGTCATTTAATGCAATTTTTACATGACAAATAGCTGCTGTAATCTTTAATGGTAATCAAATGTAAACAATTACCCTACTATAGGCATTGTTTTATATTTTATGTTTGCAGGGCGGCAGGAGGGGTTAGGCTACGTGTTTAAGTACTAGTATTTAAGTCAGGGAAGAAATTTATTTTCAATTAAGTAACTAATATTTTAATTAAATGTTATAAGATGTTGAGAAATTATTGTGTTGTTATTTTGTTTTCTTGGGAGACACTTCATGGAAGCGCTCATTTTTTTTGCCTTCATTATTTCTTCCTTCTTTTTAAAAGCCTTAATACTTTTTATTATTTCTTAAGTAAGCTTTTTGCTTAACATGCTCTTTCATACAGGTACCATCTTTGGCTCTTTGCTGGCACACTACTTCTTTGGTCAATACAAAACATTGAGTTTGTACCAAATTAAAGAAAAGTTTGCCTATAGTATTGGCATCCTCATCATTGGCCATTTTAAGACAGGTACGAAAACGTCTATCACAATTGCAGTGCGATAAAGTATAGGGACGATAGTTGAATAATTCAAAGCGATTGCTCATGCCGGGTATGTAAAGTTTGCAATGATCATGAGTACGACAACATTTGTCAGCCATAGAGGCACCTCCTAGATGATTATAGGTACCATTGGCAGTATTACCACGACCACACCAGCGGGTATTGGGAGCTATTAAAAAATCCGATAACTGGCGCTTTGGACGTGAATGTTGTAGAGTAGAATCAAAGTCGTTGAGGTCTTCCTCCTCTTCAATATTTAATACGTCATTATTATAAAGCAAATGTTGTTGTTGTTGCTGTTGTTCTGCTAAACCAGTTGTTGTTGGTTGCGCCTCCAAATTCTTATAGCTTGTGCGATTTTTTGCACTTATTGCGACGTCATCATTGATATCGTATGATTTTTGTTGCGTTGGTATGGGTAATAGTTGGTGTACATCGTTATTGTAGGTTTTTGCCTGATGTGCAGAAAATAATCGTTGTTGTTGGCCATCATTATGTTCATCATTATTGTCATCATTATTATTTAATTTAATCAAGTTTTTATGTTCAGTTTCTGTTAAATCCCTTGTTAATGGTCTATTTTCCTTAATTCCAACAGAATTTAGTTGGTCATAATTTCTGACAGTTTCTGGAACATAAATTGTGCCAGCAAAAGTAACAAAAATTGTAACGATTACTAATAAATTTAAAAAGTTTTTTGGCATTTTTAATAAAATTTTATTTAAATTTTAAACACTTTATTATAAAAACTTCTGCACTAATAAACAATTTATTTTTTAAATTTTATTTAGCCGTTATTATAGTTTTTTTCGTCTTTAATATTATTTATGATTCTTGTATGTTTTTAATTGCTTTATTAGCACCACTCAAGTGTGTTCGCATATATAACAAAAAAAACACTATTACACACTTCCTCTACTTGAAATATATTTCAATTTTATTTTCTTTTTAACTGAATAACAACGTTTTGCCGTTTTATAGAAGTTTTCACACTCACTAGCAATAATGGACTGTCCCTGGTTATCATGCGATTGTTCATTTTATATATACGACAACGATGTGAGTATTATTGGCCCACTCACCGCAATACCACTTGGCCACTTGAAAATTTTTGTTAAATTTGTGGTGAGTTTATTGTCTTATTGTTGCTGTAACTACAATCAATTGAACGATTGTTTTTGTACTGCTCTTTTTAGATGCTCTCTTGACTATAAGTTTATGTTTTTGTTTGTTTTTTTACTTAAAAGGAAAAGGAAAACAAAAGCCGGTATAAAACCAGAGTAGCCATATTAAGGGGAAGTCTATAAATAATGGTAATTTTTGTCATATTTCTTTAAATAAAGATTTTCCCTTGATAAATTGATAAAATAAAAACTCGAAACAATTTTTGGGAAATAAAAAAAAAACAATACAAAATGGCTAAAATACAAACTGCCAAAGTACAAAAATATAATTGCCACAAAAAAAAAAAAAAAAAAAAATTTTAAAAAATAAATAAAAGCCAAAAAGTAAAATGGAATAAATTGATAATACATAAAAATCGCTAAAAAAAATTCATATTACTAAAAATTTGAAAGCCACAAAAAATCCCAAGAAAAAAAAATATAAAAAAACAAGTATAATCAAAATTTTAAAAAATCGCATAAATAAAAAAATTTAAGATTAAAGGACTCGCAATTAAAAATCCTCAAAGTTAAATTAGATAAAAATTAAAGACTCCCAAATTAAAAAATGTCTAATTGCAAAAAAAAAAAAAAAACACCAACAATGAAAAAAATGTAAGATGAAAAAAATAAATAAATGCAAAAAAATCGCTGAATTAAAAAAATTAGTAAACACAAAAATCGCAAAAATTTAAAAAAAAAGCAAAACAAAAAAACTTCCAAATTACAAAAAGATAATTTAAAAAATAATCAACAATTATATTTATAAAATACAAAGCAAGCGCAAAAGTAGTAAATTACAAAAAAAAATTCCCAATTAAAAGAAAAAAAAACGCCAAATATTAAAGTAAACTGGCTAAAACATAAAAAATCGACAAAGACAAAAAATTTCTATAACCTTCAGAAAATATCAATGAATTGTAAAAGAATCGATAAAAAATAAAAAAATCGCTGAATTAGAAAAATATCGACAAATACAAAAAAAAAAAAGAAACAGATATAACAAAACTATATTTACATAAAACACGAAAACAATAAAATACATCAAATTGCAAAAAACTGATCTGTCCTAAAATCTAGAGTATCCAATTATTTGGTTTTTCATATTAATCGGTTAATTCGACAAATAATTATTCGATGTTAATATTATAGATTAGATTAAATACTAATCTATTGATATAGTTATTTAGAAACATAATGTAGATCAAATCTACACATCAAAAAGAGTTCAGTTTTTTCGCCCATTTGTATGAAAAAATCAAATTTTTTAAAATAATTCAGCTTTATTCAATAAATTAATCTTTTTAGTATAACTCCCAATATTTTCTGTTTGAGAATAATTTTTTGTCCTAATTAAAATTTTTATAGCTTATGTAACGTTGAATTCGATTTACTCAAAACAATGTTTTCTGAATTTCTATTGTCACAAGTTTAAATATTCAGGAAGTTATAGTATTATAATCATTTCGTATCGCATTTTAATAAACAGTATACCCAAACAAAAAAGCTATGTTCAATGTGATCTTGATCTTGTGTTCCAGAAGTAGTGTAAATTCGAAATATTTCCGATGAATTTAACATAGGCTTGTCATTGAAAAATGATCTCCTTTTCGATACCTATTAACTAAAAACAAAGTCATGTTCACGATTTCATGCAAAATTGCATTTTACATTCAAATTTTTTTTATAGGCGCATCGAACTTAGTTTTTATATAAACCAATATGTTTTTCAATAAAATAATTATGCATGATATTATTTTTCATTTGTTTAAAACAGTTTGCTTTATTATCTTTTGATGCTGTTTGTATTAGTTCCTAAGCGCACTAGAAAATATACTTTAAAAGTAATGAAAAAATACTTTCCTAAAAATTACTTTTATTAATTTTTGATGGGACACTTAAAAAAAAGATGTAGTTGATATATATTTATCTTAAAAATAAAAAAATCTAAATTTATAACCCCAGAAATTAAAATTTCGTTTAATCGGTAACTCGACACAAATGATTCGGTTTATTCGTTATTCGAAAATAGACAATTCTACTAAATACAAAAAAATCATTAAATTATAAGTAGAATTCCAAAACATAAAAAAACTATATTATTTTTCATTAATTTTTACGAATTAAGTGTTTTTTTTCATATAACTACCAATTTTCAAAAAAAAAAAACAGAATTTTCATTAAAAAAATACAATTTTTAAATATTTTCAATAACAAAATTTAAAAATGGAGAAATTATCAAAATTCAAAAAGGCACAAATATTCCAAATAAAGTAACTAGTACAAAAAGAAAAAATAAATAAATCCAAATTTTATAAAAAGGATCTTAAAACATAAAGTTAAAAAATATATACATTATTTATTTATTTATTTATTGATATTGATTTATTTTATTTTTATTTTGCGAAATTAAAATTGTTATGGGAGGGAGCATTATTTGTTAAAAATTTTATTTCTAAATTAATTTGAAAAATATTAAATTATTGCTATTATTCTTACACACATAAAAATTTGTGTAATATAGACACTACATTATGTTTACAATACACAGCTGTTTTTATTATTTTCCATTGTTTACGTCGAGTCTATACTAGAGAAGTTTTTATGAAGACAAACGTCAAATTTTTGTTTGAATTGCAGATAATTTTTTATCTCTATCAATTATAGGGGAAAACGTATATCATAATAAACCATGTAAAAAGCAGCAACAAATATCAAATTAGCGTCTTTTATCTAGCAACGCCAAGATAAAATTGTCAGTGCACGAGCGCTGACAATTTTGTGTTAACGCTACAATAGTACTGACAAATCAGTCTACATTACCCAGCGTCTCATTAGGCAAATTTATATCAAAACAAACGTCAACATCAGTGCGAATATATACAAGGTAACCTTAGTTAAACAGTTGATTATTATTTTGGTTGTTACAGTTGTCAAACTGCATATAAAAAAATAATAATGAATACGCCATATTGTTGTTTTTGTGCAACTGTTGCCACCTTGCACAAATTCGCGTTGTTTAACGTTTGTCTTGATAAAAAAATCTCTAATGTAGACACTATGTTACAGCCAATTTTTACAGAAGCCCCCGCCGCCGTTAAAATTGTTCGGCACAGGTCTCTGATGATACATTCCTTCAGGGTTCCCACATCTTTTTCGAGTCAAATCCCAAAATATTAAATTTTCATGCCCAAAATTCACCAAATAACAGCTTATATTATCCCTACAAAACCCAACTAAAATAATACCTAAATTTTAGAGATATAAACTGTATTTTTTATTTGTACTTCAATCCATTTCTTTGTAGATATGCAGAATTGGGCAGGATAAATTTAAATAAATAGTCAGTAGTAAAACATAAAACTATGGAAAATATAGAAATCATAACATTTTATCAATAAATAATTTACGTTATTTTTATAGTTAATGCATAGACTGAAGATTACGTTTTTATTTTATCAAAGGTATAAAAATATGATTAATTAAGTTCCGTTGCTTTAATTATGTTTGATATACTTTGTTCAATTATTAAACAACTATTTATTGAAGGCTTTTAAATTCTTGTTTACTATTGCAGTAACAATAATGGAGCATCAATTGCTCAAACATTTCCCTCACCGGAGGCATTCCATACAATAAATCAACTAAACCCCGAACAAAATTTTTCGTTCCCATTTGCAAAAAGAAATCATCAATTTGGGGATATATTCCCAACTCTGACAACTCTGCATCCCTTTCATAATTATCTACTGATTTTACTGTCAAATTTAAACACCAAAACAAAAGAAATCAATATTCATTTTTTTACAATTTGCAATACATTTTTCACTTTCAAGTGCTCAAAAAAAAGTTACATATAAAAAGGTGTTGGTTTTTTTTAATAAAAAATTGTGTTTTTATAGAATTTTTACAAGCTTTTTTAAAGAAAGAAGTTTTACACAAATTTTAATAAAAGAAATAAACAAGACTAATAAAGAGAAAAAAATTATTTGTACAAAATATTTATACAAACACTCACAAAACACTAATAAACTACTAAAAAAGAAAAACATGCAAGATGGACGTCAAGCAGCTCAAGAACAATATAATGAACATCAAAATTTACCAGATCGTTTGGCCGAAATGGAATTGAATCAAAGACCACAACCACCCCAAAGACTAAATCTTACGCACTCCTTAAGCACGGTGACCAGAAGTAGCAGTAACGAAGAGACGGCTGAACCCGATGCCAGGTATGAATGTGCCATTTGTATGAATTGGTTAAATGAACCGGTAATAACTTCCTGTGGTCATCGTTTTTGTAAATCCTGTTTAAATTCCTGGCTACATAACAATAGACATTGGTGTCCCATGGATAACAAGAAAATAGTAGCCGATAAAGATGTATTTCCTGATAATTATACACGCCGGGAAATCGATCAGATTAAACTGAAGTGTGAAAATGCTAAGGTAGGTTGCAATTTTATAGCTTCACCTTTGGAAATGGAACGCCACAAAAAAGAGTGCCCCTATCGTAGTGATGAAGAGCCTAGTGAGGAAAAATGTCCTTTTGCTAGCATAAAGTGTGATTTTGTGGGACGGCCTGAAACTAATGCTTTGGAAATGCATTTAAAAGAGGATATGCCTCATCATTTACAATTAATGTTGAGAGCTTTACAAAATACCGCCATTTCCACCTGGAATCCTCAAAAGCCCAGCAAGGCTCAAACTAATGGTCATAATGGTCGAGATTCTGGAGGTGGCGCTTTACCTCCGCCTCCCCAATATGCCAATGGCGGGGGCGAAGAACACCTCATACAGGCCATGTATCAACGTATAGTGGTCTTGGAGCAAAGAGCCTGTGAACAAGATGTTAAAATTGAAAATCTTACGAAACAATTGGTAAATACACGGAATCAGGTGGATGCCCGCTATAGTAATGGCACTATTGTTTGGGAGATAAAAAATTTCCATAATCTAATCGATTATTTACGTTCAAATACTAATAATTTGGTATATTCCCGAGAATGTTACACCTCACCCTATGGCTACAAATTTTGTGCACGCCTCAATATACAACCCAAAAATCCCAACCTTCTCAGCCTGCATGTCCACCTCATGCAATCGGAAAATGATAAACATTTAGATTGGCCTTTTATAGGACGTATTAAATTGTGTATGGTGCATCCCAGAGATATGAAATTATCACAACATGATACCATAATGACAAAACCAGAAATTTTGGCTTTTCATCAACCCAAAGAACGCATTAGCACTAGAGGTTTTGGATTTGTAGAATATGCTAATATTTCCGAAATTATTAAACGAGGATTTTGTGAAGATGATCGTTTGCTAATTAAAATACAAATAAATTTAGTTTAAATGTAGGTTAAAATATAGAATTAAAGGAAAAAAAAAATTGGAGAAAAAAATGTAAGAAATATCTCTTGAAAAAATCCCTTAAATTTAAAAAGGAATTGAAATATATAATTAAAAATTAACTCTAGAAAATTGTGAAAAGATTGCTTAAAAATAAAACCCCAAAAATAGACTTTATAATAGATCATAGAAAAGACTATACAGTACTTCATAGAAGAGATTAGTCTATAAAATAGTCTAAAGCTAGTCTATACAATAGTCTAAAGACTAGTCTATAGAATAGTCTATAGAATAGTCTAAAGACTAGTCTATAGAATAGTCTAAAGACTAGTCTATAGAATAGTCTAAAGACTAGTCTATAGAATAGTCTAAAGACTAGTCTATAGAATAGTCTAAAGACTAGTCTATAGAATAGTCTAAGGACTAGTCTATAGAATAGTCTAAGGACTAGTCTATAGAATAGACTAAAGACTAGTCTATAGAATAGACTAAAGACTAGTCTATAGAATAGACTAAAGACTAGTCTATAGAATAGACTAAAGACTAGTCTATAGAATAGACTAAAGACTAGTCTATAGAATAGACTAAAGACTAGTCTATAGAATAGACTAAAGACTAGTCTATAGAATAGACTAAAGACTAGTCTATAGAATAGACTAAAGACTAGTCTATAGAATAGACTAAAGACTAGTCTATAGAATAGACTAAAGACTAGTCTATAGAATAGACTAAAGACTAGTCTATAGAATAGACTAAAGACTAGTCTATAGAATAGA
This sequence comes from Protocalliphora azurea, assembly GCA_932274085.1. Classification (NCBI taxonomy): domain Eukaryota; kingdom Metazoa; phylum Arthropoda; class Insecta; order Diptera; family Calliphoridae; genus Protocalliphora; species Protocalliphora azurea. Next base: position 9,100,882 of record OW026523.1, read on the forward strand.
CTAAAGACTAGTCTATAGAATAGACTAAAGACTAGTCTATAGAATAGACTAAAGACTAGTCTATAGAATAGACTAAAGACTAGTATATAGTATAGACTAGAGACCAGTTTATAGCATAGACTAAAGACCAGCCTTTAGTATAGACTAAAGACTAGTCTATAGTATAGACTAAAAACTAGTTTATAGTATAGACTAAAAACTAGTTTATAGTATAGACTAAAAACTAGTCTATAGTATAGACTAAAAACTAGTCTATAGTATAGACTAAAGAATAGCCTATATTATAGACTAAAGAATAACCTATATTATAGACTAAAGACTAGTCTATAGTATAGACTATAGTCTAGTCTATCTAATGTATTGAATAGATTATAGACTATACACTAGTCCATATAGTCAATAAAATAGTCTATTTTATTTATATTTTACGCTATAGACTAGTAAATGGAATAGACTATAGTCTAATCAATAGAGTAGACTATATTCTAGTCAAAAGAACAGACTATATTCTATAGTCTATAATCAATTCTATTGACCAGAATACACTATAAACAACCTAGATCTTGGACTATATAGCCTAGAATTCTCTGTTCTTATCTATAGTCTTTTCTATAATATGTTTTGTATAACTTGTGCCAAAATCTCCTTAATCCTGCATCCTTAAGAAAAAAAATTTATCATTAAATCTTAAGTATAAATTAAAAATTCAATCCCCGTCCCTCTCGTACACATATGCATATTTGGAAATCTCAGCAGAAATTTTAATAGCTGCCAAAACCAACAAATCTTTGAAACCATTAAAGTAAATATTGGAGTCTTCCTAACATAAATATAAAACTTAAACATAACCTACAAAAAATAACAAATAAATGTACAATATTATTGATATACAAATTTAACAAATGAATCGATTATAATAAAGACAATTTCGTATTAAAATTTAAAGATAAATTTCAAAAACAAAATTTTCTTAATTAACAAAAATCTTAAAAATTTTTGAAGCAAACTTTAAAAAAAAAAAATAATGGTAATATAAAGCCATTATAAACTTACAATACAAACAAATATAGACTTAAATAATGAGCCAAATTTACAGGAATTTATAAGAAAATACTAAGATAAATACTAAATAAAAACACAACTTCTTAAAATAATTTTTTATAACTAACCTTAACATTTTTTTAAAACTATAAACAAAAACATTTAAAGAATGAATAATGAGAGTTGGAATTTTGATTAAATTAAAAGAAATCTTTTTTAAAAACAAGGCAAATAATTTAGAAATGGCACTATTTTCACTAAACTAAATACATAATATTCTTAATACAAAAAACACCATACCCAACAACATTTTTATTCTAAAAACTCTGTTGAAAAAATACCTACTAAAATATTTAGAAACTATTTAATGTACACATAAATGTTTAAATATTATAATGACAACTAAATTGGAAAAGAGAAAATTTGAAGAGATATTAATAACAAGCTCATAAGGAAATAAATCCTATAGCATTGTCTATAGCCTTGTCTACAGTATAGTCTATAGTTTATACTTAATCTCTCTCTTGACATTTAATCTCTCTCTTGACATTATTTTAATTTCAAAAAATATCTTTAAGATTATTTTTATATTTTTTATTTACCTTTTTGTCTTGTACTTAACTGGATACCATTACTTTCCTTTTCAAATCTTTTCTTGTTTAGTCTAATCCCTAAACTAATCAGCAATTAATGTAACGTCCATTTTGTACTTTTAATTTATTCTGAAAAGTTTTAATTTTGGGAAGTTATATAAATTAAAAATGTATTCTATAATTTACTAAAATAGCTATTAAATTACTATTAATCATTGGCCTCATCTTTTACACCAAGTAATTCAGTTTTAAATGCCAAGTATTATTTTGTAATTGAAATATGTTAAAAATCAAAATCATATCAAAATTTTTTTATGAGAATATTTTTATTACATTCCCAAGTCATTTATAATAATAATATATAAATATATTATTTAAGGCGATATTATTTGTTAACAAAAAAATATGTATATATTTTTTTAAATTATTTTATTTAAGTTTAAATGACAAAAATAAAATTTATGTTATAAAAAAAAAAATTAAATCTGTTTTATTCATTATATTCTATATGAACCGGTTAATTTTTCACGCTATTCTATATTAGCCGGTTAATTTTTCACGCTATTCTATATGAACCTTTTAATTTTTCACGCTATTCTATATGAACCGGTTAATTTTTCACGCTATTCTATATGAACCGGTTAATTTTTCACGCTATTCTATATGAACCGGTTCAGTTTTCACGCTATTCTATATGAACCGGTTCAGTTTTCACGCTATTCTATATGAACCGGTTCAGTTTTCACGCTATTCTATATGAACCGGTTCAGTTTTCACGCTATTCTATATGAACCGGTTCAGTTTTCACGCTATTCTATATGAACCGGTTAATTTTTCACGTTATTCTATATGAACCGGTTAATTTTTTACGCTATTTTTTTATGAACCGGTTATTTTTTACGCTATTCTATATAAACCGGTTAATTTTTCACGATATTCTATATGAACGGGTTAATATTTCACGCTATTCTATATGAACCGGTTAATTTTTCACGCTATTCTATATGAACTGGTTCATTTTCACGCTATTCTATATGAATCGGTTAATTTTTCACGCTATTCTATATGAACCGGTTAATTTTACACGCTATTCTATATGAACCGGTGCATTTTTTACGCTATTCTATATGAACCGGTTAATTTTTCACACTATTCTTCCAGTTTATTTTGCATTCGATTCGTAATAATTCCATTCTTTAATCTCTTTCACTGAAGCACTTAAATTTGTATAGACTAAAATTTTGTTGTTTTCTGACTAGTTTCAGAACAAAAAATAAAACAAAAATTAATATTATTGCTTCTTTTATAATATGTATCCATCATATTACTACCTATACCAGCATGAGCGGAGAGAGTATTAGATCGTTGTAATGATGTTTGTTATGCAGCTTGTATGCTAAACTTGAAAATTTCTGCTAAACCTGAAAATTTCTTCTAAACCTGAAAATTTCTGCTAAATTGAAAACACAAATAAAATTTCATATAAATAGTTAAGCCTACAAGAATTACATTATTAGTTTTCCTACAGCGTTTAAATATGAAGACATTTATTTTATTCAACTGTTGCCTTATGGTTGTGGGTAAATAAAACTTGTTAACACTTGAATTTAAGAAATTTTTAATATATACAATATTACCAATATTTTTCTCCAGCCTGTTGTTATGCCGATACTTTAACAGAAGATGAACAGGAAATTAAGGAAAAGTTCTATTTATCATTTATTCAACGACTAATTAATCCTATAAAATTTACTTTTACGAATAAACAAAATCCATACAAATCCGAAAATGTAAAATTTTATTTGTATACTAAAAACAATCCAGAAATTCCCCAAGAATTGCAAATCAATAATGAGGATTCGGTAAAAAAATCTTATTTTAATAAAACCCTACAAACTAAGTAAGTTTTTTTTAATAAAAATAATAAATTATTTCTTAAAATGTACGTTTACATTTCTTACAGAGTTATTATACATGGAATTCTAAGTTCTTACACGTCCACTCCCAATGGTCCCTTACGTGAAACTTATCTAGCACTAGGCGATTATAATATTATTTCGGTCGATTGGAAAATATATGCTAGCAATTTCCATTTTCGGGGCATACATTTGGTGGGCAGTGATATCGCCAAATTTTTGGATTTCTTAAATGAGAAATTTCATTTAAATTTTGACACATTAGTGGTTATAGGCCATAATTTGGGTGCTCATGTTGCAGGCTTTTGTGGAAAATCTGTAAAAAGTGATAAACTTTCCTATATTGTCGGTTTAAATCCTTTACCGATCGAATATGATGACATTGATTCGCGTTTGTCCAGCTCAGATGCCAAATATGTGGAAGTTATACAAACTGCTGGCAAAATTAATAAAGCCATTGGTACGATTTCATTTTATCCCAATTATGGTGAAGAAGAGCAACCAGGATGTTATGAAAAGATATGTTCTGACTTGAGGAGTATTAGATATTATAATGAAGCTCTAAAGGGCTACTTATTTCAACCCATTTATAAGTGTGATGATGCCGATATTTTAGAAGATAGAGACTGCACCGCAATAGCAAGTGAAGTACAAATAGGGGATCCTTTACAAATTAAACTAAAGATGGGTATTTACTCTTTTAAGACTAATAAAGAAGCTCCTTATGGTTATTTGTCCAAGGAAAGTTAGGTGGTTATTTTAAGATATTAATGGACTTTTGAGACTCAATAACATTTTTAAAGTTCAATAAAATAAAATTAATATTACTGAAATTTATTTAGTTTATTTATTTATTTGTTTACAAACTTGAATAGTTGACGCTATCTATTTATTAAATTTTTAAAATATTATGTATGTCTAATATCTTAATATTATTATTATTTTATAGAACACATACTTATAATTCAATAATACGATTAAAGTTAAAAAAATGTTTGATTAAAGAATTTTTCTTATGAAATTATTGGCCAAAAATATTTGGAAAGGAAATATATAATTAAACATGATATCAATTGAAACTATATAAATTTAAATTGTGGAGTCTTAAAAGAGAACTCATTTCCATCAAAAACTTTGCTTTCCTGGTAAGCTAGCGGGTAGAATAGGAAACAAAAATAAACTATTTATTTTTTTCCTGAATAATTAGTTATTTTTGTTCGACTTGTCCACAAATTCATGTAGTTATTTTTTGACTCTAGGGGTACTCAAAAATATGTACCTAAACGAAAACAAAAATAAAAAAAAAAACAAAAAAATTTTTCCGTCAGTGAGACTCGAACTTGGACACACACTAATCATTTGTTTTTATTGACTAACGTCTTACTCAGCGCACCATCTCGCACATAACATCCTAAGCGACAAAACTCTATTTAGTTTAAAATATCTTTTTAGACATTTTATTATAAAAAACTAACAGCTTCAGAATGGAGTTGAACCAACAACCTTCTGGTTGTTAATCCGGCGCTCTAGCCAACTCATCCACGTTATTGCATTATTGCTCTGCTATTATTATGCTATTGAGTACTTATTAATGTAATACAGAGTAGGCTAATAATAATGACGCCTCATTACCAAGAAACTACTTTAATAAGTAGTTGTTATTACCGAAAACCAAAAAGTTTTTGCTGGGTTAGTATTCGTATTTATTTAAAAGCTTTTAGTTTATTGTGTTCTAGGCTTAAAAGAGAAATTTTATTTTAAAAATGTATTTTTATTTAAAGCCTTTTGTTCAGCATCACAAAAAAAAAACGTAGTTCCGGTAAAGTTAAATTTTATTTATAAACTAAAAACCAAACAGAAACTTGTCAAAAATTACTCATAAATAATGAGGAATCAGTAAAAAATTCTAATTTTAATATAATAAAGAATAAAATAATATTAAAATTATTTCTTAATTCTTCTTGATTTATTTTATTTGCTGAATAATTATACACGGCTGGCTGAGATCTTATACCAAAATACCTAATTTTTCCATACGTAAGGTTTTTCTTCCCCAAGACAATTTTAATATTATATCGCTTGATTGGCATAAATATGTCAAATTAAATTATATTGCAGCTCGCTATAAGGTAACTTTGGTGGGAGAAGAAATAGCTGAATTAGTGGATTTTTAAATGACAAATTCCAAATGAATTTTGACTCTTTAGTAATTATAGGCCATAGTTTAGGTGCCTATGTGGAAGGCTTTTGTGGTAAATCTGTAAAACGTGGTAAATTACCCTATATAGTGAGTTTAGATCCTGCCTCTCCTTTGTTTAATTATGATAAACCTGACACGGCTTGTCTAGCTCAGATGCTAAATATGTTGAGACCATATAAAACAATGACAATATTCAGGGTACTCTGAAACCCATAGGAACTGCAGTATTTTATGGCAACTTTGGTCGTTTAGAACCTGGCTGTGGTATAGATATAGGAGGTAGATGTTCTCATGCCAGATGTGTGGATTTATATGCTGAGGCCATCATAGAATATTCATTTGCTTCCATTTATATGTGTGAGAATTTTGAGAATATTTTGAAGGAAAAAGGTTGTACTGAAGTGGTAAAAGGCGTAAAAATGGAAGGTCCTACTCGTACAGAACATAAAGCGAGTATTTATAATTTTGAAACAAATAGTGAATGAAGCTCCTTATGGTCATTTATAAATTGAAAATAAATTTTGGTATAGAAAGCTGATATTGATGGAATTTTATATTTAATAAGAAAATGGTGTTGTTATTTAACATTTATAGTTTATGCTAGTTTATTTTTATTTTTAATCTTAACCTAACAATAAAACGACAATGGACAACCATATCATCAGTGGGGCTCAACACGCTTATCTAAGGGGTAAATCTGTTGAGAGTGCGCTACATGATGTGGTGAGTTACATTGAACGCGGCCTGCAGTATAGGGAGTATACATTGGCAGCGTTCCTTGATATAGAAGGAGCTTTCAATAACATTAAGATTGAGGCTATTAGGGAATCACTAGAATCATTAGGCATTCAAAGCTTCCTAATCGAATGGATTATTTTGATGCTGAATAGCCGAATAATTAATTCGAACTTGGGAGATGCATGCGTAAGGAAGATAGTGACTAGAGGAACTCCGCAAGGAGGAGTTCTCTCGCCCATACTATGGCTCTTAGCCGTCAATGTCATTCTACGACAATTTGACGCAAGAGGGCGGAAAATCGTTGCCTATGCTGATGACGTGGTTATACTGATCACGGGTAAGTTTCTTTCCACGATCAGTGACGTCATGCAGTATGAACTTAACGAACTGTCCTCATGGGCCACTAGTAAGGGTTTAGGGGTCAACCCGGGGAAGACGGAGCTAGTTCTTTTCACCAGAAGGTACAGGATTGAGCAATTTAGGCTACCGGTACTAGGGGGGACTGAACTAGGATTGAAGAAGGAGGCAAAATATCTTGGTGTGTTCCTTGATAGTAAATTATCTTGGAAGAGGAACACTCAGGAGAGGCTTAAGAGAGGTCTCAACGCCTATTACACATGCAGGAACTCCATAGGTAAGAGTTGGGGACTCAAACCGAGGGTAGTAAATTGGATTTACACCTCGGTGGTGAAGCCAATTCTGACGTATGGATGTCTTGTCTGGTGGGAGGCAATGAGAATAGGAAGTCGTAGGAATCTTTTGTCTAAAGCCCAGAGATGTGCTTCGATTGGTATAACGGGTGCCGTAAGAAGCACACCTCAGGCGGCACTTGACGTCATTCTGCATCTCCTACCCATTGAGGAGTTTGTGATGGGAATGGCTGCAAGGAGCCTGCTTAGACTTAGTGAACTAGGACTTACAGGATCAATCAGAATAGGACATTCCAAACTTTTAAACGAGGTCAATCTCGGTGGACAAACCCTGGTTCCTTCTGGATCCACGGACTATATGTGCACGGAGGTCGATTTCGGGGAAAATCCTATACTGATTATTCCGAGTAGGAACCAATGGTCGGGTAGGGAGAAACTATTCAGTGGAGTATCGGTGTTCACTGATGGATCCAAAATGGATACAGGCACTGGTGCAGGTGTGTATCTAGTTGAGGGAAACATCAGGAGGACGTATAGACTCCCGGATAGTTGTAGTGTGTTCCAGGCGGAAATTCTAGGTATTCTTAGGGCCACAGAATTGATTGCAGGGAACATTGAGGTGAATACAGAGGTAACTCTGTATGTGGATAGCCAGGCGGCGCTGAAGGCCTTGAAAGGACATTTTGTCAAGTCTAGGCTAGTTAGCGACTGTAAGAGGGCTCTTAGGAGACTGATGGGGAATTATCATATTAGACTCTGCTGGGTACCGGGTCATTGCGAGATAAATGGCAATGAGGTAGCTGACGAATTGGCTAGGGACGGCTCAGCTTTGGATAGGACTGCAAGTGAAAGCGGTGTGAGACCACCTCTGGGCTTTTACTTCAGGTTAGTTGGGGAGTGGATTCGGGAATTGTAGAACGGACTGCAGATTATCAAGGGTCCTAGGGACCAAACTTGATAAAGCAGATGCAAATCTACTTTTAAGCATGAAAAGGGGAAACCTGAAGACTATGATAGGTGTTCTGACAGGTCATTGTCCCATAGGGGAAATGATAGGGAATTGGGATAGGGGCTCCTCCGGTCTTTGCAGAATGTGCGAAGATAATGAGGAGCTGGAGACGGTGGAACATATTATATGTCACTGTCCATGTCTACAACTAAGTAGGCAGAAATGGTTAGGCAGTCGATTCCTTGACGAATTGGACAGTATATCGAGATTAAATCTCGATAGACTGATAGGATTTGTCATGGGAATAGGCTGGCTAAGAGGGGGTCGCTGGCCTAGAGCGAGCGACACGGGGAGGTAGTACTTCTTCTTTTCAAGTTCTTTCTATTCTTTTCTATTCTTCTCTTGGTCTCGACTCTTTCTCCACTATTTTCTTTCTTGATCCTTTCTATATTCTATCTGTAGTTTGTTTCTATTTTCTTCACGAAGGGACTCACAATGGACCTCATGGTCTCCGAGTGGATGCACAAGAACTCTTATGAGTGCTGTGCAACCCTTCTTTACCTACCTACCTACCTACCTATCAATAAAACGTGTCTGCCATCTAAGAAATATTAGTTTATATAAAATATTTTGATTCCATGCTTAATCATTTTAATAGAAAAATTTCTTTAACAAAATCCTAATTGAATTTTTTCAACTTTTGTAAGCAAGAAACTTCGTCCTTTCAGAGAAAAAATCGGAAATTTTTTTTTAAAGAATTTTTGTGTTGAAAAAATTAACTAAGTAAATCCAGTATTAACCGAGTTATAAGGTTAAAAAGCGTTATTACATTTTTTGAAGCTCCTATATTAGTTATGGGTCGCATTCTTGCATAAATCTATCACAAATATTTTTTTTCGAATTTCGGTTTTCCACCATATCCTATTTTAAGCACAATAAACAAACTTTCACCTCATTTTCATAATATATATTGGGAGATATAAAAAGTACCCTCGGTTTTTTGTCACTAGATGGTGTTGATGCCTATATAAAGGGTAAAACTAATTCGATTGTGTCAAACGAACACTTGCTTAAAAAGTGACATTTCAGGTTTGACTTTTGGTGAAGATAGTTCTTTTATTCGTCGATAATGTAAAAAATTATATTGATTTTAAATTGAGTGAAAAATCGGAATAAATACGCTATGTGAGCTTTTATATCATAAAAAAGGAAAAAAATGCTACAAAATGCTGTGAGTGAACCGCCGTACGCAGGAGTGGTTTGTGCGATTCAGTTTTGGAAATTTCAATATCAAAGATGCATGTCGCTCAAGTCGGCCAGTCACTGAAAAAGTGTATGAAATTTTGCAACTGGTGGAGCAAGAGCACGCAAGCTGCCAAGATATAATGAAAGCATTAAACTCAACCACATAACTGTTTGGAATCATTTTAAAAAGCACGATGTTTAAATTAGGAGTTATCGAAAAGAAATTGGGTTGACCGAAATACCATCAGTGAAACGCTGCTGAAACGCAACAAAATCGAGCAATTTTTGAAACGGGTTATTACAGGCGATGAAAAATGAGTTTGTTACGAGAATATGAAGTGAAAAAAATTAATGGTCAAAGTCCGGCATCCCTCCTCAAACGACTTCAAAGCCTGATTTAACGGCAAACAAGGTTATATTGGGTGTTTGGTGGTATTGGAAGGGAATTATCCATTAAAGGCTGCTACAATCTAGTGAAATGATCAATTCTGAATTCTACTGTTCACAACTCGACCTTTTGAATAAAGCAGTCAAGAAAGAGCGATCAGAATTGAATAACAGAAAAGGTGTAGTATGCCATCATGACAATACCAAGCTACACACATCTATGATGATTCGCCAAAAATTTACAGCATTTGGCCAGGAAGTTTTGATGCATTCACCGTTTTTTCGGTCTCTGCAAAACTCTCTTGATGGTAAAAAATTGGCCAACCGAAGAAACGCTGAAAATTACTTGGCCAAGTTTTTCGCCGATAAACCATAGAAGTTCTACAGCGATGGAATTATGAAGCTACCTGAAAAATAACAAGAGGTCATAGATAATAATAGCAAATACATATGTATTTGATTTAAAATTTATTTTCAATGAAGAAAATTTTAGTTCAAAAAATTAAAAAAACCGCAGATACTTTTAATATGACCTATTGCATAAGAATGGCCTTATGATAACACGATTTTTTATAAAATAAATTTATTTTCACTTCTTTAATCTGAGACCATTTTTGAACTCCTTTATGTGTATTTATAAATTATATACACTATTTCAAATAAATAAAAATTTTCAACAAAAGTATATGATTTTGACCTCTTACTATTAAGAGACAGTAAGCCCCATTAATATAAAAATTTATTCGCTTAGAATTACCTAATGAATCAGTCAATTTCAAACCAAATGTTTATTGACTACTTTTCTCTCCCTTGTGCAGCGTCTCCTTCAATGCTAGCAAATTTAAGTTTTGCCTCTAAAACTTTTAGAAAACCAACAAACAGTGACAACAGCAGGAATGCGAAAAAAAACGTGATAAAAAAATTTTAAGGCCAGAAAATAAATATGTTATACGAATAGTAATTAAATTGCACAATAGCAAGAAAATGTAGAACCCCTCTAACACCATCAACCGGTTTTCTAATGGGATATTATTATTATTATTATTTTTATACCCTACACCACCATAGGTGGTTGGGGTATTATGCGTTTGTGCTGATGTTTGTAATCCACCTTAAATTATACCAATCGACTCAGAATCACTTTTTAAATCGATCTAACAATATCCATCCGTCCGTCTGGCTGGCTGGACGGCTGGCTGTCCATGTAAACATTGTGCACAAAGTACAGGTTGCAATTTTGAAGATAATTCAATGAAATTTGGCACGTAGGACTTTTATGATACAAGGACGAAGCCTATTGAAATTGGTTATGATCGTTACATTATTTCACCTAGCCCCCATACAAATATCCTCCCGGAATATGGGTTTAACGATCACAAATGCAATATAGCAAATATAGCAATATTTTAATGAAATTCGGTGCAAGGAAGGTTTGTATAAGTTTTACTCTTTGTGCCAAATATCATGAAAATCGGTAAATAATTGACCATAGCTCCCATATATAAGCCCTCTTCCGAAAATTAACGTGCATAAGTCACATATACATGTAAGTATCAGGTTTATATTCGACACAAATAAGTAAATAGAAATCACAGTGACAAATTTTATGAGAATCACTCCATAATTTACCATAGCTCCTATATAAGCCCACTTTCGGGAATCACCCTAAAGTGCATAAATTCATGTAAATGTTAGTATTAACGTAATATCATGTATTCGTATATTTTATCTTACACTTAGTAAAAGTATCGGACCACATTTATCCATATGTCTAATATAAGATCCCTCCACGAATTTTGATGGTCATACACAATGGTGTGGGGTATCATTTGGTCGGGCTTGACCGACTATATCTTTCTTACTTGTTTTTTTTTTATTAAACTTTGGTTAAGTAAAATGAAAAAAAAATAAATAAATAAAGACTGTTTAAAATATAAATTGTTAAGCCTACAATAATGACATTGTTAGTTTTTCTTTAAAAGCTTTAACATGCAGAAGATATTTATTTTCATATACTACAATTTTTTGTTAGTGGGTAAATTCGAATTTACAGAATTTCATTATAAGATTTTTATTTACATTTAAAATGTTCTTTAAGCTTTTTGTTCTGCTAATCCTTTAAAAGAAAATGATGAAATCTCCAGTGATTCTCTAAATGTAGTCAATGTTAAATTTTATTTATATACTAATAACAATCCAAAAACTCCTCAAGTATTATTGACGAACAATAAAGATTCGGTGAAAAGATCTTATTTTAATAATACCCAACAAACCAAGTAAGTTCTCTATCAATCAATTATAAATATTTATAAATTATTTCTTAATTATTAATTAAAAATTTTATTTATAGAATAATTATACATGGCTGGCTGGCTTCTTATAAGATCACTCCCAATGTTCCTATACGTGACGCTTATCTATCCCAAGGCAATTACAATATTATAGCGGTCGATTGGGAGAAAGAGGCCAGTAGTATTTTTTACTTTCCTGCTGTTACAAAGGTGCAATTGGTGGGCAATGAAGTAGCCAAATTTGTAGATTTTTTGAATGAGAAATTTGCACTGAATTTTGATTCTTTAGTGCTTATAGGCCATAGTTTGGGTGCTCATGTGGCTGGCTATTGTGGTAAATTAGTAAAACGTGGCAAATTGTCCTTTATCGTGGGTTTAGATCCAGCTTCTCCTTTATTTAATTTTGATAACCCTACTGGCCGTTTATCCTGTACCGATGCCAATTATGTGGAAACTATACAAACTCATGGTAAATTTAATGGTTTTAAAAAACCTATTGGCACAGCTACCTTTTATGCCAACTGGGGTTACGAACAACCTGGCTGTGATAATGATGAATGTTCCCATATAAGAAGTATTGATTTATATACTGAAGCTATTCGTGGCTATTCGTTTGCTCCAATTTATAAGTGTCAAAGTTATGAGGATATTAAGAATAGGAGGGGTTGTACTGAAGAAGCAACGGATGTGCAAATAGGTGATCCTAAACAAATTGAACAGCGGAAGGGTATTTATAATTTTGAAACGAATAGTAAAGCACCTTATGGTTATTTACAAAAAGTGAAATAAAATAATTTATTATTGAAAAATAAATAAATTGTTATTTAATACACATACAGAACTCGCATATACTTATGTGTATAAGCCTCAAACAAAAGAGCTACTCAAATTATTAAACTCTCCTCTATTTTATTTCTCATGCTTATCAGACATCTCTTCCAATTCAAAGCAGTGTCATTGTAATTATTTCTTTACAAAAATAAACTGGACAAGTTATAATGATATACAAAAATTGAGTTTGTGTTTGTTTTCTCCACTTTTAATTGAGAGAGTTGTAAGAAAGGAATGATAAACAAAATAAAAAGAGTTTAATATTTGAATTGCTTTGTTTATATTTTTGTTCAAGTCTTATTCTTAATGAGAGTAGAAATTTTAAACAATTTGAGTTGTTTTTTTGTTAAAGGTGTTTTGTTTTTATGCCATTCCTTTTTATTTTTAGCAAATGCACATTTTAATGTAAAATTAATTATTTTACTTGCGTTATCAAGATAAGATTTTTTTTATTTTTTATATTTAAAATGCAGTTTTGTCGAATGATTTTGTTATTATTTTTTTCCTGTAATTTATGAAAATTTTAGTTGACCTTTAAAATTAAAAGGAAAGATAATAAAATATTTTCAATTTTACAGTTTTTATTCGTATTTTTGTTCCTTTGATTTATGAATGTGTAGCAAAATCGTCAAGCACACACATATAGGAGGGTTCATCGGCAGTAGCTCTTTGAAGTATGTGTCTGCGGGCGAACAAAAAATCAGGGAATAACAGTTATTTTTTTTTTTTACTTTTATATATATGTTGAGCAAAATAATTTTTATATTTTTCTAAGTATATAAAAGTAATTTTCTGATTTCTCTTATATTGAAAAATAGTATTATAAAACACAAAAAATCGACAAAACGGGGAAAACCCGCCAAACCAAAATACAAATCGTCAAAATCAAAAAATCGAAGAAAAAACGAAGAAAATCCGCCGAAAAGGAATCAAAAATAGCCAAAAGGAAAAAATCGCCAAAATTAAAAAAACAGCAAAATAAGAAATCCTAAATGGCAAAAAATCGTCAAAACGGACAAAACCACCAAAATGAAAAAATCTCAAAACTTAAAAAATACGACAAAATAAAAAAATCGCCAAAACTATGACTGCCAAAACGGGAAAAACCTTAAAATGAAAATAATGCTAAAATGAAAAAAAGGTCAAAACAAAAAATAAGAAAAAACCTCTGTTTTGGCGGAATAACGTTAAAACAAAAAATTTTCCAAAATGAAAGAATCGCCAAATATGGAAAAAACCCAAAACAGAAAAAAATCACCAAAATAAAAAACTGCTAAAACAAAAAAAGATTCAAAACGAAAAAAACTGTAAAATGAAAATAACGCTAAAATGAAAAAAGGCAAAAAAAAAACAAAAATAAAAAAGAATCACCAAAACGGAAAAAAACGCTAAAAAACAAAAGGAACAAGTGGGAATGTTATATTCAGCTTGGCCAAATCTATATATCCAATATCGCCAAAACGAAAAAGCTAAAACAAAAAAAATCGCAAAAGGTAAAAAATCACCAGCTAAACTAAAAAAAAGGCCCGCATACTCACGAAAATTCAGTTATATTTAAAAATAAACTGTTATACTTAAAAAGTAACTGTTATACACAAAATAGAGCTCACATAACCCTAAAAATTAACTAATATACTCCCAAAAATACAGTTATTTTCTAATATGATCTGTTATACAATGTATATAAATGTTATATTGCATTCAGTGTTAAAGAATAACAAAATTATTAATGAATTTAAACTGAAAAATTGCTATATAAGAAAATAAAGCTGTTATACAGTAGTTTTAAAATAAATTTTCATAAAAAAACCATTATACTTTGATTTAAAGTCAAAAAATATGAAATTCCTAACAATTTCTTAAACAATTGTACATTAAAACTGTTATATAACAGTTTTTAAAGAAAAGCTTTTCCCGTACTAGACAGAAAAACGGTAACATGTTTTTCTGTCTAGCACTAGAATAACAAGAAAAAATAATTTCTTATTACTTTTACCTGTTTCTAAACCAGCACAACTGAAGAGAGTATCGATCGTCTGTCCGCTACACCTAATATTTGTCTAGAGAAGAGTTTTTCAAATAAAACTTTATATAAATAGTTAACACCATAAGAATTGCACGATTAGTTTTCCTTCTAACGTTAAAACATGAAGACAATAATTTTCTTCAACTATTGCCTTCTAGTTGTGGGTAAATAAAACTTGTTATACACAAAAATTTAAGTAGTTTTTTTTTTTATTTTAAACTAATATTCTTCTCCAGCCTTATGTTATACCAATATTTTAGGAGCAAGTAAAGAGGATTTTATGAACGAACTCATTGAAAGCCTTATTAAGCAAGTTAACCCTTTTCAATTCTTTTATGAGAAGATAAATGAAGCACTTCAACCAGACGATGTTAAATTTTATTTATACACAAAAAACAATCCAGAAACTCCCCAGGAATTGCAAATCAATAATGAAGATTCAGTAAAAAATTCTCATTTTAATAAATCCCAACAAACTAAGTAAGTTTCTTTAATAAAAGATAATTTTAAATAAATTTTGAATAAATTAAATTTCTTTCAGAATTATTATACATGACTGGCTTGGTTCCTATACATCTATACCTAATGGTCCCTTACGTGAGGCTTATTTATCTCAAGATTCTTACAATATCATATCAGTAGATTGGAATGATGCCAAAAATATTTCTTATTATCCACCCACCAAAAAGGTCCAATTGGTGGGGAAGAAAATAGCTGAATTAGTCGACTTTTTAAATGAGAAATTTGGAATGAATTTTGATTCGTTAGTAATTATAGGCTATGGTTTGGGTGCTCATGTGGCCGGTTTTTGTGGCAAATCTGTAAAACGTGATAAACTTTCCTATATTGTAGCATTAGATCCAACTGCGTTCTTGTATAATTTCGAAAATATTGATAAACGATTGGACAGCTCGGATGCCAAATTTGTTGAAACCATACAAACTATTGTTAGGCCGCGCGGAGTTCCAGTACCATTTGGAACGGCTGTCTTTTATGCCAACTGGGGTTACAAGCAACCTGAATGTAACGGAAGGGAAAGAGAAGAGTGCTTTCATAGAAGAAGTATTATTTTATATACTGATGCCATTCGGGGATATTCATTTGATCCCATATATAAGTGTCCCAGTTTTAAGAATATTCTACAAAAGAGTAACTGTACTGAAGTGGCAAAAGATGTGATGATAGGTGATCCTACTGTAATAGAACATAAGGCGGGTATTTATAATTTTGTGACAAATAAAAATGCACCATATGGTCATTTTTAAAAGCAAAAAGAGGAAAGTTAACGTTAATTTAAAGATATCACTTAACTTAAGTCTGAATAAATTTTTATATAATTAAAGTTGGAATAAATTAATAATATTGTAACTGATTTTCATTCCTGCAATTCTATGCGTTTATAAGTTAGTAAGTATAGAATCGGTAAATTTTTCATTCGAATAAATATAAAGTAGATCATATTTTATTAGCATATTTTTTAAATAACTAGATTTATTCAATTTTAATGAACCGATTCATTTATCATTGACTCGGTTCTAATGAACCGATTCATTAATCGACATGAACCAATTCATTCATCATAATTGACTCGATTCTAATGATTCATCATCATCAATCATCGATTTAATCATCATCATTCACTCCATTATAATGAACCGGTTCATTCTTTACGCTATTCTATATGAACCGGTTCATTTTCCATTCTATTCTATATGAACCAGTTCATTTTCCATGCTATTCTATATGAACCGGTTCATTCTTCACGCTATTCTATATGAACCGGTTCATTTTCCATGCTATTCTATATGAACTGGTTGATTTTTCACGCTATTCTATATGAACCGGTTAATTTTTCACGCTATTTCATATAAACCAGTTAATTTTTCACGCTATTCTATATGAACCGGTTCATTTTTCACGCTATTTTATATGAACCGGTTAATTTTTCACGCTATTCTATATGAACCGTTTTATTTTTCACGCTTTTCTATATGAACCGGTTAATTTTTCACGCTATTCTATATGAACCGGTTAATTTTTTACGCTATTCTATATGAACCGGTTAATTTTTCACGCTATTCTATATGAACCGGTTAATTTTTCACGCTTTTCTATATGAACCGGTTAATTTTTACGCTATTCTATATGAACCGGTTAATTTTTCACGCAACTCTATATGAACCGGTTCATTTTTCACGCTATTCTATATGAACTAGTTAATTTTTCACGCTATTCTATATGAACCGGTTCATTTTTCACGCTATTCTATATGAACCGGTTCATTTTTCACGCTATTCTATATGAACCGGTTCATTTTTCACGCTATTCTATATGAACCAGTTCATTTTTCACGCTATTCTATATGAATCGGTTCATTTTTCACGCTATTCTATATGAACCGGTTCATTTTTCACGCTATTCTATATGAACCGGTTCATTTTTCACGCTATTCTATATGAACCGGTTCATTTTTCACGCTATTCTATATGAACCGGTTCATTTTTCACGCTATTCTATATGAACCGGTTCATTTTTCACGCTATTCTATATGAACCGGTTCATTTTTCACGCTATTCTATATGAACCGGTTCATTTTTCACGCTATTCTATATGAACCGGTTCATTTTTCACGCTATTCTATATGAACCGGTTCATTTTTCACGCTATTCTATATGAACCGGTTCATTTTTCACGCTATTCTATATGAACCGGTTCATTTTTCACGCTATTCTATATGAACCGTTTCATTTTTTACGCTATTCTATATGAACCGGTTCATTTTTTACGCTATTCTATATGAACCGGTTCATTTTTCACGCTATTCTATATGAACCGGTTCATTTTTCACGCTATTCTATATGAACCGGTTCAGTTTTCACGCTATTCTATATGAACCGGTTCAGTTTTCACGCTATTCTATATGAACCGGTTCAGTTTTCACGCTATTCTATATGAACCGGTTCAGTTTTCACGCTATTCTATATGAACCGGTTCATTTTTCACGCTATTCTATATGAACCGGTTCATTTTTCACGCTATTCTATATGAACCGGTTCATTTTTCACGCTATTCTATATGAACCGGTTCATTTTTCACGCTATTCTATATGAACCGGTTCATTTTTCACGCTATTCTATATGAACCGGTTCATTTTTCACGCTATTCTATATGAACCGGTTCATTTTTCACGCTATTCTATATGAACCGGTTCATTTTTCACGCTATTCTATATGAACCGGTTCATTTTTCACGCTATTCTATATGAACCGGTTCATTTTTCACGCTATTCTATATGAACCGGCTCATTTTTCACGCTATTCTATATGAACCGGTTCATTTTTCACGCTATTCTATATGAACCGGTTCATTTTTCACGCTATTCTATATGAACCGGTTCTTTTTTCACGCTATTCTATATGAACCGGTTCATTTCTCACGCTATTCTATATGAACCGGTTCATTTTTCACGCTATTCTATATGAACCGGTTCATTTTTCAATCTATTCTATATGAACCGGTTCATTTTTCACGCTATTCTATATGAACTGGTTCATTTTTCACTTCATTCTATTATTTATTTATTTACTTACTTATTTGCTAGCTTTTCCCTTAGCGCTTCGCTACCCCATTTGATGTGATAACTGATATTTACTTTATATGTGGGCTACTACTCTTCATATCAATATTTGATATGAAAATTACTCCTACGACTTTCTAGCAATATGATAAACTAGAAGTTCACACGAAGTTTTAGCTCCCTCAATATAATAGTTCCTTAGAAATACCATAATGAATATTTGCTTTGTATGGAGGCTACCACTCCCCTGCTACGATCGAATAATAAAATATCATATTTGAATTTGGGAACACACAGGATGATTCTGTGAAAATTTGAAGCAAATCGGTTCAGCCCTTTGAGTTAAAAAAAAAGTAGTTGTAAATCCAACATAGCCTATAAAATTCGCAAGCCAAGCACTATCTGTGTGTCAAATTTCATGTAAATAGCTTAATTGATAACGTGCAAAATTATAAAAAATCAAATTTTTAAAAGTAGGCGTAAAATGTGGGCCTATAACCACCTCCGGCACAGGTACTATCTCTGTGTCAAATTTGGTGAAAATCGGTTCAGCCGTTTAGATATGATAAACAAGCAAACTTACAGTTCATTTTTATAATACGCTAGCTTATGCCGGTGAGCTTCGCTGACCCTTTTGATGCGACAACCAATATTTACTAATATCGTTGATGAGAAAGATATTCTTACAAAATTGTATAACTTTTGCTTTATGAGTTCCTAAGATGTACAATATTTTCGTTCCACTGGTTCTATCCTTCCTACTTTCATTCTGAATTTTATGGATGATGAGAAAGATATTCCCGTAAAAGTTTAAAACTTTTACTGTAACAATATTTAACTTATCCGATAACTAGTATTTTCTTTGTATGGGGGCTATCACTCCACATAGATCTATCCACCCTATTTTCATCTCAATTATGTAAATTGATAATAAAATTATTTCCACAAAATCTTTGGACTTTATCTGTAATAGTTCTGAAGATATGTAATAATTAGTATTTACTTTGTATGGGGGCTACCATACCCCCTGGTCCAATCGAAAAATAAAGCAGCCTATTTCACTTCTGTGTATTACAGAATGATACTGTGAAAATTTAAAGAAAATCGGTCTAGCCCAAAAAATCACACATTGATTTTTATATACATATATAGATACAAAATATACCCTACAAACATTTGGAAGATATCTTCCTGGAAGAAATTTACGCAATATCTTATTTTTATTATTTTGATGAAATCATCAAAGCAATAATTTTCTAATATTGCATTTTTATCAGTTTTAAGAAAATTAGGCAATAAACAATAAAAAATATAAAAAATTAAAAAAAAATTTTATTATTTCATATATTTATTACATCTTCCAGAGGGTTATCTGCCGGTATCTTCTTTTTTTCGCCTAAATGATTATGTAGCAATATTGCCTATTTTCCTACATTGCAAGTTCGTAATTCGCGACTACACATTATCGCGACGGCCCGGTTATCGCGACTGCTTAATTTTTAAAATTGCATAGTTTACGAAATTTGTCTATAACCAAAAAAGAGAAATCGCCGTCTTTTGGTATATTAACCTTTTTGGATGATTTTGATGTTCAATTTTGATATAAACAACTGGATTCAAGAATAATTTCATGTGGAAGGTAACGAAGAGCAAATGGAATTATCAGATACGGAATCGAAGGATTTATACGATAGTGGTCATGAAGAAATTACATAAAAATTTTCAATAAAATTTTGGGTTCTGTTATCGCGAAAATTCAGTTTTCGCGACAGGTCTGGTTTTTTAATTAGTCGCGAAAATCGATCTTGCACTGTATTTGTATATATTGGTTCAGTTAAAATAAAAACCGAATCATTTTTTATCCGATTCTCTGAACTGATGCGTTTTTCATTTTGTTTGATTCTGGTAGAGCATGGCTTTTGCCAATAAAAATAAAAAACTTTTGGCACAAAGACAAAAACCATTTGGAACAAAAAGTTATTCAAAGTTATGCAACCAAATTGTTAATAAGATATACATACAAATATGGAGTTAAATTAAATGGGAATATGAGAGTTTAGTACTTTAGTTACATGTTTTAATATAAAAGATAATTTACGCATTATTTATGATGTTTTACAATGGGGAAAACCTAAAGCGTTTTTATACTTTTGAGGAAAAGAATGACATTTTATATAAATTGTAAAACTTGCTAGAATTCCAAGGTTAGTCTTTATTTAAGTTTTAACATGAAGACATTTAATTTTCTGTACTTTTGGTTTTTATTAGTGGGTAAATATATTTAATACTATATTTATTTATTTCCTTAACAAATTCTTTACTAGCAAGAAATAATTACTTAAGTATCCCGCTTAACATCAGCAATACCAAATTTTATTTGTATACTAAATCCAATCCAGAAACTCCTCAGGAATTGCAAATCAACAATGAGAGTTCAATTAAACTGTCGAATTTTAATAACTCTCAACACACCAAGTAATATTTTAAGATAACTAAAAATTATGTTTATATTAAATATTTTTTGTTTTTTTTTATAATTTTCATATAGAATTCTTATTCATGGATGGTTGGGTTCTTACAAGACTACACTTAATGGTCCAATACGTGAGTCTTATCTATTCCAAGATGATTATAATATAATATCAGTAGATTGGGAGAAATATGCCAGTAGTATACTTTATTTTCCAGCTGTCAGAAATGTACCCAAGGTGGGTAATGATGTTGCTGAATTTGTGGATTTTTTAAATGAGAAATTCGCCTTGAAATTTGCTTCGTTGGTGCTTATAGGCCATAGTTTGGGTGCTCATGTGGCCGGATTTTGTGGTAAATCTATAAAACGTGGTAAACTTTTTTATATCGTGGGTTTAGATCCAGCTTCTACATTGTATAGTTATGACAAATCTGCTGAGCGCCTAGCCAGCTCAGATGCCAATTACGTTTAAACAATACAAACTGATGGTAAAGATAATGATAATCGTAAAGGTCGTGGATTTTCACAACCTATTGGTACAGCTTCTTTTTACGCCAACTGGGGCCGGCGACAACCTGGTTGTAATAAATATTTATGCTCTCATTTAAGAAGTATTACTTTGTATGCTGAAGCTATAAGGGGTTATTCATTTGCTCCCATCAATAAGTGTCAGAGTTATGAGAATATTTTGAAAAAGAGTGGTTGTACTGAGTTGTCAACAAATGTGCAGATAGGTGATCCTACACAAATTGAGCAACAAGACGGTATTTATAATTTTGAAACGAATAGTGCGGCTCCATATGGTCATTTATAAAAGGAAAATAAACAATTTAATAAACGATTAAATAAAACAATTACATATTATTCGAAGGCTTTTTCATTGCATGTAGTTTTTATTCTTTATTGATTCTATATGATCCTGTTTATTTTTTACTACATTATACCTGGGGTGCTCCGCTAAACCTATCGTATTGAAATAGAAATGTTTAATGTAAATAAAATTTATTTTTGGTATACAATATTTTCCAGAAAATCCAATCCGCTTATTAACAATTTAATAAAAAATATTGGTATAAACATTTAACGATCGTAGCTTATCAAATACTGAAGAAATTTCAAAGTAGATAAATAAATAGCTTTCAAATATTTATTTCAAATATTTTTTTTACCAATTTAAAATTGTTATACCTGATTTTTCTACAAAAAACTGTGAAAATTCGTGAAAAATAAAACAACCAATATAAATAACGATTTTTTTCTGGTGATTTTTTGTTTATTTTAGCGTTTTTCCGTTTTGGAATTTTTTTCCATTTAGACAATTTGTTTTTATTTGGCGATTTTTCCGTTTAGGCGGATTTTTTGTTTTTCTGTTTTGAAATTTTTTTTATTTCGACTTTTTTTCATTTTTGAGATTTTTATTAGTTTTAGCGGTTTTTTCGGTTTCTTCTGTTTTGACGATTTTTTTCCGTTTAATTTAGTTTTATTTTTGCAATTTTTCCGTTTTGACGTTTTTTTCCGTCCTGGAAATTTTATTTTGGCTACTTTTCCATTTCGACGATTTTTTCCGTTTTGGCGACTTTTTATTATGACTTAAATTTTAGGGTTTTTTCGTTATAGCATTTTTCCCCCTTTTTTTCATTTCGAGATTTTTTTTATTCTGACGACTTTTATTTTTTACTTTAGCGATTTTTTATGTTCTGCTGTTTTTTCGTTTTTTTACTTTTTCACGTTTTAGCTTTTTTCGATTTTTTTTTGTCGTGTTTTTTCTGTTCATTTTGCCAGTTTTTTATCTTTTTACCGTTGTTTTACAATAAGAAGCAAAAAATGTTTATATTACTTAAAAAAAATATACGATATCTTCTATTGCTGTTCGAAAAAGTAAAACTTATTTTAAATATCAAAAATATATAAAATAAGCTTATCTTGATAACGCAAGTAAAATAATAAACAGCGGTATAAAAACAAACACCTTTCAATAAGCAACGCAAATTGTTTACATTTTCTACTTTATTTTTCATTATGCATAACTCAAACAAAAAAAAAAAAATTAAAATAAACAAAGCAATTCAAAGTACTAAAATCTATCCTTACAACTTTCTCAATTAAAATGGAAAAAACTCTAACTCGGTCTTTTGTTGTGAGTCTTATACACATATAAGCGAGTTTTGTATATGCATTAGTAGCAACTTTTAAAGTTTATAACTTCTAAAATACTGAAAGGATTTAAAAAAAAGTTTTATTTATATTATACTTTTCTAATGGTATATTATAAAAAGGATATATACTTTGAGCGTAAAAGAGATTACTGGAATTGTGTTTGTCTATTTATTATATAGATCTGATTCTCTATGATAGAAGGGTTGCTTTGTGTGTCATTTCATTAATTATCCTCTTTTATAGTTTCTTCTTTTATTTGTTTCTTGTGTATTTTTATTTTTTACTTATTATCAAAACTTAATTTTATAATTTATATTTACATCGTTTATATTATTCTAAAACTACTTTTATAATTATTAATAAAAAAATCTTACTATACAACACATACAATACATAAAAAAAAACCAAACGAAAATTACCACAATACATATAGTTTAAGTTTAATATTTAATTCATATACTGTGTCAACATACTACTACTACTTTCTGGTGGTGGTGGCATACTAACCTCAGCATTATGGCTTGCCATCTTACTGTTATGTTCCGTATGTAAACTTGTGCTTTCCAGCAGAACTGGTCCACCTGTTGCTTGAACTATATCATTTGTTGTTGTTTTCTCTAAAGCTGCATCATGTGTACGCATATGTGAATTAAGACCACCAGATTGGGCAAAACCTTTGCCACATATTTTACAGACATGTTTACGATCCTTTGAATGTATAAGTTTATGTACACGCAAAGCTTTTTTGCGTTGGAATGTTGAACCACAAATATCACACTTAAAGGGCCGTTCACTACTGTGAGTAACCGCATGAACATTGAGATCGTGAAATGAAAAGAAACTTTTACCACAAACATCACATTTAGCGGGTCTTTCACCGGTATGTCGCCGCATATGGGCTGTTAGCACACCACGATCCCTACACCTTTTTCCACATATTTCACAAATGACTGGCATTAGTCCTGTGTGGCAAATCATATGAGATTTTAATTCTTTATCGGTAAAGAATTCTTTATTGCATTCCTTGCACTTATGGGCCTTAATGCCTGTATGGCGTATCTTATGACGCATCATATTACCCGTTTGTGTAAAGGGTTTACCACATATATCACAAAATATACCGGTATGTTTCCATTTGTGGCCTCGCAAATCACGGGCGGAGCGAAAAGTTTCATTGCATTGATCACATTTATGTTCGGCCTTGGGTTCTTTGGGTTTTTTAGGCGGTTTATTAGGATTGTGTACACTGTAATTGTGCTTTTGTAAACTGTGCTTGGAACGATATGAACGCTTGCAGGTGAGGCAAGGAAAGGGGAGCTCATCTGTATCACTGTTCTTATCATCGCATTCCGACTAAAAAGATATTAAATTCTTTACAAATTTTTCCTCTTAAATTATATATACTTACCTCTGAATCTGAAATTTTATCCACCATAGACCAGTCTCTATCCATATCCACATCATCACCCTCAAATTCATCTCTCAATTCATCCTCTTCCTGATTTGCTTTCGTTTCACTTTCTTTATTGTTTTCTTTCTTTAATTCCTCTACCTCTGGCTTTTTATCTTCCTCCTGCACTTTCTTTTTACTATTTTCCTTTTTCCTAAAATTTCTAGTATTTCTAGTATAAGATTTCCTTGCCACTATTTCCACCTCCAATTTATCTCCTATATTAATTTCTTGCTCAACTTCAGGCTCTTGCTGGGCAAAATCTTTCTCTTCCTCCTCCTGCTCTTGTTTACTGCGTGCTTTTTCTGAATCCCTTAACAATTGCTGCAAACTTTTATCATCCTCATCATCTTCATCTCTCATCGTCTCGTTAACTTCCACCTCTTCTTGTTTAATAGGATCATCTTCGGGATCTTCCTCTTTGATTGTCATATTATCCATTAAATTAGCATCTTTAGCTAATTTAGCTCTGCGCTTACGTTCCAACTCTTCCAAATTGATACTCTCCTCGGCGAGAGTAAGATGCTGCATTTGAAAGTGACTGGGAAATTGATCCAGATGCATTTTGGTGGCACACAGACAGCAAGTAACATTGTAAACGGCTGGAGAAATGCAAAATATTTCACCACATTTAAAGTTATGAAAGGCATTTGAAGTAGGTTGAGCTACTTTAAGCATTTTTGCAAAAAATATATTTAACTATTTTTCATTTGTTTATGTAAAAAAATAACAAAAAATTGCACTTAATATAGAGACCTGTGCCGAACTATTTTAACAGCGGCTATTATAAATTGTAAAAATTATCGAGTGTCAGCCGGCGTAAAGTCAAACATCAAATACAGGGATGGAAAAATTTATACGATCGTACTTTTGTTGATACTATTTAGAAATTTGGAAAAAAATTCAAATAGCATTAAGGTAATAGTGCTTAATTAAATTTTTTTTACTCAGGCTTTTGATTTTAATTTACCTGCATGTAATTTAGCCATTTTTAGCACTTTTTTAAACATTTCTACACTTTTATGTTGGCATCATTGATAAGAGAAAAAGGAAAGATTATGTAATCGAAGTCGGCTTTGAATATACCATAGAGTTAAAAAGAATTTTTTCGTTTTCCCATTTTTTTATTTTTTCATTTTAGCGATTTCTTTATTTTATTATATTTTTAGTTTTTTTGTTCTTCTCACTTCGGCGACTTTTTTTATTTTATCGTTTTTCCCAATTTTTCGTTTTAGCGACTTTTCTTTTTTATCGTATTTTTAGTTTTTCGTTTTCATTTTGCCTATTTTTTCACGTATTTCGTATTACTTTTTCTGTTTTGGCGATTTTTTCCGTTTTGACGATTTTTTCGTTTGGCATTTTTTAGTGACTTTTCTTATTTTATCGAGTCTTTCGTTTTTTTCTTAATTTTTTAGTTTTGCCATTTTTCCGGTTAACCGAAAAATGCCATTTTCGTTCTAGCAATTTTTTCATATTGGCTTTAATTTTATTTTAGCATTTTTATTTCGTTTTGGCGTTATTTTTCGGTTTTAGGGTCTTTTGCGGTTAGTTAATTTTTTTTTCAAAGCGAATTTTTTATTTTGTTATTTTTTCGATTTAGCAATTTCTTCATTATGGCGAATCTTTTGCTATTTTAGCGTTTTTATTTTGTTTTTGTGTTATTTTCCGGTAAGTAATTTATTTCCAAAGCGATTTTTTATTTTGTCTTTTTTTCGTTATAGTGATTTTTCACTTTGGTGATTTTTTTATTTTAGTGCATTCCCAATTTTGATTTTTTGCTCGTTTTGCCGATTTTTTATATTTTGGTTTTTTTGTTTCAGCGACTTTTCCTATTTTGTCGTGTGTATTGGCGATTTTTTTAGCCTTTTTTCATTTTGACGATTTCTTTTATTTTACCGTTTTTTTTTTCATTTTGGCTATTTATTTATGTTTTAGTACTACCACTAAAAATCAGAAAAAAGTAAAAATCACGTAATAACTAAAAAAATAAATATTATAAAATAACTGTTATTTTGGCTTAAAAAATATTAAAGTCGAAAAATAATCCTATGACTTTTGTAATAAAAGTCATGACAATTACAATCCCTATTTTTAAATATCAAAAAAAAAAAAAAAATACAATAAAATAAGCAAGTAAAATAATTAATTTTCCGTAAAAATGTGCATTTGCGAAAAATAATAAGCCACGGTATAAAAACAAAACATCTTTCAAAAAGAAAATCAGATTGTTTATATTTTTTGATTAGATTTGCTTGGTAGGCATGTCAATTGAAAATAGAAAATTAATACAAAATTATCTCTTGGAAGTTAAGAAATGCCGTAGAACTCCAAAAATAAACTTAGTACTTTCAAGTTATTTTCACCGACATAGAAAAAATAGTATCTGTGTTTTGTTGCTGACGTTCCTAGACAATATCATAAAAAATTTAAATATACACTGGTGCATATTACTATAAACGCATTTAAAATTTTTGTCTTTCTTTGAGGTATATTCGTTTCTCTTAACCAAAAACAATGTTGTGTTGTTACAATAACTTACGATATAACGGTAATTTTTATATAAGAAATATTTGTTTCTTTCTTTTATTAATTTCTTTAATTTAATCAGAACATATTGCTGATCATTTTAGTGGAATATTCCTATAAACGCAGTTGAAATAATTTTGTATAAAAAGCTATATATATATATATATATAGTTGTTGGTTTCACTTAAGGTAAGTTTCTGATCACAACAAATCTGTTTACTGGAAATATTTTTGTTTTAATTGGGAAATTTCATCAGCTTAAAGCATGCCCAAAATAACTTTTCTTGCAGACCAGGAAAAATTTCAAATTCAATATTTTCGTGATCAAGGCTGTTCTAACAGAGAAATTGGGTGAAAAATTAACCGTTTGGAAAGAGTTATTCGAGGCTCTCTTAAAAAAGGGCAAAAATACGGAGTGTGAAAACCAACAAAAGGTAATCAAAAATAAACAAAAAGGCAAATTTAAAAATAAAAGAAGAAGCCACCCGCAATAAATTAAATAAAATTCCTGTCACTTCCAAACATGTTGCACACATTTTGCGAACAGATGGTAACATATGGAAGGAACCAAAATTTAAGCCAATGTTAAAGCAGCTTCATAAGGAAAATCGTTTAAAAAGTTTTGATTCATATTTGTGCTATTGGCGTGGTTTGAGGTCGTATGTCGTAATTTCGGTGGAGACAGTGTTATGGTTTGTACAGCCTTTTTTCTGCAGGAAAATCAAAAAGATGTTTTGTTCTAACTAAAATTAACAGAAGATGCTCTTTTCTCACTTATGGATGAAGATTGCATATTTCAACATAGCACTCCACTACTGGACTGTGGGGTACATGGCCCGTAAAGTTTACGCAAGAAATACTCAGAATTAAAACATAATGACAATAACGAAGTTAAAGCTAAAAAAATAAGCAATCCTGGGAAGAAATTGGCAGTAATTTTGTAGTGTACCGACCGGCTAATAAAAAAAATGGATTAACATCTGTTTGGGCTACCAGACTGAGCGGCGCTGGTATATGGCGGATGCCGGGCTATAACTCGCCGGATGGGGTGGAGTTCTTGCTCCGCCGGTAGCCAATAACCGGTACACACACAAAAAAAAATACCAGCTGAAAAAGTATAAAAAGATTATAAAAAAATTTACATTTTGTATGGGGACCCGAAGTGAGCTATAGTTTACACTTTTGTAGGGGGAGTCTACCTTACTGGATTTCGTTCCTCTTCCGGTAGATGTTATTCCGGGAAAAGATGGCCCTCCCACAAGGTTACAAGATAACCCTTACCATGGTAACTTACTTGCAATTTCGTTACCCCTAAAGCTACCCTATCTCATCCTACACTACACGTTCCAATCACTTACCTTACTTTTTGTTTACCACATATTTAAAATGTAAAACTCATTTTATTTTCAAAGAAATCGTTATAAATTTTGCTTTTATTTATATCAATAAAAGGGAAAGCGAATCATTATTCACAACATATAATGAAAAAATTTTAAGCAAAATAATACGAGATTCAAAGCAAATGTTATTTTATAACCGAAAGCAGAGTTATAAAAAATTGGTATTAAATTAAAAAAAAAAATAAAAAAAAAGGTAAGTATATAAAAAAAATTATTTAAATATAAAAAAATTAAGCGTAATATATATCAAAAAAATAAAAAAATAAATTCTCTTTAGCATGCCTAAGTAGTCAGCTTCTCGTAACTACTGGGAACCTTCTGGCCGCCATCTTACTTCGCCATCGATGTTCAGGTACGGGTAAGTTTGGTTTACTTTATACAACAAAAATCACATATACTTTTATATGTTATTTATCTATTCTTTTTTTTTTTTTTCTTTTATTTCCTTCACATCAACTATAAAAACGTTTCCTAGGCTTTTCAATCTACCCCACAAACAAACTACGAATACTGTGGACCTAAAAGGAGCTCTCTTTAGTTCCTACGACGCGCACCTTAGCCAATTTGCTAAGGGTCTGGAAAAAAAAGGTAAATTGAACCCTATTTTTTTTTATAATTGTGTTTTTTTTTTATATAAAATATCTTTTTTTTTATATATATATATATATGTGTTTTTTTTTTTTATTTCAAGTTTCGTCCGTCTATAGTTGTCCGAGTCTGGCGATACCTGGCCTTGATTGCTTCGGGGGATGCTGGTGATGTTGATGCGGTCCCACGGTGGATGTGGCAGAGATGGCTGATGACTTGGGTTTTTTGTTTATTCAATTATTCTTAGTTCATAGTTTTCTTTTCTTTTTGTTTTAGTTGTTTGTTTTATGTTTTAGTTTAAGCTCAATTTGGTTTTAATATTTTTTTCTTTTTATTTTTAAAATATAGTTTTTTTTCTTTTCTTTTTTTGATTTTAGGCTTTATATAAAAAAATTTTAGATAATTCTTTTTAGTTTTAAATTTTCTTTAATAAGGTTTTAGTTTTCTTTTTTTGTAGTTTTATCATCATTGATATTCTTAGCTTTTTAGTTTTAGTTTTTTTTTTTTTAAAAACTAATTCTTAAGTTTTAACTATTTATAGTTTTAAGTTTTATTAGATAGTTTTTTTTTTTTTTTTTTTTAGTTTCACATATATTTTGCCACACTTATTTATTTTAGTTTTATGAATATGGTTTAGATTTGTATATTTCTAAACCTTTTTTTTTATAGACATATATAATAAATATCACAAACAAATTGAAATTTTGCTCGTTTTTTTTCTGCCACTTGCCACACCTGTTGTCCAAACCAAAAAGGAAGAGCTTTTCCTAGGGACCCTAACATTATACTTCGCCTTCGCCACAAAATGTCTTCCCTAGCGCCATAATTAAAAACTTTCAGCAATTTAGTTTTCATTATTTACAAATTTTTCTTTCTTTCCCTTGTTTATTCTTGTTATTTTTCTTTTCTCCCAGCTGTCAAAAAAAATTGCATTGCCACCCGTTGGTTTTACCCTTACAGGGTGCACACGACAAACCCAACCACTCCTGTGGTCCCTCTGTGGACACAGGATGGGAGGGAAAACTATTTCCTCTAATTTTCCTTAATTTGAGCTGTTGTACTAATTCTCTGGGATTTCGTGGGTATTTTGCAGATTCAAAAAAAATTACCATCTGGCAACCCTCTGTCATTTTCATTGATAAATACAACACTGTATAATAAGTAAAAATTTTGCACCTCTGGCAACCCCAATTAAACAATACTGAACAGCTGTTTTCATGAATGAACGAAACTTAACGAAGCAAACAAGTAGTAGCGTGGTTGTAAAAAATTACAACAAAAACTTTTTCAATGGATGATGTTAACAAAGGGGTAAGTAAATTAATGAAAATTTGTAAATTTTATTAAAATATTTTAAATAAAATATAAATTTAGATAAAAATTAATATTTCCTTTCTTTTATTTCAGAAAATCATGGCGGATGTTGGAAATTCCATTGGCTTGAAGGTAAGAGGTAAAAAAAATAAATTATTTCATATAAAATTACTAATGTGTAATTATTTTCTTTACAGAGAAGCAGCTACAACGGCGGCGACGGACGACAAACAAAATGTGTTTCCGGAAAATATAAGGTAAGTGAAATGAATTAAATAAATAAAATCAAAAGTGATGGGTGGAAAAAAGTAAAATTTAAATTAAACGGTGTCACCAGAGTAGGTGAATAGAAATTTTTTTTTGCAAAAAAAATAAAAATGGTGGTGTAGTGACGCGGTGTGAAATAAAAGCGACTAAATGTGCGAAATTAATAAAAAAATGTGGAAAAAATATGAAACGGGTGTACCAAAAAAATGTGAAAAAAAAATTCGGCTATAAAATAAAAAATTGCGTCGTATATAGAAAATGGTGTTTGAAGAAAATAAGAAATTACTGTGTGAAGCAAAAAAAAAAAAAAATTTTTTTAATAATAATTTTGTGAAAAATTAAATACGGTTTCTTGAAGATAAAAATAAAGAGTGTGACATAAAGTGTTGTGCCACAAAAAAAATCTAAATTATAGTGTGTACTAAACGTGTGGAAAAGGTGTGAAAAAGTTGAGTGTATAAAAAAAATACAGTGTGTGAAAAAAAATAGTAATAATTTTGTGAAAAATTAAATATGGTTCCTTTGAAAAATAAAGGGTGTGACAAAAGTGCATGTGCAAAAAAGTGATAATAAAATATTCTTTAATAAAAACGACTGCCATGTACTTGCAGGAACTTTTTAGAGAATTTACAGTGTGAAACAAAAGTGGATAAAAAATTTTTTTTTTTTTGTGAGAAAAAAAAAAACAATCGGCATGTGAAAAAAAAAATTGTTGTTGATAAAAAAAACGGTGTGTTTAAATTTGTTTTTGTCATGAACAAAAAAAAAGAAATTAAGTGTAATAAAAGTAAAAAAAATCACGGCATCTTAGTGCAACGCGTACGTAACGTAACGTGTCGTAGCGGTGTAATAAAAAAATTATGCAAGTGATACCTAAAGGTTAATTAAATGTGAAACTGCATTATTAAGAATATACCGTGAGTGACAAAAGTGTATGGTGAATAAATTTAACAGTTTGAAATTGGTTATTGTGGCAAATAAACTAAAATTTAATTTTGAATTTTAATAGTGTGCTTTAAAAGTGGGTGTAATAAATTAAAATTTATAAAGTTATAATCATAGTGAAAAAAAATTTACCGATATTTAGAGTTATAGTGAGTGCGGGATGAAAAGTATCTATAAAAGAAAATCAACTAAATGTGGTGAATGAAACTTTGTGTGATGTGGTACAACAGCGTGAAATAAAACAAAATATCTCTATATTGGCAAACGGAAGTGAAAGCAAAACAATTTTTTTTCTTTTTGAATTTAAACTGAAAATTTTCATTTAATAATTGTTTTTACTGATAAGTTTACAGCTAACTAATTTTTGTTTATCTCTTTTCCAATATCTTTTCAGGTTCCAGACTACATGGGTGGAAGTAAGAAGGACGAAATCCCCAATAACAAGAACCATCCTGCCAATTCATTTACAGGTAAGTTACAATCAAAACTCATAAAAATTTTATCTGAGAAAGTATCCCCAAAACAAAAAAACTTTTATATACAATTCAAAAAAATTTTTTTTCTTATTCATAATTTTTTTTTTTTTTTTTTTTTACTAAAAAATTCTAAAATAAAACTTAAAAATAAAAAAAGGTTCTAAAAGGAAATTTATATACATTATTTAAACAATTCAAAAAAAATTCTTTTAGAATATTTTAGTATAATAAAAAACTATCCTAATACTTTTTATTTACTCCACAGGTTACAGAAGATGCAATTCTAGAAAGGTAACGTTTATGAAATATATTTTACTTCAAAATATTGACTTACTTCTTTTCATAGATTCAAGAATTCATGGGCCTAGACGAAGGCTGCAAAAATCAATGAGAAAGGTAAGCAAAAAATTATAATATTATAATCCTAATATAACTACATGAGGCTAATGTAATCCATGATTAGTTCCATGCGAAAAGGATAGAATTACACGGTGTACAATCACCAGAGATATTAAGACATTCTACTTAAATCTTTGGCGAATAATACCCCCTGTAATTCTCCTGAGACTTAGAAAATTTAACCTAATTATATATATTCTACTCATTAAACTATGTTCAAAAGTAACTAATAAATTTACAATTATATAGGCAAAGGAATTCAGGAATGGAGATCTAATCCCCACAAAAAAATCAAGTTGATTGGCCGGCATTTACTTTAAAAAGGATATTAAAAAAATAAAATAAAAATAAACGAATTATCGATCTACAAAAACCTTAATGTAGTAAATGAGTAACAATAGTTTCTTCTCTTACAGATATCTACAATTATTCACCAGCCAGCAGAACCACAAACAAAATCAAAAGGATGAGAATCCAAACAAAATGGGAGTAATTTGGGTGAGTGAGTCGACTATAAGTTATTAAACTAACTTTACTTAGATTATTTTGTATAAAAATAAATCTCCCAAGCTTTTCATTCAAACTGAGCTTCGTTAATGTAACCCAGGGTAAATAAAAACTTTACTTTTTTCTGGACCTATAAATATTTTGACTACCTTTGAGTTACTTTAACGAAGCTTAAGTTGAATTATGTTTGTTTAACCTATATATGAACCACGTTCAAAACTGATATTTTTGTACATCTTTTATTCATATTGTCGTCAGAGGGAAACAGGCTGTAGCAATAAACCATCTTGCTTTTTAAAGCGAGATATAGAAACTCATTTTCTTTTACCTCAACTCGCTGTAAAATGCGGGCTCAGAGAAAGTTATTGGCTTAGGTGACGAAAAACCTCTAGCTTCTTAATGGCACAGTTCCCCTAGGGCTTATGAGGTTACACTATTTGGCCAATGACCGGTTACACACGTAACCAGTTTAGAAACGTTAGCTAGAGGATGAGGTTAATAAATGATTTGTTATCGCTAACAGCACTTGTTTTCCTTTGACTGACAATATGACCTAAAAGTTTGTACAAGTTTCAGTGTCGTTCAGAGTTCATCATAAGCTCCAAACATAATTCACAGCCAAAATAAAAAAATTGGGAAAAATTAGTTATCCAAAATAACCCTATTACGTATATAATTAAGCTACTAACCTTTATAGTTAGAAAAAGTAAAACGGTACACGTTGAACGCTTGGAAATTGTTAGGACTAGAAACACCGAAGATTTTAGCCTATGGCTTTAAATCTTTGGCGTGAAAAACTCCTAACGATTTCCCTTGTAGATCTTCGACCTCATACAAGCTATTTCCTATAGGTTTCACTATTCGGCACTTTAGAAATTTGCGCGCGAATTTCGCATTAAAGCCGCGTTTGAAATCGCTTTGCTGAAAGTTTCGGCGATAAACTTCCTGTCCCGGTATAAACTTAACCTGCCGGCACCGTGTGTTGTAGTATTTCTCGTTCCTCATGTAAGCTTTATGTAACTTCTCGCGTATTTTCTGACGCAATATTTCCATTTTTACAGATTTTGGTATAATATTTAGTTCAGACTCATTTAGACTTTCGAGTTTTCTTGCTATTCTATAAACACTGCCATGCCCTATCATATTTGTACCAAAAAGTGCAAAATATGGTGTAACGCCGATAGATGTTTGCAATGAAGATCTCAAGGAGAATTCAATTTCGGGCAAATATTTGTCCCACTCCGAATGATCTTCTTGCAAATACGAGCGTACTGCAGCCAAGATAGACTGATTCACGCGCTCCGACGCATTGGCTTGTGGTGAGTGTGTGGCAGTACGGACATGCTTTATACCGAAATTTTCTACCATATCTAAAAATTCTTTGCTGATGAACTGCTTACCGTTATCTGACACGATAGTTTCCGGGGTACCAAACTTATAAAACACTTCTGAGATTAGAAATTTGATAACATTTTTCGTATTTGCCTTTGTTAATGCTTTCAACAAAACGAACTTAGTAAGGTGATCTAAAACGATAAAAATAAAGCTATTTCCGTTTTTCGAACGCGGATACGGACCCAAGAAGTCCACAAAAATTCTCTGAAACGGCCTTTCGCTTTGAGTTTCGGAACCCATGGGTGGTCTAAGGGTAACATTTGCAGGTTTTGATTCCTTACACACCCGACAATTTCGAACGAATTCTCTCACTTGTGCCGTCATATTAGGCCAGTAAAAGTATTCTTTTATGCGAAATAAAGTTTTCCCAATTCCTCCATGGCATACCTGTGGCGAATTATGGCATTTTTCCACAATTGCTTTTGTCAATTCTAGAGGCACCCATAGCTTCCATGCGAAATCGTCATCTTGTATAATTTCGTCATACGGCCGAACTCGTTTATAAACAAAATCGTCAACCGTCTTTAAATCAGGGAGATTCTCACAATTATCTTTTATCGTACTGATAAGTTCTTTATAATCATCTGACTTGAACGCATCCGAGCCCAGATCTACTAAATACCCTACATCTGACGAAATTTCCTCCATGTCGTATCGAGATAGGGTATCGGGTACTACATTTTGTTTCCCCTGTCTATGCTCAACCGAGAAGTCATAAGACTGTAAATGTAGACTCCATCTCGCCAGACGTCCTGTCAGGTCTTTGTGGGACATAAGCCACTTTAGGCTACTGTGGTCCGTAATGACCGTGAACGGCATCAATTCTACATAGGGCCTAAACTTCTTAATCGCCAGGACGACCGCCAGACATTCCCTTTCAGTCACAGAATAGTTCTTCTGTGCTGGAGTCAGCTTATGCGAGAAATAGGCAATTGGGTGTTCACCATCAGAATCATCTTTCTGAAAGAGCACAGCCCCAATGCCTAGATCTGACGCATCGCACTGAATAAAGAAATGCCTGTTGAAGTCCGGGTGATTAAGCAGTGGACTTGAAATCAGAGCGCTCTTGAGTCGATCAAACGCGACCTTAGCTTCTTCTGAAAACTTGAATTGCTTACCCTTTTTCAGCGTTTCGAAGATTGGGGCTGCAATGGTTGCATAGTCTGGTATAAATTTCCTATACCAGCCTGTTGCCCCCATGAAGCTCCGCACCTGTCTTGCTGTCTTAGGGTATACAAAACGAGTAATCGTTTCCACTTTAGCCGGATCAGGTTTTAGTTTGCCGCCTCCTACTATATACCCTAGATACTTTAGCTCCTTGAAACAGAATTTAGATTTCGTCACATTAATGGTCAACCCTGCTTTTCCCAAACAAATAGCCACTCGTCGCAACAATTCCAGGTGTGTCTCGAAATCCGGAGATACTATCAAGAGATCATCTAAGTAGACGAAAACTCTATCCCGAAGTGCTGCAGGGATGACTTTATCCATTAAACGGCAAAGTCTTTGAGCTGCATTACACAGCCCAAAAGGCATTACCGTAAAATGGTAAAGTGGTCGTCCTGGCACCGTGAATGCAGTTTTCTCCCTACTAGCATGATCTAGTGGTATCTGCCAAAAAGCGTCCTTAAGGTCGACACTAGAAATAAAAATTGTGTCTCCCAATCGACTGAGCAAACCCTCGATGTGCGGCAGCGGATAGGCGTCCTTAACCGTCAGCGCATTAAGTTTGCGAGCGTCCAGGCACAACCGGTTTTTCTCGCCTCTTCGGACTAAAGTTACCGGATGACTCCAGGGACTCTCACTAAGCTCAATAACGCCCAGGTTAAGCATCCTATCAAGCTCAGCATACATCAATTTTTGTACAGCCGGAGAGACAGGATAATGTCGATCTTTAACTGGAATAGCGTTGCGAGTGTCTATTGTGTGCGTTTCCAAATGTGTTTTTCCTAAGCCTTTTTTTGTATAACAAGGGAACATTGATATGACCAAATCTAATTCCTGTCGCTGCTCCGCGTTCAAGTTATGAGCTACGACATCTATGGTATTTTCTGCTTCCGGGCAGAGACTAACTTCATTGGTAGTGATGCTTTCTATGTGTGCAAACAAACTAAAAACCTTCATAAAATCGACACCCAAGAACAACTCACGGTTTAACGTAGGCACTAAATAAAACGTGATGACCTTCCTCAAGTTACGAAAAGTGACTTGTGCCCTTACACGACCGACAATAGGGTGCTCGGTACCGTCAGCTGTCTTAATAATGGTGCGGAAGTCGTGAATTGTTAAACCGGCCTTTCGGACAAACTCCATGCAATTGCGACCTAAACAGGTCACCGTCGCGCCACTGTCCAACAATCCCTCGATTTCCTGACCATTCAAATTAATTTTCGTATAAAAGCGAGAATCAAACCCTTCATATAAAGACGCTGACGCGATTTCGTTTCGCAGACGCTTACGGATTCGATATCGCTCCCTAGCCTTTCTTACGCGGTTTGATACTTGACCGAAAATCCTAGCCTTAGCTTCGTTGTATTCTTTTATTCGAACGTGTAACGGTTTAATTTCCCTAACTTTTGTTTCTGTTTTTGTTTCTGGCTCTACTCTACTGTTTCTTAAAATCCTAAAATTCCCTACCTTTGACTTCGTTTGCTGTTCTAGAACTGGGTTTGAACCTCGGCTGACCTCGTCTCCCCAGTTCGAGACGGGCCCCGGAATTTGTTTCCCTGACATTTCGGACATTTTGGGGTCACTACGTTGTCCATGCCGCATTTGTAGCAAAATATTCTACGTGTGGTAGAGGGACAATCAACAAAGCTGTGACCAACCACTTTACAATTCCAGCAGGTGTATTTACTGGTCTCACGAATCGCGTTCACTTCCAGCTTGGGTTCGGGTTCCAGTTCGCGCTCCTGCGGATATTCCAGCTCGTTTACCCTTGCAAAGTTCGGACGTTGTTGGTATAACGCTCTTTGTCCAGCCAGCAAATTCTCAGCCCTCTTTACTTC
The DNA here is from genome assembly GCA_932274085.1 of Protocalliphora azurea. Taxonomy (NCBI): domain Eukaryota; kingdom Metazoa; phylum Arthropoda; class Insecta; order Diptera; family Calliphoridae; genus Protocalliphora; species Protocalliphora azurea. The sequence continues at coordinate 9,138,228 of OW026523.1, forward strand.
TTTGCAAAACTTCGACAGGTTCGTCATTTTAATAGGAAACATCATTTGAGCCAATGATGGTTTCAAATTCCCTCTCATAATGTCCACTAACGACTGTTCATCATACGGTAACTTTTGCTGATTCCGCAGTCTAATGATGACATTATAAAAATCTTCAAATGACTCCTGTGGCAACTGTCGGCGATTCAAAATTTGCTTTTGCACCTGGTACTCATTCTCGAAACGCTGGTACTGTGTGAGAATGGCTGCCTCCAACTCCTGCCATGAATTAATTTGGGTGAGTTTGCGGTGATTCCAATACCAGTCTAGTGCTGGACCCTCTAGCAAATGATGGAAACTTCTGAGTATATCCTGGTCTAAACAGTTGTAATCTTTACGCAGCTCGTTGACACGGAACATAAATTCTTGGGCATTCATCGTCTTACTCGTACCATCAAATTTAATTCCCCACTTCGACAAATTAAGTCTATGCTGATTGCCAAATGCTATATTGGACATAGGCCAGGCATAATTGGGAGTTGGAACACAACTAGGTTGTGGTGGTGGTGGATCAATACCCAGAAATTGTTGATTTGCCTGCGGGGGTGAATAGTAATCCGGCCCTTGTGGATTTTGCATTGATTGCCGGTTATATGAATACGTTTGTTGATTATGCTGTTGAGGTCGTGGTAGCTGCATTTGTTGTTGTTGATAGGGCTGTTGTTGTAGCTGTGGTTGTAGTTGCGAGTTACACGACGAATTTGGTAAATTATGGTGTTGAGATTGGTGTAGTTGCTGGTTACCAGATGACCCTTGTTGTTGCTGGTGATAATACGATATAGAGGGGTTTTGTAGCTGCTCTGAAAACTCAGCACGCATAGCTTGTTGAGAAGGCTGTAATGGTAAACCTTCGCTACCTGAAAATCTTGGTGCTGGCATCAATGGTGGTGGCTGATTATAACCTTGCGAAAACGTGACCGCAGTAGTTTCTCTTCTACCTTGAGAATACGCTGACACATGGGCGCTGTCTAGAGGTACCAGATTCGCTGCCACTGGAAGAATACGGCTAGTTGGTGGAGAGTTGTTGTCAGGACCGCTTTCAGGCAACCTTTGTTGCGCCGTCTGTCCACTTACAGTAGGGGCTGTGTTGTTCGCACTAGATTGTTGCTGAGTGCTTACACCTAAAGCTAGCTTAATTTCTCTCAAGGCTTGGTTGAGTTTTTCATCGACTTGCCTCATGAGATGAGCCTGGGAAAGTCCAATCGATGCATCAATAACCTCCTGAATATCTTGCTGACTAATGCCAGTAGGTTGGTTCGGTTGGTTGGCCATACTGTCACGAAATTCTCTACGCACGCTTCGAGCTGTAATACTGCTGTATTCTGGGGACACAATTGTGGAAGCCGATCCCTCTGAACTAAAAGAAACCTCATGCGGTAGAACCGGTGCAATTGGGGAAGTGGTAGCGGTTACTCCGACGGTAGTGATTCCATCGGTAACACCAGATACACCTGTGGTTGTGGTTGCCATGTCGTTGCTTGTTGATTCTTTTGCTACAATTCTACTGCCTTGACGAGTCAAAACCATAATAATCTTAGCAAAGGGCAAAGAAATCAAAATAAATTAATAAACTGTAACTAAAAACTACCAAATATCAAAAGCAAAAAAAATAAAAATAAAAAAAGTAACCAAATGCACACAGATTTCAAACCCTCAAAATCGAAAGAAAATACGCACTCGAGTTCACGCAAACGTTTATGAAAAGAATAGTATGTATGTATAGGTAGTGATTGGAATTTATAGTGAGGATGAGATAGCTAGAGTAAAAAAAATTATTCATAGGAACGAAAAATCCTGACATTAATAAAAACGAATCCCAAAATATATAGAAAAGAATTACCTCTTCCATATATTCTGGAATTATTTTCTGTTTTCCAAAAGTGTTACTGCAAAAAAAATTATTGTATATAAAATATAACAAAATCAAAAACTGGAAAACTTAAATAGACTATGTGACTGCACTTGATACATCCTTTTTTTATACTGTACACAGGACTAGTTACATAGACTATTAAGATTGCCAAAATTAAAATAGTAAACTTCGATTCTCATTAGCAATTAAAAGAAAAATATAAGTTTTCTTACTAAAATTTCCTCAAGACTTATGAGCATCGAAATTTCTAAATTGCGAAAAGTACCCTATTTTACGAACGAGTCGCAATTATAGTCTGCCCTTAAGACATATTAATATAAGACTTACTCGACGTAAATTAGAGTAAAGAAAAACTTAATTGTATTCCGGGCTATTTTCAAAAAAAAAACTTCATTAAAATCTACTGATAGCAATTAAGCCCTACTGATAGCAATTGGGTTTAAGTCTTATCCTATAGGGATTTAATGAAAATTTCTATCCGTCTTTATCAGGTAAATGTCGCAACGCGATACGGACTCTTGAATATACGTAACGGGACTTACATTTCCTACAAAGACTTCTATAATCTAATGGTTTGGGAACGCTCACTTCGGGCCCCACGTTGGGCGCCATTTTTGTAGTGTACCGACCGGCTAATAAAAAAAAAAGGATTAACATCTGTTTGGGCTACCAGACTGAGCGGCGCTGGTATCTGGCGGAAGCCGGGCTATAACTCGCCGGATGGGGTGGAGTTCTTGCTCCGCCGGTAGCCAATAACCGGTACACAAAACAAAAAAAAAATACCAGCTGAAAAAGTATAAAAAGATTATAAAAAAATTTACATTTTGTATGGGGACCCGAAGTGAGCTATAGTTTACACTTTTGTAGGGGGAGTCTACCTTACTGGATTTCGTTCCTCTTCCGGTAGATGTTATTCCGGGAAAAGATGGCCCTCCCACAAGGTTACAAGATAACCCTTACCATGGTAACTTACTTGCAATTTCGTTACCCCTAAAGCTACCCTATCTCATCCTACACTACACGTTCCAATCACTTACCTTACTTTTTGTTTACCACATATTTAAAATGTAAAACTCATTTTATTTTCAAAGAAATCGTTATAAATTTTGCTTTTATTTATATCAATAAAAGGGAAAGCGAATCATTATTCACAACATATAATGAAAAAATTTTAAGCAAAATAATACGAGATTCAAAGCAAATGTTATTTTATAACCGAAAGCAGAGTTATAAAAAATTGGTATTAAATTAAAAAAAAAAATAAAAAAAAAGGTAAGTATATAAAAAAAATTATTTAAATATAAAAAAATTAAGCGTAATATATATCAAAAAAATAAAAAAATAAATTCTCTTTAGCATGCCTAAGTAGTCAGCTTCTCGTAACTACTGGGAACCTTCTGGCCGCCATCTTACTTCGCCATCGATGTTCAGGTACGGGTAAGTTTGGTTTACTTTATACAACAAAAATCACATATACTTTTATATGTTATTTATCTATTCTTTTTTTTTTTTTTCTTTTATTTCCTTCACATCAACTATAAAAACGTTTCCTAGGCTTTTCAATCTACCCCACAAACAAACTACGAATACTGTGGACCTAAAAGGAGCTCTCTTTAGTTCCTACGACGCGCACCTTAGCCAATTTGCTAAGGGTCTGGAAAAAAAAGGTAAATTGAACCCTATTTTTTTTTATAATTGTGTTTTTTTTTTATATAAAATATCTTTTTTTTTATATATATATATATATGTGTTTTTTTTTTTTATTTCAAGTTTCGTCCGTCTATAGTTGTCCGAGTCTGGCGATACCTGGCCTTGATTGCTTCGGGGGATGCTGGTGATGTTGATGCGGTCCCACGGTGGATGTGGCAGAGATGGCTGATGACTTGGGTTTTTTGTTTATTCAATTATTCTTAGTTCATAGTTTTCTTTTCTTTTTGTTTTAGTTGTTTGTTTTATGTTTTAGTTTAAGCTCAATTTGGTTTTAATATTTTTTTCTTTTTATTTTTAAAATATAGTTTTTTTTCTTTTCTTTTTTTGATTTTAGGCTTTATATAAAAAAATTTTAGATAATTCTTTTTAGTTTTAAATTTTCTTTAATAAGGTTTTAGTTTTCTTTTTTTGTAGTTTTATCATCATTGATATTCTTAGCTTTTTAGTTTTAGTTTTTTTTTTTTAAAAAACTAATTCTTAAGTTTTAACTATTTATAGTTTTAAGTTTTATTAGATAGTTTTTTTTTTTTTTTTTTTTTTAGTTTCACATATATTTTGCCACACTTATTTATTTTAGTTTTATGAATATGGTTTAGATTTGTATATTTCTAAACCTTTTTTTTTATAGACATATATAATAAATATCACAAACAAATTGAAATTTTGCTCGTTTTTTTTCTGCCACTTGCCACACCTGTTGTCCAAACCAAAAAGGAAGAGCTTTTCCTAGGGACCCTAACATTATACTTCGCCTTCGCCACAAAATGTCTTCCCTAGCGCCATAATTAAAAACTTTCAGCAATTTAGTTTTCATTATTTACAAATTTTTCTTTCTTTCCCTTGTTTATTCTTGTTATTTTTCTTTTCTCCCAGCTGTCAAAAAAAATTGCATTGCCACCCGTTGGTTTTACCCTTACAGGGTGCACACGACAATTTTCTTCAAAAATTATTTTTGAAGTTATCCAAAAGAAAGGTTCATCAACACATTATTAATAATGCTAAATTAGTTCATTAGTTGAAATGCATATATAGGAAAATGGCCTAAAAAATGGCATTAAACTACTAAAATTATAATGAAAAAAAAAAAAACTTAATATACATTTTAAGTTTTCGTTATTAACTTTTTAAGTGGTCAACAAATAATTTAAGAAATTAATATGTAGCACCTTAATTATTTTTTAGCCCCATTCATGATAAGTTGATTAAAAAATTGATGTGCGTTTGTAGGAATATGGAATATTTATAGGAATATACGTTAGGAGTTAACGTGTAGAATTTTACATGTTAACTTTAAAGTGCTCCCAATTTATGAATAAAAATAAAATTATGAATACAAGAATGATTAAATATGAAAAAATATAAAAATAAAATTAAAATCAAATAAACAATTTGTTATTCTCCTTATAGATTTGGTGTTGAGGTAGAGTTAAGGGTAATTAATCTATAAATAAAGAATGATTAAATATGAAAAAATATAAAAATAAAATTAAAATCAAATAAACAATTTGTTAATTTTTAATTTTATAAATAACAAAGTGTAAATTTAGTAGAGCAATTTACAAATAATGCTTAATGTTATTCTCTTTATAGATTTGCTATTGAGGCAGAGTTAAGGGTAATTAATCTATAAAGTGATAAATTATAATTACTCGTAGACAAAGTAATTATAATCGGGATAGTTTAAAAAAAGAAAGAAATATAAATTAGTATTTCTTTCAATTAGAGATAATTGAGTTACAGTTTATTATCACCTTTCTTCAGGGTAGCCGCACATAAAACAAATAAGTATTTATGTGTGATTTTCTTTTCATATAATTTATTTTAGTTTGTTAGAATTCAGGGGTAAGCATCTAACAGAAATAGTAGTTCTCTTCGCGATAATTAAAAAGCAAGAATTTTTAGAATTTTAAATTAGACTAAACTTCGGTTTTGGCGGAAAACCCGAAGTTTTGTAACTAACACTTTAGATATTGCAACGAATGCTATGATTCTCAATAATAAGAACGTTCTTTTATATTACGATATTAACTTGTAATAGAATTCAATGCAAAGCTTTTAAAACTAAACTTATAACTTATATAATTAAAGTGTCCAAATTGGACATCTTTTATATAAATTTTGATAACAATATGTAATTCCTGCCAATAAATAATTTTTATTTCTTCTTTAATCCTATCATAAATATACTTCTTAACCTCTTCATAGTTTTTATTAAAGAATTAATATTAATAATACAAATTATTGATGACAATATGTCTAGTTGTAATCAAAGAGTTTATCAGACCCTGATACGAGAATTTTAAAATAAAAAGCAGAGACTGGGTATCAAGTATAATCATAGTGCTTTGTTTTAACTAATTTGGGATTTTTTAAAACATTTTTACAATTAGTCGAAATTTGGTTTCTAAATAAAATGATTTTCTCAGGAACTTTACAAAAAATTTAAATTACAAATTTAAATTGTACCAACTTGAACATTGGCGTACCATTGTACTTTTCAGTCTCGAATTGTACCAAAAAAAAAAGCATAATTTTGACATCTCTGTTGCTCGGTGTTGCTTCATTAATTATTCTTTCTATAGTTCCTTCCATAGAATACAACTAGAAGTTTATGTGAGAGACTAAAACCTAACTCAGTTGTCAAAACCCTAGTTCATGTCACAACAAAATATATGCAGCCACATATATATATTTTTTTTTGTGTTTTGAAAAAAATGAATAAACTTTTTGAAAATTTAGTTTGAATCGCCTCTCACATAAACTTCTAGTTGTATTCTATGGTTTCATCTTTTATTAGTTTCTTGTGTGTTTTTATTTTTAAATTATTATAACTTAATTTTACAATTTGTATTTACATTCTTCATGCTTTTCTAAAACTAATTTTATAATTATTAATTAATCAGGAATGTGATGGAAATCAATCGTTTTCAAATCGAACGGTTTGAAAAGTGATGAATTTCGATCGATTTTAAGAATAATTTTTAGAACAACGCTTTATTTTTCCTTTATACAACACTATTGATAACCAAGGAAATCATTTTCGTGGAACACTTACAATTTTATCATAAAAAGAAAACGAAAATATAAATACATCACATTTTCTCGATTTAAATTTGTTTCACATACCCGAATGAAAAAAATTAAACTATATTAAACATATAATTAAAAATACGTACAAAAAGAAAAACTAAAATTACCATTTAATAAATAAATTAAGTTTTAAATTTAATTAATATACTCTCCCAACATACTACTATTCTCTGGTGGTAGTGGCATACTAACCTCGGCATTATTGCATGCTATCTTACTGTTATGTTCCGTATGTGAAATTGAGCTTGCCAGCAGAAATGGTGCAATAGTAGCTTGAACTATATCATTTGTTGTCGTTGTTGTCTTCCCTAAAGCTGCATCATGTGAACGCATATGTGAATTTAGGCCACCAGATTGAGCAAAACCTTTGCCACATATTTTACAAACATGTTTACGGTCCTTTGAATGTATAAGTTTATGTACACGCAAAGCTTTTTTGCGTTGGAATGTTGAACCACATATATCACACTTAAAGGGCCTTTCACTACTGTGAGTAACCGCATGAACATTGAGATCATGAAATGAAAAGAAACTTTTACCACAAACATCACATTTAGCGGGTCTTTCACCGGTATGTCGCCGCATATGGGCTGTTAGCACACCACGATCCCTACATCTTTTACCACATATTTCGCAAATGACCGGCATACGTCCTGTATGGCAAATCATATGAGCTTTTAGTTCTTTATCGGTAAAGAAATCCTTATCACATTCTTTGCACTTATGTGCCTTAATGCCTGTATGACGTATTTTATGTCGCAACATATTGCCCGTTTGTGTAAAGGATTTACCACATATATCACAAAATATACCGGTATGTTTCCATTTATGGCCCCGTAAATCTCGTTCTGAGCGAAATGTTTCATTGCATTGATCACATTTATGTTCGGCCTTGGGTTCTTTGGATTTTTTAGGTTTTTTAGGCGGTTTATTGGGATTGTGGACATTGTAATTATGTTTTTGTAAACTACGCTTTGAACGATAGGAACGCTTGCAGGTGAGACAGGGGAAGGGCAGTTCATCTGTAGCACTGTTCTTGCCATCGGGTTCAGACTAAAAAAAAAAACGAATCGCTTTAAAGAAAAATTTCTCCTAATCACATATACTTACCTCTGTATCAGAAATTTTATCCTCCATAGACCAGTCTCTGTCCATATCTACATCATCACCATCAAAATCTTCTTTCAATTCATCATCTTCTTGTTTCGCTTCCATCTCAATTTCTTTATTTTCATTCTTCAATTTCTCTATCTCAGGCTTTTCATCCTCCCCCTGCACTTTCTTTTCACTATTTTCATTTTTCCTAGAATTTCTAGTATTCCTAGTTTGTTTGCTTACAACTATTTCCACCTTCAATTTATCTCCCATATTAACATCTACCTCAAATTCTTTGTCATGCTGGACAAAATCTTTCTCTTCCTCTTGCTTATTGCATGCCTTTTCTGAATCCCTTAATAATTGCTGCAAACTTTTATCATCCTCATCTTCCATCGTCTCATTCATCTCCGCCTCTTGTTTAATGGGATCATCTTCGGGATCTTCCTCTTTGATGGCCATATTATCCATTAAATTAGCATCTTTAGCTAATTTAGCTCTGCGTTTACGTTCCAACTCCTCCAAATTGATACTCTCCTCGGCGAGAGTAAGATGCTGCATTTGAAAGTGACTGGGAAATTGGTCCAAATGCATTTTGGTGGCGCACAGACAGCATGTAACATTGTAAACGATTGGAGAATTGCAAAATATTTCACCACATTTAAAGTTGTGAAAGACATTTGTAGTAGGTTGAGCTACTTTAAGCATTTTTGTAAAAATTTCTTGGATATTTATTAATTATTTTTCATCTGTTTGTGAAAAAATAACAAAAAATTGCAATTAATACAAAGACCTGCGCAAAACTATTTTAACTGCGGCTACTGTAAAAATTATCGGTGGCGACTTAAAATCGTTTGTCAGTGGGCATAAAATCAAACATCAAAAAACCATGGCGTAACCAGTACAAGGTATCATTATAAGCTCAGTTGATTATTTCCCTACAAGCAAAATAGATTGAATTTGTTTAATCATATTCATATTGCGGAAGTTTCCCCCATCGATAAAAATTGTGCGTCACAGGCAATACATCTAAGCAATAAGAAATAAATACGCCTGGAAGAAAATTAGGTAATATTGTTAGGTAATCATCTAGGTGAAAAAAAAGAAGATACCGTCAGATAATCTTCTGGAAGATGTAATAAATATATGGAAAAATTATCACTAAATAAATCTTGATTTAATATAATAAAGAAATCGTTTACATCTTTTAAAGCATGTATGCACATAAAATTAATATCATAAAGCATGAAAACTAAAACGCTCACATAAAATATCCATTTTTTCATTTTTGAACAATTTTTCGACAACTGAAAAAATTGTGACTGAAAAATAAAAGTATTGCATTAATTTCTTCCAGATGATCTCAATGGGATATCATCACTTTATTGCGGAAGTGATAATCATAAGTGATAAGGATACAAATTATATATATATATATATATATATATATATATATTAAATATATTAAATATTAGAAAAATATTTCTTTGATGATTTTCATCCAAATAATAATAAGATGTGCCATAAATTTCTTACAGGAAGATATTTATTTAATTATTTCAATTTATAAAAACATTAAAAACAAATTCCTTGCAATTTATTCTTATACACACTCATTGTTTACAATTTGCACTAAAAAATGCCTGTTAGTATTGCATTGTTGTAGTTGTTAAATGGTTTCACCATGAAGAAAACTCTCAACGTCGAGTCTATACTAGAGAAATTTTTATCAAGACAAGCGTTAAATTTTTGCTTAAATTGCAGATAATTTTTTATCTCTGTCAATTATAGGGGAAAACGTACATCATAAGAATCCATGTAAAAAGTACCAATAAAAATCAAAATGGCGTGTTTTCTCAAGCAAATCAATCAAAGTTGTCAGTGCTCGAGCAGTCTAAATTAGGCAATTTTTATCGTGATAAAAATTTGACATTTGTCTTGATAAAAATTGCTCTAAAGGCTGGTTTATCAACATATGTATACGCTGATATAAAAAAACAAAAAAATAAAAATAAAATAAAAAAAATAAATTTATTATTTTTAATAATAAATTATTTTCTGTTGCTTGTCCATAAATTGGCGTTAATTTTGACGTTTGTCTTGAAAAAAATTGTCTAATACAGACACCTCGAAAAGTAGATTGGCATTTTTCGAATATTAGCGATTTTTTTATTTATGTTCATTTATGCGTTTCAGCGGGTTTTGCAAAATCGCATTTTTTTTGTTTATTATTTGGCTACTAAAGGATTGTATCATCAATTTTTTTTTTTAATTTTTATTATTTTTTTATATAATACAAATTATTTCTTTATATACTACTATATGGTATATTAACGTTTTCAAGCAAACATTTTTAAAACTAAATTTTATTCCCTTATATCTTTTACATAAAAAGATTCTTATTTTTTCTTATTACGTTTTCGTTTTTTATCGGAACCATGTAGGCCCTTTTTACGTGTTATGCACACACGACAAAACCAGTCTTCATTGTCTTTGGGAGCCACAAAAATGCCCACACAAACCCTAAAAACATAATTTTTTGTTAATAAATTTAAATTTATTTAAAGGAGAAACTAAAATTAATTCTCTTACCAATGATACCAGGCATCACAACCATCACAACCAATCATAGGGGAACCATCATCTACTTTGCCACACGCTGGACAAATCCAAACCCGATTGCCCTCAGCATCCTTCATCAGAGAGAAGAAAAATAATAAAAGAAATTAAAAAAAATCTTTGTTTTTAAAAAACGAATGTAATGTTTCTTACAATATAGGATGAAGGACGACTTGTTTCCGTTATTAACGTTAAGGGACTTTGTCTATCGGCACTGGAGGCTTTAGAAGTATTGTCAGTATTGTGTGTATTATTTGCTGATGTGCTGCTTATATCATGTTGTTTGGTGGTTTGTAAAAGTTGATGTGGCAACAATACCGAACTGGCTGATATTGTGCCACCGGAAAGCCAAGGACTTGGGGGTGGTACTATCAAGTTGGGATTGGATGATGTGATAGTTTTACCGCTATCACCAATATCTAAAGAACTAGTATTTGATGCCGAAATACTAGTGGATGCGGTAGAAGAACTTGCTGCTAGTTCACCACCTTAAAAATGGGAATTGTTTATTGTGTTAGTGTAAAAATTGAAATAATTAAAAATTTAAATGTTATTAATATATATATATATATATATATATATATATATATGTCAACAAATGAATAAAAAAAAAATAAATAAGGAAATATATATACATAAACCCTAAATATATATATATATATATATATATATATATATATATATATATATATATATATATATATATATATATATATATATATATATACATAAATAAATCAACAAATAAATATAAATAAAATAAAAAGTAAAAGTCGATTTTAAGTGAGAAAAATAAGTGATCATAGATTTTCATTTTGTTCTAGCACCTCCAGTTTCCTAATGAAAGGAGATTTGCTTATTCCCACTAATTTCTACAATTTTTTAAAATTTTTCGACTTAAATTTAAAAAATATAAATGAAGGAAGTTAGTGGCAAATAGCATTAATTAAATTAAATTTTCCGCATTTATTGTTTTTTTACGGTAATTTAACGTTTTTGTTCTAAAAAAAAAATCATTTGGCATCTTTACTTTTTAAACGCATTATTAGTTAAGCCCCGCATCATGAGTCATACGTTAACTTTATTTATTAATTATTTAAATTTATTAACAAAAAAAAATATGATTTTAGGGTTTGTCTGGGCATTTTTGTGGCTCCCAAAGACAATGAAGACTGGTTTTGTGGTGTGTGCATAACACGTAAAAAGGGACTACATGGTTCCAATAAAAAAAAGTAAACCTAATAAGAAAAAATAAGATTTTTTATGTAAAAGACATAATGAAATAAAATTTAGTTTTTCAGATGCTTGTTTGAAAACGTTAATATATCACGTAGCATATAAAGAAATAATAATTTGTATTATATAAAAAAAGAATAAAAATGAAAAAAGTTGATGATACAAACCTTTTGTAGTCAAATTGCAAAATAATCACAATAAAAAATATATATAATTTTAAAATAAAATAATTGCTAAAATTTAAAAATATCGGAAAATTATCAAAAAAAAAAAAAAAAAAAAATAAAATAAAATATTAAAGTTACTAAAAATCGACTAATAAATAAAAATGCTGAAATATAAAAAAATCGGCAATTTATAAAAAATCACTTTTAATATTATTTTATTATTCCAAATTATAATCACATAAACAAAAATAAAATAATTGCAAAATTATTATAAATAATAAATTTTAGTAAAATATTAAGTCGCCAAGTTACTAAAAAAAGCCTAATTAATAAAAACGCTAGAATATAGACAATCTTTAATTTACAAAAAATCGTTCGTATAAACTTTGCCAAAATACAATCGCATAAATACAAAAAATAAATAAATAAATAAATAACGTACGACGCATGAAATGGGGCTTAACTAATAATGCGTTTACAAAGTAAAGATGCCAGATGATTTTTTAGAAAGGTTAAATTACCGTAAAAAACAATAAATGTGGAAAATATTATTAAATTAATGATATTTGAAACTAACTTACTTAATTTATATTTTTTAAATTAACATCGAAGAATTTAAAAAATATAAAAATTGTAGAAATTAGTGGGGATATGCAAATCTCCTTTCATTAGGAAACTAAAGATGCTAGAGCAAAAGTAATGAGTAATTTTTCTCACTTAAAATCGAATTTTATATGGAAATCTAAAATCTCATTTTATAAGGAAACTAGAGCTAGAACGAAAAGGATGAAAATAAATCTATGAATTAAATTAAAAAACTTACTTGTATTTATTTTATGTTTGGGTGGCCTTGTCACTAAAGGTGAAATACGCGCCAATTCTGGTGAAGGTTCTCTTAGTGGTTCTCGTGGAGGCGTTAAATTGCTAGCAGCTACTGTTGGCGGCTGTGTAGATGATGTATTAGTTGCTGAAGTTGATGAATTAGTTCTATGACCATCATCTCGCGGTGGTGTGGGTGAATGTGTAGAACCCAATTTTAAAGTTAATTTTGGTACTATAGAAGCTGAAGGTGGTGCTGATGTTGCATTAGAACTTGTAGAGGCTGCCGTTTCTTTATGATCATTTGTGTTAATAGTTAATGCTGGTGATAATTTTTGTTTTTTATTCGGTTGTTCTGTTTCTATTGATAGCATCGTTGATATGTTACTTGTTGCAGTTGTAAGGTCTTTGCTAGATGTAGAAGAATTCACTGCAGCTGTTTGCTGCTGCATAACACTGGTATTATGAAGTGGCGTTAGATCTTCTAAGACTGTACGTTGTTTTTCTTTTTTCTTTTCCTTTTTTAACTTTTTTATAAAATCTTTATCTTTGATTTTATCTTTATCTATAGATGTGCTAGTGTGAGGTATTGTTACAGGAGCTGTTGCTATAGGAGCATTAGGTATTAAATCTATTATTGTGGTAGAAGGTTCCTTTTCTTTTATGGGTGATGTTTGTGTTTGATTTAGCAAATATTTTTTAACTTTCTCTTTATTCTTATCTTTTTTATCCTTTTTCTTTTTGATTTTACCCTCCTTGAGTTCTTTAAGCTTTTTGAGTTTTTTATGTTCTTTGCGTTTCTTTTGCAAATCAAAGTCCGTGCTGGAAGAGGGATTACCTAATGAAGCTGGAATGGCGGCTGTTATCGTTAAATTATCAAAAACTGAAGTTGAAGATGGGGTAGTGGCGGCTGAGGAGGCTGCTGTGGAGGAAGTAAACTCAGATTTATGCACACTAAAGGAAGGATTAGCATTGGCGGTCAAACTATTAAATGGTATATTTTTCGATGAATAAGCCATACCCGTAGAAGTTAAAGGTATTAAATCAGCACCACCTGCCAATTTTCCAACACCAGTTGTTGTTGATGGCCCCGTAACAGCTGTTGAACTTTCTGTTTTATCCGTATTCATTAGGGATGCCGTAATACTAGAGGACGATTTTTTTACTTGTTTCTTAAGTTTTTTAAGTTCTTTAGTCGTTAAATCACTTTCCAAGGATTTAGTTAGCATATGTGCTGGATTGGTGTTGGTATTGGCCACAAACATATCATCCATATTAAAGCTAGTGTGGTGTGGCGGATTATGGGACTGTTGATTGGATAAATTGTGTAAGTTTGAGTTTGGAGGAGGTTGACTTTTTGTTACTGTTAATGGCGGAGGTGGAGGTTGATTAGTTTCATCTGAATCATCGGAAACCTCAATTGGTTCATTATTTAAAGTAATCGGAGTTTTAACACTTAAACCACCTATTACTCCTGTCATACCACTTGAATTATGATTAGATTTTTTATTCATGGAAAAGTCTAAACCCGATTCCTGGGAACTCGTTAAAGCTTTATTATGTTTATTGAGTGTCATTAAATCTATGGGACTATCATTCTTTTTCATTAGCTGCTCAAAGGTATTGAGAGACATGCCACCCGGTGTAGAGGGTATTGATTTGCCACTTAAACTACCCGCAGTGCTTTCAGGCGTATGAGCATCTACCATTTTCTTCAACAAATTATCTTGAGACAAAGTATTCGAATGTGAATTGCGTGGTTTGGGAGTTTTAGGTAAATCTGGTTCATGGGCATTAGGCGGCTCATGAGAATGTTTGTTACTACTGTTGCTGTTCGTATTAAGGTTGTGGTCATTTAGTTTTGTTAAGAAATCGGGTACCAAAGGAGCTACATTGCAATAACTACGTTCTGCTGGTTGTATATTCATTTCAGACTTCTTTTTGTCAGTAGTTAAATCTTCAGTTTCTACTAAATGAAAGAAAAATTAGTTTATTTATTTATTCTTTTCTTTTTTAATTGTTTACTTATTTATTTATTTTTATTATTTTATTTACTTTTTTAATTATTTTTTTATTATTTATTTTGTTTAACTGTTTTTTATGTTTATTTTTATTTATTTATTAATTCTTTATTTATTTGTTTATTTATTTTACTTCCAAACTTACCTTGATTCATGTTACTATCTCCCATCGTTGGCTGTTTAAGATTGGGAAAGGGAAATAGTCCGGGTAATAAAGGATTTTTGGGATTATTGGGAAAAGCTCCTAAACCTGGGGTGGGAAATAGTCCAGGAGTGGGTATTAAACCAGGACGTGGTGGAAATGGAAATTGTAACATGGATAACATGTTAGTAGGTAAATTAGGAAATGCTGGTCGTTGAGGCAACATAAATGGCTGCACTAAACTGGAAGCCATAGCTTCAGCACCGGCCAGTAAACGTTTGGAATTACCCGGAGACTTTAAAGGCGAAGTCGAGGGGGGAAACATAGAGGGAGAGGGTAACTTTTTACCCGTTATCAAACTAGTATCAATTGTCAAGTCAGAGGAAGATGTATTGGGCGCTGCCTTCAATATGGTATCCATACGCATAAGTTTTTTATTAATTGATTGGACCTCTTCATTGGTAGGCACACCCAAAGGAGCGTTTGACATTTTATTTAGATTAGCCATATTATTGTTGTCTACTTGTAAAATATCTTGTTGCTTAAGTATTTTTGTCTTTTTCTTGTGTTCTTTACGATCTTTGGCCCCAGTCATTATCATCACTTGTTGTTGCAAATGTTTATTTTGGGCCCATTCGAGTGGATTCATATGATTGCCAAATAATTGAGCCACATTATCAAATGATAAATTACCCATGCCGGCTGCCCCAAAATCTGGAGGCAGTTGAGGTTGCGGCATTTGGGGGTTAAACAAATTGCTATTATCCAATTTCATTTTTTTGCCATTTTTCTTTAAGAGATTATTGGGAAATACTCCTGGTATTTTGGGAGAATTTTTGCTGCCCGGTTTGCGTCCTCGTTTCTTAGGTTTATTAACCAATTCTACCTCGGGAGGTTTTTCGCCAAAGACACGATTTAGCATAGACAAATCCGTAGGTTGTTGTGGGGGATTTAGACCAGCTGCCACAGGAGGTTTATCTTTTATATCCTCCACATTGATAATATTACTATTAACAATATTTGTTGTATTGTCGTTTAAAGGGGGAAATAAATTTCTTCCTACTGGAGGAGCATTTAAGCTGGGCGTTAAGTTTGCTGAATTAGGACCTGGCCCGGGAGCTGGTGTTATTGTGGTGCCTGAAGGCAAGTTTATTATTGGCGTTTCGTTGAGACCAGGCAAACGCATGGGAGTGGGCGAATTGGACTTGGGAGTTTTTTGTTTGGAAATCTTTTTGAATATATTCAATTTTGAACGATCGGGTTCATTGTTTAGCTTAAGTTCTTTGCCATCGCCTGTTAATAAAGGTTTATTGCTATTATCCATTATTTCCAAGGGGGGATTTTCCGTTATAGTGGGGGTTTTATGAGCTTTTGTTAATAAGTTTTCTGATAACGGTATTAGCGGGGGATTAGCAGTTGCTGGACTAACAAGATTTGGCGTAAAGGCCGGCTTAACGGGTGATACATTTGCCATTTCCTTAGGTTCCATTTTAAGCTTTTGTTCTTCCAAATCTACTTGTAAAGGTTTGTTTAGTGGCTTACTTAAAGGCTCCACCATACGTGGCGGAAATATGGGTACTAATGGTGGCGGTTGCTGCAAAGGTTTCTTCGATTGCTTTTGCAATTCCATCATCATTTGTTGCTTTTGCATTTTTTGCCTTTGTTTAGCCTGTTTGCGCAATAATTTCTCTAGTTGCAGTTTTTCAGGACATGGTGGCATACTGGCCACAATGGCTGGATTAATCATTTTTGATTTTTTATCCGGCCCCATTATATTGCTCAATAATTCGGGTGGTATTTTTCCCTGTTTAGCCATTTTTTGCAACATTTTTATATATTTTCTATGGGCCTTATCGGCAGCATCCATTTTCACCATTTTCTCCGCCAATGGTTTATGCTTTTCATTGAGCGGTTGTCCCTGTGTAATGGGTACCTTTTGTTTTTTAGCCTTTTTAAGCAACATATTGGCATAGTTGGTTTGAGGCGTTTGCATATTGGTAACATTTTGATGCATCATAAAGGATTTCTTATTGAAATTACCCATTGGTTGTAGATGTGAATCATGTGGGATATTTTTACCAGCGGAAGGATTAAAGAGTTTATTTTTCTTATTCGGTAGACCCTGGAGTGATTCCAATTTTCTCTGAGTAACTGGCTGGGGTTCAAGATTACGGGCCAAGGCTTTTTTAGTTTCTTTACTAGTGGATGGTACAACATCACGTTCTGGAACTTCTTTTTCCAGTGATGTTGTAGAAGTTTCATTTGTTCCAGGGGTGGTATTAGCTGAACGTGAGGCTGGTCTAGGTTGTGGAGGAGGTGGAGGCGGCGGAGGTGGTGGTGGAGCATCTAAACCCAAGAGCTTGTCTAAAAGGGAAAGATACAATGATAAGATTAAACAAACTTACTAATTTTTTTTACAGATAAATACAAAAATAAACAAATAACTAAAGGCGAAGTAAAACAACTCTAATTTATTATGTACATTTACCTATTATATCTGGCACTATAGCTTCTGGCATTTTACCCTCTACAGCTGGAGATATATAACCTCCTGTGGTCATAACTACACTACTAACTTCCCTAGTAGGTCTTTCGCCATCTTCAAAGTTTGTAGCGGGTTTAAACAAAGATTGTAAAGTACTTTTGTCCAAAACAGCGGATGGATTTAAATTTTTATTAGCTGTTTCTAAAATGTATTAAAAAACATTATTTTATCCCAAAAAATCTTCTATATGCACAAAAACCCACCATTATTTTGTTCACCAATCGTATTGCCCGTTAAATTATCTTTTGTGTCCATTAAACTATTTGAGCTGCTTGCCAAGGGCACTTCAGGTAAAGGAGTTATTTCAGGCGGCAACATGGGTGGTAGATGATCGTGTACATGTACTGGCCTAGTCAATACCTCTTTACTTCCCGGCTTTAAGAAATTCAAAGCTGAATCTTTGCGTGCTGGAAATTTGGGTACTTCCAAAGCAAAGGGTACCGGCTCAACATTGTTAATATAATCCAATAATTCATTTAAATTAACATTTATACTATTTAATGTCAAGGTCACATCATTTAAATTTGCCTCGGTGCGATTGTCTAGCAAAAAAAAAGTAAAACAAACAAAAAAAATAAAAATGGAAAAACCCACTTACAAACATATAAGGTAAAATACTTCAACACACACTTACAATGCTCTACTTGCCGCCTTAAATCTCTTGTAAATTCTCTTAGAAATTTGTCCAAAACATCTTGTAAAAGTTCCAACGGTGCTGTTTGTGTGGCATTATAGCCTATGGTTTGACAAATTTGTGCCACTGCAACACGCAGTAATTCTTTCATATATTGGTCACTCATTTGGAACGCCTTTTTTCTGTATGTTTTGTTGCAATTTTTTTTTTTTTTTTTTTTTTTTTTTGTCCACTATATACACTTTTGCTTCTTCTTGTTTTACACTTTTCTTTCACTCATTTAATGTAATAAAAAATATACATGTACAGTGTGAAAGTTTTTTCCTCTGACTTTTTATTGATAATTTTACGTATTTGCTGTTTAAAATCGTCATATATTTTAATTAAATTCAATGCATTTATATTTAAAGTTTTGTTTATTAATTTTACAGCAAATTTTTATTACTTTTTGAGAATTTACAAACAAAATTCGCAGAATCTGTATAATTCTGTGTACACACCAGAGACCTGCGCCAAACAATTTTAACGGCGGTGTCTTTTGTAAAAATCGACTGTTAGCCGCCTGAAAAAGAGCTTTTTATTTCCTTCAGTGTTGCCATTTTAGCATTTTTCTGATAGATTAGCAGAGTGGTTTGGCAAATTGCATATTTATTTAACAAAATTCTGCTAAATGCTTTTTAGCATAATGGACCTACCTATTTGTCGTTTAGGTATAAGCAAACAGTAGATGTTGATTGTATATCATTTTTTATGTATGTTTAGACGTTTTTTAGTTGGAAATAGGAGCATTGCAATGACTCAGTATTGTCTTTTATATAAACATGTCTACATACATATGTGTATAAGTTTAGTAGTCATCGGTTTACATTTTCAACATCTTTCATTAGAGATTTTTTTATCAAGACAAACGTCAAACTTAACGCGAATTTGTGGAAGGTGGCAACAGTTGCACAAAAACAACAATATGTCGTATTCATTATTATTTTTTTTATATAGGCAGTTTGACAACTGTAATAACCAAATAATAATCAACTGTTTAACTAAGGTTACCTTGTATATATTCGCACTGATTTTGACGTTTGTTTTGATATAAATTTGCCTAATATAGACATTAGGTTATCTAGTTAACCTTAGTTAAACAGCTGATTATTATTTTAGTTGTTACAGTTGTCAAACGGCATGTATGAAAAACAATAATGAATACGCCATATTGTTGTTTTTGTGAAACTGTTGCCATCTTCCACAAATTCGCGTTAAGTTTGATGTCTTCATAAAAAAAATTGTCTAATGTAGACACTACGTAAGATGTACGCAAGTTTGAAAGAGAGTTAATCAATTTATTTAGTACTGCCAGTTGTTTTGAGAGGGGCAAATTAGGTCATTGAAATATATATTTTTTTTAATTTAGAAATAAGAGCAAATAAATAATATATTTAAAATAATAAATGAATATATATATATATATATATATATATATATATATATATATATATATACATATATATTAATTTCAATTCAAAGTTTCGTTAAATTTTCTTTGATAAAATGAGCTCTTTTTATAAATCACCGGTTTTTTTCATTTAATCTGGCATCTTTATTAAACAAAAACAATTTGACAACAACGAAACAAAAACAATCATTAAATCAGCAAATTTTTACTGAAATTATGAAAAAATTAAATCCTATTAAAAAAATATTTTCCTTATAATATGGCCAATATTAAACTAGATGACGTAGAACACACCTCAAACGGTGATCATATATATGCTGATAAGCAAACTTGCATACTGGAAGATAGCGATAGCCAATGTGGTCATGTCTTCTATAATGAAATCTCACGTTTGCTAAAGTTCTATTGTACCTATTGTCGGGAAACTTATGATAATATCGAATATTTTTGTCAACACTTAAGTGAACACATAAATGAAATAGAAACTTCAATATACAAAAATGAAGAGGAGGGTGAGCAGGGACATGTGGAATATATTCGCGAAGAGGAGGAGTGTAGTAATGATTTGGAAGAAAAATCTTTAATATTAAACACAGAATGTGAAAAATTTTCTGTATCTTCCTATCCAGCCACTCAAGACGATGATGAAAATACTATAGATGCTTTTGAGTATGAAGATGATGAATTAGAGCAAGACAGTATAAATAATGAATATAAACGGGATATACAGGTCATGGATCAAGATTTAAATAATAGTGAAATGATTATAGAAGAAATTGAAGATGCGGAAGAAATACGAGCTGAAGTGGAACAAGAAATGTTAGAATCTCTGGCAGAGAATGATAATACTTTATTTTTAGAGGACAACACTATTTCGCCGGCAGAAATGGTTGACTATGAGGAAAATGCTATATCGGAAGTGTTACAAAATAGCATTTCAACAGTTGATAATATGAAAAGTGGTAACAGCTTTGAGCAGTGTTTTATTAAGGAGACCAATATAGATAAGATACGTTCGGAGGGGGTATGTGTATTGAAAGAGAAAAATGTTAAAGAGCGTATCAAGCCGTTAGCGAAAAGAAAGGCAAGTATGATACGGTTTTCGGGTTAAAATTAAGATCACCGCCCACTTGATTTTTAAATAATTTTTTTTAGTGATTCAGTAGTGCTTTTGATTATGTAAAATTTTTTGTAAAAAATTTTGTCCACTCGCTATTAGTTTACGCGTTATGGGTTTCTAAAGTTTATATATATTTTTCTTATTAATACATATGCGATTTAAATTTAAAAGTTCATTCAAATACTTTTCCAATGAAATATAATATGACAATATTTACTAAACCCTTGAGATTGAATTTTTTTATTGATTTTTGTCTATTTTGGTATTTTATTTATTCAATAATGTAATACTAAGGCGTTTCATTTCCAAAATATAAATATATATATATTTTTTTTTTTTTTTTTTTTTTGAAAAAGTTTATTCAGCGAAGCCAGTGATCGACATACAAAGAGGATAAATATGTTAAACTCGGCCGAAGGCCGTCTACACAAAAAAAACTATTATTACCATTAAAAGAAAATATGTTTAAATAAACTCGGCATTTGATCTTAACTTGCTTCGCTAATTAATATATTTTTCACAAATTTTACATTTTTTGTAATTTTTTTTTTAAGATTTGTTATATGTATTTTTTTATAAGCTTCTACCTCCGAACTGTTGAAAGCCGTCGCTTTAAAGATGTAAACAATATAAATTTTGTTAAATTTGTAGATTTAAACGATTTCGATATATCTAGAGTTTCTAGTTATGGAAATTTTAATCTTTATTTCTTTCTCAAAATTCCGAATATTTTCATTTATATTTAAATGTTCCAAATTTGCAAAATGGAACACTTGTAACACTTTATTAATTTTCCATTAAATTTTTAAAATTTAAAATTATAAACGAAATTTCGAATAAGAAAAAAATTATTAAATATAACAAAAATCAGTAGAATTTAGGGTTTTTCTTAAAATTTTATTTTTAAACGTTTTATTTATTAAAATTTGAAAATTAATATTTGAACATATTTAAAAATGTTTAAAATTTTTAAAACAAAATATTATGCTTTTTTATGAACAGTTCTTAAAATTAATTTTTTACAAAAATTTAAAAATATAAAATAACTTCGAATTTTTAAACATATTAAAAAGTTTTTAAATTTTTTTAAATAAAACAAAAAATTTATTAATTTTAATTTAATTTATTTTATGAAAAATATCCTACAATTATTATTTTTTTTTTTTGCAAAATTTTAAAAATATTTATAAAAAATTCTAGAATATAAACAATAACTTAATTTTATTGTTTTCATAGAAATTTCTCTTTAAAATGGATTTTTTGCTAAATTTACAAAATTCGAAATTATGTTCAAATTTTTAAAGATGCACATTCCGAAAGTTCAAAAATCTTTAAAAATAACAAATATTAATAGCAAATATTAAAAGCTTCAAAATGAATATTCTACAAAGTTTTGAAAATTAAATTTTAAATTTAGTTTGTGTTTTATTTTATCAATTCTAAATTAAGTTTGAATTTTCAAAACTAAGCTAAAAGTTAATTTTCTATTAAATTTTGATTATTCGAAATTAAGTTCAAATATGCAGCAAATTTTCAAATCTTCAAAATTATATGAATAAAAATTAATAACGAAATTGTGTATTTTTATTAACTTTATTTCGAAAATTCGAATTTTCGTACATACCTCAACATTTTGTGAAATTGTTCTAAACTTAATTGTCTGAAATTAGAATAGAAAATAAAATTTAAAAATTTTCCATAATTTATATATTTTTTTATTAAAATTATTTTTTGTTTAAATAAAATTTTCGTTAAATGTTTAAAATTTCGAATTTCCAAAATTAAAATTGAATTTTTCGAATATCCTTAAAATACCCTAAATTTATGTATTTTTCTTAAATTTATCTAATTAAGATTAAAATTTTATATTTTTTAGTAGAAAAATCATGTTCCAAATTTTTAAAACTTATGTTCGAAAACTAAAAAGTTAAATTCTTTTTATAAAATTTGAAACTTTCTTGTAATTGAAGTTGATCTATAAAATATATAAAATTTTTAAAATTTCGAACTTTTGAAATTAAGTTCGAATTTTCAAAAACTCAAATTTTTTTAAATTTTAATACTTTTTTCAATTTATCAAAAGAAACGATGAAAAAATCAAAATTTTTTTATAAATAAATCTTGTTCGAATTTTTCGAAATTAATTTAAAACCTTAATTTTTTTTTAATTTTTTATAACTTTAATTTTCTGTTGAAAATAAGGCTAAAAATAAAATTTTCTTTAAGTTTAAAAAATTTTTATTTTTGTTAATTTTTTATTTTTAATTAAATAAATTAAATTTTCAGTTGAAAATTAATCTAAAAATAGAATTTTCTTTAAATTTTAAAAATTTTGCAAATTTAGAATTTTTCGAAATTAATTAAAAACTTTCATTTTTTATAAAATTTTTATAATTTATTTTCGATTCAAAAAAAAAAAAAAAAAAAATACATTAAAAAAAGTTGTACCAAATACTTTTCTCTCTCCCAAAATTTTTCTAGTCCTATCTCCAAGATTTATCACGACTGAAGCGTAGACGTAAAAAAGTAACCACAGTTAAAGTTATAGCTGTTAAAAATCGTATAGCTGAACTGTACGAACGTATACAAAATGAGCAACAAAAATCCCAACAAATATTTTCCAACGAATTTTTAAATACCGTACAGCAAGAACAGGAAACTCAAGATGCCATAGAAAGTTTAATAAACGAAGACAAACACCAAAATACTAAATCAACTAATGAAACAAAACCGGAAGTTACACGCAAAATTATTGGAGAAACTCTAATAACATTAATACCCGAGGGTACACAAATACCTAGTAAATTACCTTCACCTGTTAATAAATCTGCTGTGAATACTAATGTCATTAAAAATAGTATATTAACGCATACGACGAAAACTTCCAGTTATAATTTTCTTAAATCGGAAGATATAAAAGAAAAACTGGCAATTTGTCCGGCCTGTGGTAAAACATTTCGTAGTCATTTTAGTTTGACTATACATAAACGTATACATTATCTTGAATCGGATAGTAGTGTTAAGTTGGCCCATAAATGTTCGGATTGTGATCAACTTTTCAATAAACTCAGCCAGCTAAAACATCATGTGGAAACAGTACACTACCCAGAAGGTTTTATTTGTAAAATATGCAATCGCCAATTGAGTAGCCTGTCTCTGTTGGAAAGACATATGGTTAAGGTACATTTGGATAGGCCATTTAACTGTAAACATTGTAATAAAAACTTTTCTGATCCTCTTACCTATGAAGAACATTTGGCTTCCCATAATTCCGGTGAAGTGTTTAAATGTACAACTTGTGGTCGTAAATATGCCACTGAATTCTTTTTAATGGAACATATGCGTAATCACAAGGAACAAGTTCCCCAAACGTGTGTCGTATGTGGCAAAGTAACGCTACGCATTACCCAGCATATGAAAATTCATACACCTCGTCCCAAGCGCTTACTTAGCTGTTCTGTATGTGGCAAAGTATTTAATTTCAGTTCTGGTCTTAGTCATC
This sequence comes from Protocalliphora azurea, assembly GCA_932274085.1. Lineage (NCBI taxonomy): Eukaryota > Metazoa > Arthropoda > Insecta > Diptera > Calliphoridae > Protocalliphora > Protocalliphora azurea. The sequence goes on from OW026523.1 coordinate 9,162,290, forward strand.
ACTTCAAAATTATGCATAAACTACCTAGACCGCCTCCAAAACCCAAAAAGGAATCACAAGCCAATACAGTTAAACGTAAACGGCGAACTCGTCCTGATGAACGTACAGTAAATAAGAAAAAAACATTAACTCTTTCCAATGCTACAGATACAGATTTTATCCTTGAAAGCGATGAATTTCCTGATCAAATTATTGAAGAACAAATAGAAATTCCCCATGAAGTTTATGATGATTCAACAAATGCTGCATCATTGATAAATTTAGAAACCAGCCAGAAAAATGCTGTAGAAGAAGGAAATCTTCATAGGTCTAGTCAAACTTATCTGGCAAACTCGAAAACACAAGAACAAACTGGAGAAGGTGAAAGGTTGCAGCAACAAGATGTTATTAATCATAAAGAGGAAGAAGCTAAGCGAGTTATTGTAGAATTAATACAAAATTCTTCGTATACTTCATTTTTTCCCGATAATTTATCTAGTGTTTTAGAGGTAACACCACCTATAGCAAGAGAAGAAACTATTTCGGCGGTAAATAGTATAGTACATGACTGTTAAATAATAAGGTTAGATTAATTGATTAATTTTATAATAATAAACTGTTAATATTAATATACTCTTTTTTGTAATGCAAAATAAAATATTTGAAAATTATATTTTATAATTGAAGATAAGATTTTATTTAGAACTCTAAAGAAGTGTGTTTTTCTGAATCTGCATATTACTAAAATTGCAATTTTTGTGAAATTTGCGTTTTTTTTTTTTTTTTGTTAATCTTAGGTTTTTTGATAAAATTTAATTTATTATTTTATCTTTTTCAAATTAAAGTATTTTTTTATTATAATTACCCATATCTTTGCAAATCTGAATCGATTTTATTTTTTTTACGATTAAATACACAATTTCTGAGTTTTTTTGTTGCACACTGTATAGGCATGATAATACAAGCTTATTGTGGATGATTTCTTTTTACTGTGACTAGCTGTCAACTCTATCAACTATAAGATATACTTATTGTGAATGATTTCTAATAGTTTGTAAACATAAACAAATTACACGAAAATAATTTTTCCTTTCAATTCCCTCCTAAAAAATAATTAATTTCTTAAGATGCTTAAAGTTTTACCGCCTCTAAATCTCAGCCAACAATCTAAAGCTAAATGTGGCGAAATATTTTGTCACAATTTTACAGATTTTACAATTTATTGTTGTTTTTGTCAATTTAAACTATTTGCTTTCGAAGATTTTCTGATGCACATTCAAACTATACATTTTGAAAATAATGAACTAAAAACAGATAATAAAATAAATGATTATGATGAATTTGAGAAAACCAATAATGCAAAACATGAATCTTCTAAAGAAGTTGTGATGCCAAAACAAGAAAAGGAATTGAATAGTTTTAAAGATGAGGAGGATGATTCTGACAGTTATACTTATGAAGATGAGAGCAGTGAAGAAGAGTGCATAAAGGTTTTAAAGACAACACAAACGATTTCAAAGAAGGCAAAGAGAAGAAAGTGTAATATAAAAAGTGGCAAGAATGGTGAGCAAAATAATGAAGTAAGTCAACATTTTAAAATAATCTGTTATTGGCAGTAATTGTAGAGGTTTATATAATCCCCAATAAGTTAAATCTATAGGTGGTAGTAATTGCATATCTTTATATTGTCCACAATTAACAGCAATCGTAGGTGTTTATAGAGTCAACGCTCATTAGCTATTGTTGACCAATATATAATTAACAATTTTTAACAGTTTAAGGCATTCATTTAGATGCCAATTAGCAGCAAGACTTAGTCTTTAGAGTCCTCAATCCCTTAGTTATCATAGGTCTTTATACAATCTCCAATTAGCAATAGTTGTAAGCGTTTGTACAGTTATAAATTAGCAGAAATCACAGTAGATTCTCTAATTGGAGGAAATTATAGGTCAATATATAGTATTATTATAAATTGGTCGCAACCATAAGTATTTCAATTAACAAAAAAACTTGAGACTAGAAGATCTCCGTTTTACAGCAATCCTAAGCTTTTCCAAAACAAATACCTTAGGCCTTATATTATCCCTAATAAAAAGCAATTGTTGATATCTATATATATTACCCAATAATTTATCATGTTCACATGCTTAAATATTTTAAAATATCCAACAGTTACATCCATCTCGCAAAAAATATGAAATCTGTAATGAAAATTTACCCGTCAAATCCAATAAGAATCAAAAAGATCAAGAATTTTCCTGCCCAGAATGCCAGCAAACATTTCCTCATAGAAAATATATGGATCGTCATGTTTTTGACTTGCACAACGGTTACAAATGTTCTCGATGTGATAAAAGATTTCGTCTACGGCATCATCTCCGTAGACACGAAATAACGCACACCGCTGAAAAGAAATTTCCTTGTCCCACACCAGAATGTACAAAAATATTCACCGATCCAGAGTATCTTAAGCGTCACCTTGAAATGCACACTATGGCACGAAATTTTGTGTGTGAATTTGAAAATTGTGGTAAAGCTTTTCACACTCAACGACGTCTTATAACACATAATTACACTCACAGAATAGCCAAAAAGTTTATTTGCGATACGTGTGGCTACAGTTGTAGAGCTAATGTAACATTAAGTATACACCAGCGGGTACATACAGGTGAGAAACCATTCCCATGTGAAATTTGTGAAAAACGTTTTGTTTCGAAGACAGCCTTAAATGAACACATGATAACACATTCTAGCACCCGTGAGCATGTTTGTGAAATTTGTCAGGCCACATTTGCCAATTATAGAATATTGCAAAGGCATAAATTTATACATTCCGATAAGAGAACATTTAAATGTAAATTTTGTGATAAAGCATTTAAACAGGCCAACGGTTTGGATGGGCATATGAGGCGATTACATAGAGAACCTAAAACCAGGATTGATAAAAATATTAAAGCTTAAAATATTATGAAATGATTAGAATTGTTCTTTGCAAATTTTTCCAATTTTTTAATTTAATTTGGTTATTATCCTACTTAGCAACTTTTGAAAAAAGAACAACAGCTATTGTGAATAATTTTATTTTTGCTTAACTATTGTGAAAGCTTTGAATATGTGCATATTGTAAGCAAACAAAACTAATTTTACCAGAAAAAATATTTGGAAATTCAAAATACAATTTTTATATCTAAATATTACAAAAAATATAAAAAATTAATACTATGCTGAAACTCCTAAGACCACCAAATCTGCTGTTTCCCAAACCAAATGTGGCGAAATTTATAGTCACAATTTCAATGATTTCACTATATTTTGTACGTATTGTCAAATGAAATCATTTAATTTCGATGACTTCCGACAACACATACACAATGTCCATTTGGAAAATTATCTACACCGAGTTGCTATAACTACAGACACCAAAGATATTATTATATGGAGCAACCATTAAATAGCAGTGAATTCGATCCGGAAAGTTGCAGTGAAGAGGAGAAATTGCTGGAATTAAAAGAAACAAAAAAGATATGATAGTGAAAGTCCGGATATGAAGAATGAAGCAAGTGCTGAGGAACTTGAAATTCAGGTAAGTTCCGTCCACTAATAATAAAAATAATAATAGGTCCTCATTTACACCCCAGTTACTAGTAATTTTTACCAGTCTACAATTTGCAAAAATCTTAGGTGTAAATAGAGTACCTATTTAGTAGCCCTTGTAATTATTAACATAGTATTTATTTTCCAAATAATCCTTTAGCGTAGTATTTTTTCATATTCACATGCCAATTAAATTTTAATACTACCAACAGAGTAAATCATCGCACCGTAAAAAGATTTCAAAATTCGAAAAGACCAACAAGCCACTAGAGTTATCCTGTCCGGAATGCCGGCAAATATTTTACCGCAAACGTGATATGGATAGTCATGTTTTAGAACTACACAGCGGCTACAAATGCTCCTTATATGATACACGATTTCGGCATCGTCATCATCTTCGTAGACACGAACAGAAACACAACCCCAAAAGGAAATTTCCCTGTCCTATAGCTGGATGTTCGAAAATATATAATGATTATGATAATCTTAAACAACACGAACTAACACACAACCCTGAAAAGTGGCGAAGAGGGCGAGCAAATTAAAAAAGTAAGTGAACATTTTAAAATAATCTTTTATTATCAGTATTTGTAGAGGTTTATATAGTTCTCATTAAGTAAAATTAGTAGATGGTAGTAATTGTAGATTTTTTTTGTAAAGTCACCAATCATTACCTATTGTTGACCAATATATAGCAAACAATTTTTAACAATTTAAGGCGGTAAGTTAGTCTTCAAAGAGTCCTCAATTTATTAGTTATCATAAGTCTTTGCGTAATCTCCAGTTAGCAACACTTGTAAGCGTATGTACAGTTTTAAACTATTAGAAATCCTAGATCTATATATTGTCCCCCATTAGTAGCAATCGTAAGTCAATCTCTAAATGGAGGAAATTATGAGTCATTATATAGTATTATTATAAATTGGCCGCAGCCACAAGTATTTCATTTAACAAAAAACTTGAGACTTTAGAAGGTCCCCGTTTTTCAGCTATCCCAAACTTTTCCAAAAGAAATATCTTAGGTCTTATATTACCCCTAATAAAAAGCAATTATTGATATCTATATATAGAAGCCAGTAATATACTATGTTCACATGCTCAAATATTTTAAAATATCCAACAATTACATCCATCTCTCTCAAACGATAAAATCTCTAATGAAAATTCACCCGTCAAATCCAAGAAGAACCAAAAAAAAAACAAGAATTTTCCTGTCCAGAATGCCAGCAAACATTTCCTCATAAAAAAATATATGGATCATCATGTTTTTGACTTCCACAACGGTTACAATTGTTTTCGATGTGACACGAAATAACGCACATCGCTGAAAAGAAATTTCCTTGTCCCACACCAAAATGTACAAAAATATTCACCAATCCAGAGTATCTTAAACGTCACCTTGAAATGCATATTATGGAACGATATTTTGTATGTGCATATAAAAATTGTGGTAAAGCTTTTCACACCCAACGACGTCTTATAAACACATAATTACGCACATAGAATAGCCAAAAAGTTTGCGATACGTGTGGCTATATTTGTAGGGGTAATGGAGTATTAAGTATACACAAGCGGGTACATACATTTTATTTCCTTTTTTTTACAAAAGAACCGTTATCTCAAAAATTTATCGATGTAACGGTAATATCATATACATCAAATCATTTAGAGAATATTTCGATCTTTCATATGATCCCCATATCACGCCCATTAAATAACAAAAATATAGCACTTTAAAAATTAATATTTAGAAAAATGAATCGATTTTTACTAGTAATATATTTGTTAATATCATTATTTGAAACTATATAATAAGTTTTATTTCTTTATAATTTTTACAATTTTGTGAAAAATGAAATAAAAATTAAAATTTATTAAAAAAAAATATTCAGTGTTAGACATATACAGAGGTGAAAGTCCTTTAGCCCAGACGAACATTAAAATTAATATATTAAAAAAATTAAAAAAATATATATTTTAATTTCAACTGTGCTAATAATCTAATAATCATATGAAAGCTTGAAATGTTCTCTAATTGATTTGATGTATAGTAGAGTACTGTTATATCGATATATTTTTGAGAAAACGTTACTTTTGTAAAAAAGTCAAAATAAAAAGTAATAAATTATCATATTGTCTCACCAAGGGTTAATGAATTGGCATTTTATCAATCGAAAGGCCTTCTAAAAACCATTCCAATGATAACAATATTGTCCATTTTCATCTTATATCTTTTTTTTTAGCCAAAAATAGTGTTTTTGCCGAAAAAAAATTGTTAAAAAAATCAATATCTTGATTTTTTTCCTACGTTTTTGCAAAATTTTCCAATTGATCCTTTTAATTGAACTTAATAGCATTGTACTTGGCAACTCTTAAAAAAAGAAAAACAACTGTTGTGAATAATTTTATTTTCGCTTAACTATTGTGAACGCTTGTAAACAAACAAAACTGATTTTACCAGAAAAAATATATTTGGAAAACGCAAAACACTTTATCTAAATATTACAAAAAATATAAAAAATTAATACTATGTTGAAACTCCTAAGACCATCAAATCTTTTTGCTGTTTCCCAAACCAAATGTGGCGAAATATATAGTCACAATTTCAATGATTTCACTATATTTTGTACGTATTGTCAAATGAAATTATTTCATTTCGATGACTTCCTACAACACATACGTAATGTCCATTTGGAAAAATATCTACAAACAGTTGCAGCAGCTACAGACACCAAAGAGATAGATGAGTATGTAAATGTTAAAAATGAAGCTGAATTATCTGAAACAGAAAATATATTGGAGGATTGTATGGAGCAACCATCAAATGGCAGTGAATCCGATTCGGAAAATTGTAGTGAAAAGGAGAAATTGTTGGTGTTAAAAGAACCAAGAAAACAAAGGAAAAGTAAAAGATATAATAGTGAAAGTCCGCATGTGATAAATAAAGCAAGTGCTGAGGAACTTAAAATTCAGGTAAGTTCCTTCCACATTAATACCAATAATAATAATAGGTCCTCATTTACACTCCAATTAATAGTAACTTACTAGTCTACAATTTGCAGAAATCTTAGGTGTAAATAGAGTACCTATTTAGTAGTCCTCGTAAATATTTGCATAATGTTTAATTCCCAAATAAACCTTTAGCGTAGTATTTACACATATTAACATGCAATTAAATTTCGATACCACCAACAGAGTAAATCATCTCACCGTAAAAAGATTTCCTTCGAAAAGACCAACAAACCACTAGACTTTTCCTGCCCGGAATGCCAGCAAATATTTTCCCGCAAACGAGATATGGATAGTCATGTTTTAGAATTACACAACGGCTACAAATGCTCCTTATGTGATACACGATTTCGGCATCGTCATCATCTTCGTAGACACGAACAGAAACACAACCCCGAAATTAAATTTCCCTGTCGTATAGCCGGATGTTCGAAAATATATAACGATTATGATAATCTTAAACGACACGAACTAACACACAACCCTGAACAGTATTATCCTTGTCCCATGGCACATTGTAAGAAAATATACACCCATCTAAAATATCTTGAAAAACACCAGACCACAGCGCACAAGCATAAAAATACAACAAATGTCAAGAAGTTTATCTGTGATATTTGCGGCTATAGTTGTCGTGCCGAGTTAACATTGATTATACATCAGCGTGGACATACCGGTGAAAAACCGTTTCTCTGTGAAGTGTGTCGAAAACGTTTTGTTTCGAAAACGGGGCTGAATATACACATGATAACTCATTCGACTACACGACCGCATGTTTGTGAGATATGTCAGGCAACATTTGCCAATTATAGAATATTGGAACAGCATAAGTATATACATTCTGATGAGAAAACATTTAAGTGTAAATTTTGTGACAAAGCATTTAAACAGCGTAATGGTTTGGATGGTCATGTGAGGCGTATACATATGGAACCAAAATCGAGGATATATAATAAAGAATAAAAAGTAAAGGAACTCATTGAACTCCCTAACATAAAATTGTTTATATTTTCTATACTATATATCAAATTCGATAAATAATATAGAAAATATTCAGAATATATATATATATATATATAATAGTATAGAAAAAATTCATAATTTTTTTTTTTAATGAACTAAATCGGTCCAATAAAAACCCAGATATCGAACACAACGCATTTTTTAACTTTTTGTAGCCCTTGTTTCATTTTTATATAAATCGGTCATAAATATATTTTTTTTTAAATTTCGGAATCAACCAAATTGGTTCATAAACAACCAAGTTATGGGCTAAAAACTGTAGGGATTAATTATGTTAAAAGTTAATTAAGTTAAAAAAGTACCAAAAAAATAATAGGATTTTTAAAAAGTATCAAAGGCTTATTTGATATATTTCTGCTAAAGAAAGATACTATTTTAAATTTATTTTCATGTTTTTGGTTTAGAAGATTCTTAGGATACTTAGGGAACTTCGAAGGTTCAAAGACTACCAAATTATTTCTATTATAATTGTTTAGTAGAGAAGAATGTGACTAATAGGTCTTGTGGATTCTCATCCATCATGTTTCTAGATTAATTATTACAAAAAATTAAAGAGTAATATTAGAATAACGAAGAAGTACCACAAAACCCTTTCACTTAGGATCACACGACTTCAATTTTATGTATATAGGCTTTATGTTTTTACGTTTAATATAAAAGAAAGTTCACAAAGTACCATTAGAATAAAGAAAAAGTACCACAAAGTCTCCCCTTGTGAATTCTTACCCACATTTCGTGTTTTTGTGTTCAAAATTATAGAAAATTCAAAAAGTACCATTAGAAGAAAAAAAGTCCCCTTTTATGGATTCTTATTCACTTAGGACCAAATATCTTTATTTTCATGTTTGTGGAAAAAAGAAAATTCAAAAAGTTATAAATATAATCAGACAGACACAAAATCAGAAAAAATTATATATATATATATATATATATATATATATAATTATTAAATGTTTTAGTGTCGAAAACCTAAGGAGTTAACTTGTGAAATTTGTAATAAAAAGTATGCTGGCTCCCGTCGTAACATGTAAACATAGTACACCAACTTGAAAACCCCTTTAAATGTTCCAAGTGCGACGAGGTATTTACCGAAGTCATGATAAGAACAAACATACGGATTATGAATGTACCGAAGATTCCACCAATAATTGTGGACTCTACCCACATTTTTTCAACTGTTATCGGATTAATTGGGGATAAGTACACTTACAAACGGATATCTATTGGTACAAAAATTGTATCAAACTCGTTATCGCTGTACAATGAAGCTTTGAGTGTTCTCAAAGACAAAAATTCCAGTATTATACGCATGAATTCAGGGATGCAAAAACTTTTAAATTGGTTTTATTTGGCCTGCCACAACTGGACACAAAGATAATTGGCGAAGAATTTGTAAGCTCGCTCAACATAAACCCGGTAAGCATTAAGGAACTAGCAACAAAAAGATCCAGTGTAGATGACGCACTCTATCTCATTGAGTTTGATCGTCAACATGTTTCAAAAAGAGAGGTTATGAAAATAAGATATTTTTGTAATATATCTGTATATTGGAGAAAACCTCTAAAGGGCAATAAAGGTCCCACACAATGCTCCAAGTGCAACCGCATCGTAGTGTGTTCAGCCTGCGCCGGAAACCATGAGTATGCAGTTTGTTCACTCAATAAAGGTAATAGTGATGGTAGTATAATTTATGAGTGCTATAACTGCATAAAGAAGAACTTAAAAATAAAGCTGATGACCCAAAGTGCCCAAGTCGTAAAGAATATTTAGAAATCCGTCATCGAGTAACATCTAAATCTGGGGCGACCAGCAGAAGAACTAACGTAACATATTTTAAAGAAGACGATCATGATTTTCCTCAATTGCCAAGGCAAGAACCCCATAATAATACTCGTAATTCCCGCGATATTGGTAATTTGTATTCTGAGGTAGCTAAATTCAAGAGCTACGACAATAATAATAATGATGACATTTCCAATGAAAGACTTCTGGAAATATTTCTTGATGCTGTCGATGCTTTGCAAAGATGTCAAAATAAGTACGACAAGCTACGAGTTTTGGGTATGATGCTTAAACATGACATATAATTCAACCGATAGACACAATGTTCATGTTATGCACTGGAATGATCAAGGCATAACAACTAAGTCAGCAGCTGCCCAGCTGGAATACTTTTTACACAAAAGGAAAATCGATATTCTCCTTTTAAATGAGACTTTTTTGAAACCCTATTACAAATTTCAACTTGGTGTTTATAAAATTTATAGAGAGGATCGATCTACTCGTGGCGGAGGAGTTCTAATTGCAATTAAAGGTAACATTAAGCATACGTTGTTACCAAAAATAAAAACAAGTACTGCTGAAAGTATTTCAGTACAAGTTATATTCACTGCAACATATAATACAGTTCATACTACCAATTTTAAAGCTGATTTGGAAAAATTAACTTCGTTTTCAAAAGACTATTTTATTTTCGGTGATCTGAATGCCCAACATACACATTGGAATTGTATGTCAAATTCGGCTGGTAATGTCTTCAATCCAGCTACTTCATTTATTACCCAAATGGACACACTCGCTTTGGAAAAAATACCACAGTAGACATTCTTTTATCTAACACGTGTCTTCATTTTTCAAACCTTGAGACACATCCAAATGTTTTACAGTCGGACCATGTACCTATATCTTGCGTTATTTATGGCCAGTTTCAAAACATGACATATTCAGTTCCCTTGTATTATCGCGCAGACTGCTCAGCAATCAGGAACTGGGTTGAAAATGAAATTAGGTGTCAGAACATTGATCAACCCTTTACTAATTCAGGTAATCTAGATTTTTATTTTAACAAATTAATATTTATAGTTAAAGACCTGTCGGTCATAAACATTCGTGGCATCGAGAAATCTCTGAAATCAGTAAAATGTTAATTAGTCAGAGAAATAAATACAAACGTAAATTTCAAAGATGTAGCGATTTTAATTATAAAAATCAATTGAAAATCATTTTGAAGCTGTTAAATAAACTTATTGATTTTAACCTTAATAAAAACCGCAATGAATCCTGGTCAAAATATTTCTAAAAAGTTTTTTAAAGTAAAAAAAAGCACTTAAAGGAAACAAAATGCCTTTTGCTGATCTTCATGTAAAAGGTGAAGTTTTAAAAACTGGCAATGAAAAAGCTAATTCAATAGCAGACGTATTTGGTAATTCACACACCATTACTTTAAATAATTATTCACCTATGGACACAGCAGTCTCAAGATTCATTCATGATCTTAACGACACAATTCTTGACAGATCTAACGTAGAGCTTACCAATTTAGCTGAAGTTAAATCATTTGTACTTTTATTGAAAAATAATAAAGCCCCCGGTTTAGATGGCATTAATAGCATTATCCTTAAAAAGATGCCCGATTACTTTTTTGAAACTATGTAAACTTTTCAACTCTTGTTTAATAGAAGGCTATTTTCCAACTATTTTTAAGAAAGCAAAAGTTATCCCAATTCCTAAGCCAGGAAAGGATCCTACATTTTTAAGTAAATTCTCATAACAATGTAATTATTTTATAAAGGTTTCAATAAAGTAAAAAGTAAAGTAAAATACGCCATTGTGATTTTTTGTTAACCAACTATTGTGAATGTTTTTATATTTTATAATATTACTTTGTAAACAAAAGTAATTTATAAGCGAAAATATCCATTTTACCTATAAATATAACCAAAAAAAACTGGTTTAGATACTATGCTAAAACTCCTAACACCATCAAATATTTTTGCTGCTTCCCAAACCAAATGCGGCGAAATATTTTATCACAATCTCAATGATTTCACTATATTTTGTACGATTTGTCAAATGAAATCTTTTCATTTCGATGATTTCCTGCAGCACGTACGTAATATTCATTTGGAAAATCATTTACACCAACCTTCAGCTACCGAAACAAATGAATTGAATGAATATTTACAAATAACAGCTACAAATGAATCTGAGTTATGTGAAATCGAGAATTGTGTGGAGAATAAGTATTTGCAAGCGAATCTTGTAAATGAAACTGAATTGTGTGAAACCGAAGCTATATTGGAGAATTGCATGGAAGTTGATTATTTACCAGAGAATCTTGAAAATAAAGCTGCTCTACGTGGAGCCGGAGATATTCTGGAGAACTGTATAGAGCAGACTTCAGATGTCAGTGAATTCGATGTAGAAAGTTGTAGTGAAGAGGAAAAAGTTATGATTTTAAATAAACCAACAAAAAAAGCAAAATTCAAAAGAAGGAAAATATCTAATAGTAAAAGTCTGGATGTGAACAATGAAGAAAGTGCTGATGAATTTGAAATTCCGGTGAGTTTTCTTGACATTTTTAAATAGTCCATTA